>VZSV01000113.1:2406778-2506925 GCA_013398735.1 Nothocercus julius | reverse complement strand
AGCTCTACCCTTGGCGATCGACTGGGAGGCTTTTGCTTGAACCCCGAAAAAGGGCTCCCCCCGGTGCACGCATTGCCGAGGCTTTGAGATTTAGAGGCACGCTCGCCACATGCTGCTTTTCCCTGTGTTACAGTTGGTGCTTCCCGTGGAGAGAGCCCAACATCTTTTGCTGTTTAAGTACGGATGTCTCTAGCCCTGGTATTTAAGAAGAGCTTGAAGGAATTGTTTCGGTGAATTGTTTAATCTCTGTGACTTTTTACTTTTATGTAAGCAAGAGGAGTTCAGTTTATGAATGCTGGGCTAAAACCTGATCTCACTTCTACCAGGCTTTCCCACTAAAGGAATAGTTTTACTTATATATGTAGCTCAACTGCTATAGCTGACTTGCCAACTGCCATGCTGTATCTGGATCACAATCGAGCTCCGAGTGTCCAGAAAGAAGTCTGTTTCAGACTAATCTTATTTAGGTAATTTTGTCTTGGGTTGGTTCTTTTTCCCCACTTTTCTTAATCTAGTACAGGGTAACACAGACTTCTACAAATTAAGACTGAAGAGAAGGCAGGAGCCCAGGAGCCTGCGTCCCTAGCCCCATGGCAGTCACAGCCCATGTAACTCTAGAAAGAATTAATGCAACAGGTTACAGAAGCACAGGTAGCTTACTCTATGCTCCTTCTGACAGGGTGGAAATATATATGGAGGCATAAAAAAGAATTATAAAAAAAATCCAAATATAAACTGGAACCCATTACATTATTTGTGTGAAAACCTTTAGAAATTGCTCCTACCCCTTTCAGAAGATGGCTTTGCCTTATAGGAGCATTTCAACGCTACGAGCACTGCTGTTTTCGCCTATTAGGTGTCAAGAATGAAAATTTTAAACATGTGTTCAAATAAGGACAAAATCCGTCTTCAGAAATCAGAACTTTCTCTTCGCAACTCACCCAAACGTTTTGTCTTCTACCTAAGGTAACCTGTAGTAGCACACGCTATCGAAAGCCTATTCTACCTAAACATTAGATACACAGTCATACAACGTCTTCCCTACATATGCAAAACAAAATTATCTTATGCTTGATAGTGGAAAAAGGGTACATGAAATATGTAAAATATGTGAAATGTAAAGGACACAGATAAAACAACATAGGATTCCTTTAAATTTACACATAGCTTAATTGATATATCACAGAATCACAGAATGGTTAAGGTTAGAAGGCACCTCTAGAGATCATCTAGTTCAGCCATCCTGCTCGGGACTGAATCTTTCATCAGCTGAAAGAGTTATATAAGTTTGAAAGAAAGAGATGATAAATGTACCTGGAATCAAAAACTCTTCCTCCTGTAGCAAAATACTGATTTGAAAACTGCTCTATATCACCAGGCAAAGAGTATACCAGGGAAAGAATAAAAAAACTTGATGGGCTATTAATCTGCATTGTTACAGCAATTCCTGTACTCCTCTCCACACAAGCACAAAGCAAACAAACTGACAAAGCTATCTCATGCTCCAAAACAGCGAGCTTAATAACCAGTAGTTCTGAAATATGATATTAAAAGTCAGTACAATTATGACTTATTAGTTTTGTGTAATAAAATCCTTCTGAGTGAGAAATCAGTGCATCTAAATGAGCTTTAGACAGGTGCCAGATACTGTTTGCTACTTGTGGCTTTAAGGGAAAATGGATAAAGTAGACAGCCCATTTACTAGGCAAAGAAATACGTTTAAATGTGTGTTGTGTAAACTGATACCTGTCGCTTTTGATCTACTTTCTCTACTTCCATTGATGCAATCTGGATCAGAGCAAGCATACCAAAGCCAAGTGCATGGTGCACCCACGGTAGATGGGCTTTGCTATGGGCTGAGGATAGTACACATTTCTTAAAAAGAAAAAAAAATGTATAGTATTATTTAGAAAAGGGCTGTGCTGAAGTTAAAGAATCCCCTTTCTGCCTCACCTTCCCTTCCTGCACACACCAACTCCTTCAGCATTGACAGAGGGGCACTGCATTCTTTGTGAAAACATCACTGGTTTTCCACCATTTCATTGGAAATGAAACACTTCTTGCAGCAAGAAACACAATCCACAGGGACAAATTACAAAGGCAGAAAAGAGATCTTTTTAATGACTTACTGTTAACAGACTTCCCAAAGCAGTCAAAAGGGGCCCTTTTCATCTGAGACAGTTTCTCACCTGCTAAGGGGCAGCTTCTAAAGCTTCTGTTATAAGATCTACAAACCCGAGGAAAGACAGGGAGAGAGGCAGAAGCAGATGGGAGAGGGAGAAGGATAAAGGGGAAAAAAATAGAGGGGGGAGAAAAGGGGAAGAAAAAAGTAATGTAAAGGTAGCAAGGATAACACACTATATCATTAAAAAAAAAAAAAAAAAGTAAACATGAAAGAGGGTCCACAGAGACCTCCAAACACCAGAGTGTGAATGTGTGGTAAGGAAGAATGTGCGGTACGGAAGGCTTGCCAGAAGCTGTGAAGCTCACAGCTCCGCTTCAGCCACACGCTCCGCTGTGCCCCCGTCTCATTCGTTTCATTATTCCCGTCTTAACCTTTGTTTCCTTTCCGCGCGCGGAGCCCCGAAGCTGCGCGGGGAGCCGGCCAGGCGCGAGGCCGCCCGCAGGCTGCGCCCCTGAGGCGACGTTCGCCACGGCGGCCTCGGGATCGCGGGAAACGGGGGGAAAAATGCAGAAAAAACCCTCCCCGAAGAGGCTGCAAAGGCAGCGCCTTCCCGCCCTCCCCGACACCTGCCGCCCAAGATGGCGGGCGGGGCCGCGCAGACCCCGCCTGCGGGGCGGGCAGGAGCGCGGGCCGCAGGTGGCAGCCGATGTCGCCGCCACTGTCGCCTGGGGAAGCCGCTGCCGCCCTCATGAAGGTCCGGCTGCTCCTCGGGGCGCTGCTGTGCGCCGGCCTGCGGCCCGGTGAGCCCCGCGGGGTGGCGGCAGGGGGGTCCCTCCCTTCCTCCGCGGCCGTCGGCGGCGCTAACCTGACGCCTTTTCCTTTCAGCCCCGTCCCCGTGGGGCACCCGGGCGCTGCTCGACGGCGACGACCCGCGGAGAGCGGGGCCGCAGGTAGGGCCGGGCGCGGCAGATGGCGGCGGGCGGCCCTCGGACACGTGATGGCGGCGCCGCCTTTTCCCGCGCCGCCTGAGGCGTCGCCTGCCGTGCGCTGGTGGTCCGGGCGGTATTCCCGTTTCCATCCTTAAAAACGTCTTTCTGAGGCGCCTCACTTGAGGCTCTTCATTCCGATGACAGTTTTGCCGTTTCTGACCCTCCAGGGCTGGTCCTCGCAGCAGTGTCAAGCACGTTTTGTAATGGTGCTGCAGGCCTGGCCGTGAGGACCTGGCGCACCTGGGGTGCCAGAGTGGCTGGGGGAGAAAAGGACCCACTTAGATATCAAAATATGGTACAAAAGGTCCTCACTTGAAGGGAAGCAAAGGTCCCCTGCGACAGAAATTGCCAGACCTTTCACCCAAAGTAAGGGCGGTGACAGCATCGGCTTGCTTGCAGCCTGGTGCTGGCTTCTGGCTGTGGTTGATCTTGGTGACCTCGGTGGCCCTCACTGGTCTCTCCGTGGAGAAATCTGCCCCTGTCCCAGCTTTCCCTCCATTGCTTCTTGGAGATGCTCCATGGAGCAAGAGGCAAGTATGGACCTGCAGACTGGTACCAAAGCCAGCCACTGATGAGACTAAATGCTTGTGGACTGGATTTTTTTGTTTGTTTAATAATTATTTCCAAGATGCTGCAGAAAGTTATCTTCTGTGTGAGCTTCCTGAGACAAACCTTTCAACACACTCTTTTGCAAGAAGTAGATTTTGAAGAGAGAGAGAGGAAAAAAAAATCAGTGTTAGTTAGAAATAGGAAGTGTATTAAGAGTAGCGTTTCCAGCTATTTAAGCCCTCTAAAACTGTGGCTTTTTTTTTATGTGTTCTTGCTCTTGCTTTTCTCAAGAGGAAGAGGTAATTTTTCAAGTAATGCATAGAGGCAGTGGTTAAACTCTCTGCAGAGAGTGTTGCATCCGCATGTACTCAATTAATGCTGTATCTACTAAAAATTGTTTCCTTGTCAAACATCTAGATAAGCTGAGCATGGGATATAGCAGCTACTGTACAAATACTTTGCAGAATCGTGCACGGCGCTGGGGAATGTGAGTGATAAAAACTCCAAGACATTAAAATTGGATGCAATAAACTTAACCAAGTAATTGGACAAACCTGTGCATGGGTGCCTGGTGTTGCATATAATGATATTTAGGAAAAACTTTGCTCAAATACTTGTTGCAATCTACATACAAAATGTAGCTAACACAGCGTGTTATCAAATAACACTGTTGTCACTGAACTTTTCTTAGAGCTACTTTGTAAACTAATGTGCCGCTGGTTGACAGGACAGTTCTAAGATGTACAACATCTCCCAGATGTAGCTAAAAACATAAAGTTAATATTACTTCCTCAAAGCACACTTCCTACAAGACCTGGCATGGAAATACTTTTGTGTTACAAGAATAGAATAATTATAAGAATGTAATTGATTATCTTTGATACTGTTTCCTCTCAAACAAATGCTATGAAAAAAAGCATATTAAGTAACTTTAAGGTTTATGGTCAGGTCTTGTCCCATTTCTTTCCCTTATTAAAATGCTTCTTTTGAGATGGACTTCTCTTTGTTCGCAAGTTTCCTTGAATCTGGACATTCAAAACTAAATATCTGAGAGCAGTTCCTAAAACCATATCTGCAGTAGCTCTCTATGTAAATAACTGTGAACGTAGTTCTGTTTCACTGCAAACAGGGTAGCCAAGGTAGTAAAATGTAAGTGCCAAAACTTCACATTTGCAAGAAGACAGGGAGAAGCTCCTGCATTCCTGGATCGTACCCGTAACTGTAGGCCGTCATGCCTGGGACTATTGCTAGATGGAAGATGAAGGGATGAAGTGGAAGTTGATTCAACTGCAGAGTATGTCAAGAACGGAAGATACGAATGAAACACTTGGTGGGGGGCATCAAAGTATCATGACCTAAAGGAATTTCTGAAAGGGATTATGAGGTGAAATAGAATAGAAGCATCAGGATCCCAAATGGCAATTTGTTAGAAAAAGTTGCATTCACTGCAATGTTGAGAGCAGATCGATAGCAATTCAAGATGTACCCCTGCCTAGGGAGGAAGGCGGAAGAAGTCCCAATGAGAAGGGAACGTAAGGGAATTCAAGTTGTAGGTTTCCATTGTACTTTTTTTCTTTTTTTTTCCCCAAAGTTAAAACAACAGAGAAAGACTGAGCGAGAAGATGGTGGGAAAGGTTTTGGTAGCTAACATGGGCTTCACTGAATTTGGTGGGAAGACCCTCCCTGTTGATTTCATTGTGGTTTGGATTGGAGTCTTGAAAATATGGCATGATTATAACCTTACAGGAGATCCTGTTAATAATTATGGTTGTATTTTGTGATTTCTGCATGCATATACTATGAAATCATCTAAAATAATGGTAACCTAAGTATAAGGATTTCCAAAACTGCAGGATGCTTATACCGAGTGTTATATTTGTGCCAGTGTATAGAGGTTGTAATTGTTGGAATGAAAAGAATATGACAAAGAACACAGAGGGGTGTTTGTGCATGCAGTTTTTGTAATTTTCATAGGTACTTTGGCTTAACTAGCTTAAAATCTGCCTGTTGTCTCAGACGTGATGTACTTTGATATTATTTTATAGAAGTCTTTAGTATAGAATGACTATATATTTTTACTTTACAGTGCTGCTTGTTGACAACTCGTTAATAAGTCTGAGAGCTTACTCAAAGAGCAGTGAGCTTACTAAGTAGGAAACTGGAAAATTTCGTTTTAGTGTGTGAGTGAAGTGTCTTAGTTATAGCCATTTAAATGGATTGTTGTTGTTTTTGAAAGGAGTTCAGACTGGCAGTTTATAATGCCTCATCTACTACAATATCTTCAGCTCAGAACAGAAGACTGCGCAGTATGAAATGTGGACCATCCAGTAAGTTATTTATTGTTTCTATCTGAAATAACTTTTTTTTCCTTTGTATTTCGCATTATTTATTTAGTAAAGAAAAATATGAATAAAAAGCTATCATAGACATTCAAATAAGGGGGTCTAGCTTGATTGGTCTTGAAGGGCTGCAAGTATATGGCAATTAATCATGTGGTCTGTGCTAGCCTTACATTCAAACCAGAAGCAGGTTTAATCATTTGAAAGGGCATCTTTAATAGTAGCTTGTTTCTGACAAAGGAGTTTCACCAGGCCAGTCTTCCCGTTTTTTGATATATTTCAAAACGTGACTGGATGCCTAGAAACAAATAAATCACCTATTCTGTAGCTGCTATGTGCTGGGAAATATTTTTGTTGTTGTTGATTCTTTTTCTTTTCCTGAGGAAATGTTTGGCTACGTTGTTTGTAATCTATAGGTTAGCTGGATGAGGTACTCTTAGCCATGAACTTGCAGTGCGAGTCGACTAGTTTAAAGAGCTTGTGTCTTGATATTGTGATTCAATCTTACCTTACCAATGAAGTGGATAGGCTTTAATTTCTTTATTCAAGGTTGAAAGTCATCTACGTTAGCTCTTCTGTAAAACCCGTTTCATACTTGTCTCGTATAAAGGATATACAGAAATTCAAAATAATTTTAGTTGGAAGTGATGTAAAGCATTGAGTTTTCCTTCAGGAAGTATGATGGGTTGAACTGCATTTTTGGCCTACCTAATAGTGAATACTCTGGATTTTTATTTCTCCTTTGCCCTGACTTTGCAGAGCAAAATGTAAGGCTGGTAGGTGGACAGGACTCCTAGCAAATGTGATTAGAGATGTGGTATCCAAAAGCTTTTGATTTCTGTGCTAACAAGCATGCTGAAACACTGTTTTCAGATGCTCTTGAGGAGTGTATCCCTGAATGCAAAGGAAGAAGGAGTAGAAGGATGTTATTTAAATAAATACAAACTTATTAATATGAATTGTAATTAATATGAATATTATTATGAACCTCTTCACTCTATGAGATAAACTTACCGTAGAAATATAGCAGTGGATACTAGTACAACTCCTTCTGCTCTGGAGGGTTGAACTAGATTATCGACCAGAAGTAGCTCTTTTCTTAAATCTGTTTATCTCCTTTACCACATAAAACATCTGTCAAACATGTACAGAACTTGCTAAGAAATTTGTTACTCTAATCCTTGCACATTTTAAGTGCAGAATTGTTCAATTCCCTATATTTGGTTTTGCCAAGTATTACTTTAATGGGCCTAATGGATTTCATGTTCTTTTTTCAGGATCATCAACTGACAAAAAGACTTTTTAGATACATTATGTTGCTTTAACTGAACTCTTGCGAAGGTTTTATGTGCAAGTCTACCACTTCTTAACCAGGCCTGTTTGTGTGTGTGTGTGTTTTGCTTTTAAAAAAGGGCAGGACAAATCTAGAAAGAGGGAGAATGAATCAGATATCAGGTATTTGATGCTAACTTGTCACACGTGTAAGCTTTTAAAGGAGATGTGGAATTAAGTTTGTTGCCCTGCTTAGATAATATGGGATAAATTTACTATTTTCTCTCTTATAATCCTGTACTAATACCAAATATGACATAAGGTTTTCCCATTCCTAATGTGCTTGCTTTGACAATGCAGTGTCGTTATAGAGGTGCTTTAAAAATTACCGAGTGTCCATACTTAAATAAAATGATGGTCATTAAATCCTTTAAACAGTGGATTTTTAAATTCATGTAAACTCTGGGAAATTGAGCTTCTCATTGTCTGTGAGTGAAAGACATCTTTTAAAAAGAAAATGAAAAGCCCAACCTGTTCTGCTTTGTTTAGGAGTTTCTCCTACCTTCTTTTCACGGTGTTGAGTGTGACTGAAACTACTACTCTTTCCCACATTTCATAAGAAAGCTGTGCCATGGCAACACACACTGTGAACACTTGGAACAATAGTGTCATTTTGACCTGTCTGAAGGGAGATGCCAGCTGCCTCAGTGTTATACCTGTACTGGGATTTGCACTAATGTGGGGTTGTCTGAAATACTAGGTGATTGATTTTTAACTTTTTATCAACCAATTAGGTGTGTTCTACTTCTTTCACAAGTCTAGCGATGAGTTATATGTATGAAAATTATTAATATTATTTTTGATCACGTCCTATAACCTTTCCTGTGAATTTGTTTTATGTGAGCTTTTCACATGAAAGGTGCATGATTTATTACCCATTAGAAATCTTCACCTTTGCATTGTGTTACTCAAATTTATGCAGTTTAGAAAGCAATCTAATGTCCAGTGTATTTCAGTGGAACCAAGAAGCTTGGTTTAGTAGGAATAAATATGAAATTAAAATAAAATGAAGGAAATTCTTGTTAGTTTCTTTAAATATGAGAACCAGAGCAACTGACAACAGATAACACTTTGTTTACATACATGGTAAAGCTTTTAACTTCCCTCCACACCGATCTGTTTTTCATGTTAAGTTTAAAACAAACCAGACCCGAAAGCATATTCGGAATTTGGGATCAACAAAGCAAATTGTTAATGAAAGTAAGTTTAACACAACTGTTGACAGGTCCTAAGAGCCTAAGATAAGGTCCTAAGATATTTTAAACCTTCTTCCAGTGAAGCGCTGTAGCAGGCATGAATCTTTAATGATGCAGGTCACTACTACTATAGAAGGAAACTCCTCTCTTATAATAAGCACATTTAAAGCTTGATTTCAAGAGATGCATCAGAGCAGGAAATCTGCAGCTAACTTGAAGTATCTGAGCAGTAAAGGATTAAAATTATATCCTACTCATTCACCAAAGAATCTCAAAAAGGAAAATTTTGCCTCCTGTTGTAATGAGATATTTGTCCTCAATTCAAGTCTGTATTGCATCCTGCTGAAACCTCTATGTCAAAAAAATTGTCATTATGGGCATTTCAAAGACGTAGTTGAAGGGAAAAAAGTGCAAGAAAATGTACACAGAGGCATCAGGTTTGTTGTATTAATTCTCCTGCAGTCAAAGGGGACCCTGGAAGCATTCTAAAGAATGTGCATGGCAGAAGTTATGTGAAGTTATAAAACATAAAAATCCAAGAATGCTGCCAGCAAAAATTAAAATATTCAATAAAATATTTGATTTTAAATTCACAAGTATAGCTTATAATCTTTAAGAAATTGAAATAGATTTAGTTAATGTATTTTTGCATTGTTTTATGCCAAACTGTTGATTTTGGCTTTTTTTTTTCTGCTTCCTCATTCCAGAATAAAACTCGCAGCATATACTTGATCTTGATGAAAGATCAAATAATTAATCTTTTTAGTAATTCAGAAGCTTCCAGGCAGAAATGGTTTCTACAGTTACCTAAAACTTTTAAAATGTAGTTTGGGAATTCCTATGGTGAGGTTTACATGATGCTGCTTAATCATTTCTTCTCAGCAAGAGACAAGAGCTTAAAGGGCAGAGATCTCCAGGAACACTTTTGAATAAAGTACAAACAGGCTGGGTTACAGCCCCATAATGAGCACAAGACCCTGTTCAGGGGTCTTCAAAAGAGGAACTCAAAACAAGTTGCTTCATGACAATGATGATCCTACTACCGAGGGGACCTGGTGGTTGTGATGACACCACTGGTGAGAATAAGCATTGAGCAGGCAGAATCAGGATACTCAGGCCTACCACTTTTTGCTGGAAAAGTCTCACCAATTTTCAGTTTCAGGTTTCAAAACAAGATGTTCAGCTGGCATAATGTCAAAGGGAAAAGAGGAGCTAAGGACTTTTAAATAGAGGTCACTGTCAGGTAAACCAAGGGTGCAATATTCTTAAATAGGGTTTCTTAACTTTAATGTTTATTTTAGCCTTGATGCTTCTTCCCTTCCTGCAGGTGATGCAGTGCCTCTCAGGCTTCAGGAAGAGACCTAAATTTGTGATAGAGAGATCATATAGGTCAGTTTATTTAGGAATTTTTGTTCCTTTAATGACAAAGATCTGAATGAACCCTTTCTAATGGGTTTCTGATAGGTGAGGAAGTATTTCAGCATTAATTGGCTAGAAATGGATTAACCAAATCCCTGATTAAAGAAGGCCACACTGTTCACAGTAGTAAGATCATGGGATGTGATCTGGATTATCACCATGTTCCTCTCATTAGCTGGCTAAGGATAACCAAATCTTTGCACACAGAGCTCTTCTAAGGAGCAATACTCTACAATAATGTAAAACATTTACCTGCAAACAGCAGGTGCAAAACCTATGGTTGTCTTATTTCCTTGGAATTATATGTTGACAGAAGAAGACTTCATAAAAAGGAAAAAGCTCATCATACGAGATCACTTAACTTCTAAATCTGGTGCAACTAACTCCTTTCTTCTCTAAAAGAGAGCAAGGGATGCTGTCCAGTTATAGCAAGTGTCTCCCAGATCAGCTGAAACTGCACTGGAAGAAACATGGCTTGGAGCGGGTTACTTGAGCCACACTAAAGTAGAATCATTCAACCTGCAACATTAAAAGGGGACTAACTTCCTCTGCAGCTAAAAGGAACATGACTTGCAGTCTAATTGCAGATTATTGTAGCTGGACAGGCAATGGGGCAGAATCTAAGAGAAGCAAAGAAGGGACCTGAGCTCGGGTTACATGGGGCTCACAACGCTCAAGATGAAAGAGATCAATGTCTGCCTCTCTCGAAGAGAAGAATGTGGCTCTTGCCTCAGTGACAAGTTTGCTGGCTGTGCGTATGTAAATCAGACAGCTCACTCGCAGTTTGGCTAGGGGCCTCTCTACGTGGCGCTTGCCCTTAATTGTTGAAATGGAGCTCAACTGAGCCAGGCAGCAGAAGAATTCGAGCTGGAGGGTTGGATTAGCCAGGCAAAGCAACGTTCTCTTTTACGCTGTCCACCTGCTTTGTTCTTTTCATCATGGCCTTTTTTTTTTTGGGGGGGGGGGAGGAGGAAAGATTGGAAAAAAAATATTTTCTAATGGTTTTGCAAAAGAAAAAAGAATACTGTAGAAGTACCATCAAGGAAGTACTGACAAATGGTGTAGGAATTTAGTAATTCTGTAAGCTTGCAATTGAAGACCAGATATAGTATCAGCTGGTCTAATTCAGATTAATATACATTTGGAGGCATTCCTCTAAGTTGCTAAGATTGCACAAAGCAGAAGAAACTTAAATGTGGCCTTTTATCTCATAAAACTTCTACACTGATTATGTATTGGAAAGAGTTAACAGTGAGATATGAACCATTTTTGAAATAGTCTCATTAAAGGCAATAATTAACAGTCCATACATTCTGACAGCTTAAAAGCTTGCATGTGAGTTATGTGTCAGGAGCACAGTTAACCTGGTGGTTGCTTCTAAATGCCATGTGCGTGTGGTAAGTACACGTGCAAACCGCCAGCGCGAGATTTTTTTTTTTTTTTTCAGAGGCATCTGAAGATATTGTTCAGACTTAAGTAGGGTGCTTGTTTATAGCGGCTTGTTGAAAATGCTGTCTGTTTTCAGAACTTAGGTTACTTTCGGCTGGGACATGCTCACAGGATACCCTCAGTCAGATACTTCAGATTATTTTAGTGGATTTAAAGCTCCGAAGATGAGTGTGTGACTTGCTGTGTCCTATAGTGCTGTTTCTGATGAAGTTCTTTGCTAGCAAAACAAAATCATTACTTGCTATAAAACGTGTTGGTAGGAAACTGGTATTGAAGAGCACCAGTAAAATGAGCTTCTAAAATAGAACATACTCCAGGTATGTCCTGACTTCAGGACACACCATTGGCTGATTAGACATTTTGTAAGTAAGGGTTCTACCGAGATGGAAGGAAAATGTCTTTTTCTGTGAAGTCTTTTTATTTATGTATTTTTACTCTCTCAGGATACGAATTCATCTGTAAAGACTGTTTTTCAAGAATGTTGTATTTCTAAAAATAAGAAAAATTAAAAGACTAAAGTTTCAGTTTCTTTGAACAGCATTTTCTTTGAAGCAACTTGTATGTTTAGAGCTAGTTTTTAAATACAGTGGTTTGTTCATTCTCAGACAACAAATACTATTTTAGTTTCTTTTCTTCAAGCACTGCAAATATTGTGACTTTTTTGCATAATATACAATGTTTAAAATGCAAATTCTTTTCTAGGGAGACTCAAATTTTGAATGGGCAAGTTTATTTCAGCTTATGCAGACTTTTCCTCATAATGTGAAAACTTGTGTTGTCAAATTTTGATTGACATTTGGGGGGAAATCTGTCATTTCAAGTCAAACATCTTGTTTCGTGGAAAGTAGACTTGCTGCACTTGAGTATCAAATTTTATTCTTTTAAATGTTTCTGTCTCGGAAAACTGGAAACCACAGTGCTTCTCTGTCTGTTTATGGAAAGCACTTGCAGTTAGTGTGCTTAAAAGTTAGAAGATAGAGCAAGTGACAGGTCTATGGCTGGGATCCAGAAGTCTCTGCTTCCTGTGTGAGTATGCCCTCATTGTGGCCATGACTGCTCAGTGTTATGCATAGCAATCTTTTATATAAAGGGCAATTGCACCATGCTGTTTTGCCTTAAAATAGTAGTTCACATCCTTTATTCGTTAAAGAGGCTTAAAGCATGACAGACTTAACTAAAAGGGCCATTTTTTATTTTGTATTTTTTAAATGTGCAGTAGATTTACCTGCATCTGGTTTTATTTCTTGAAGTGAAGCATTTCACGGTTTCACTGTTTGCTATTGTGGAGGCCTGCGGGATTCCTCAGCCAACACCTCTTGTCATTCATGGAGTTCAAAGACAGAATTGAGTCTTAAGAATGGAGATTACCACCATTTACTTTTTAAATGACTTGTTTTTCCACTCAGATTCGTTTATGTGTTTTAATGGAGGCGAGTGTGTCCACAGAGACTTCTGCAACTGCAGTCGATTTAATGCAACTGGACCAACATGCCAGACAGGTGTGTAGAGAGCAACAACTCACGAGGTTTCTGGGACTGTATTCAAGTTTCCATAGCTGCAAGAACAGCTTCCCTCTGCCTGCATCCCCCAGTCTCTCCTCCTGCCTTCCCCCTCTTTTTTTTCCCCCCTTGTGGTGCTATATAACTCACTATGCTACTGCATCTTGACTATATTGAATCCAAAAAGATAGTGCTACTGAAGTGACTCTCCATTTGTTAGTGTACAACACAGGTGCTGAAAGAGATCATATATGCAGAACATGGGGCCAATACCACTTTGAAACTTTTGATGGACTCTATTACTATTTTTCTGGGAAATCCACATATGCCCTTGTGAGACATACTGAATTAGAGGAACAGAGTTTTTCCATACAGGTAGGGGAATTCACTTTTACATTTGCTTTTACTCTTGGTGGACATGCTAATCACTGATTTTAAGACATTAAAAATAATTTTAGTTGTAGTAAAGTGTTCTACAAGGTAATCTAGCAGTAGTGTATGCTACTAGTTACTCTAGCCCAAAAAGGAAATGGCTATGAGTAAACTGAGGGGTGTGCTTTCAAATTGCTGCTGTGGAAAGACTGTTCTGTAAAGAGAACTACTTGCACTCCTTTTAGGGGAAAAGAATGGGACCATACTATTTATTCCTAGTCCTACTCTCAATTTGTATATATTAGGTGTGTATATTTTAATGATGCTCTTAATATTCCAGATACTTAATTTTGACACTAGTAATTTTATTTGGCAGGTTAATAATGATCCAGAATGTCATTCGTCTCCTTATTCATGTGAACGGTCCATTAGTTTATTCTTTTCTGGAGATGAAGAAATAAAGATGA
Source organism: Nothocercus julius (assembly GCA_013398735.1). Lineage (NCBI taxonomy): Eukaryota > Metazoa > Chordata > Aves > Tinamiformes > Tinamidae > Nothocercus > Nothocercus julius. Next base: position 2,493,189 of record VZSV01000113.1, on the reverse strand, counting down.
ACAGTGAAGTCACCTATAAAGGATTTGGGTAATTTCCCTCACATTTACGATGCTGGTTCTGCGCTGGCATTAATATCATGGCATTGTTTTGATCAAAACTTTTGTACTGAAAATGTCACATTTGACGTTGGCTTTGTGTCTGCACGTTTCAGGGTCCAGTTGCCCTATGTCGCTGGAAACTTGCGCATCCAGAAGCTGGCTGGGTACTTCCTAGTTAGGCACCAGGACGCCTTCACACTGGCTTGGGACGGTGCCTCTGCAGCATACATCAAAATGGCCCCGGAGTACCTCGGCAAAACACACGGACTGTGTGGGAACAATAATGCTGTCATGCAGGATGATCTTGAGACAAGTTATGGTGAGTATCTAAAATACTTCCTGATGCATAATAGTCTTCTTTATTCTTCTTTTTTCTCCCAGAAAGTTTTTTCTATGGAAAATTTTACTTTTCTGAGTGTAGTTTTTAACTGTAATGCTAATACAGTTTAGGAGGGGCAACATTTGAAATGAAGATATGTGGAAATGCTTTTGTTAGTCGCTATTGTCAGTGAAGGGAGCCAATATAGATAGGCAGTCTGGAGGGAGGTATCTTAGAAGTTATGACATTTTTTTTTCTCCAATAAATACTGCACAAAACAAAAGAATAGGGGAAAAATATTTGGCCCCCAAAAGGTATCTTAAGTTAGACCGTAAATGCTTCTGGAAATGTTTCCTTTAGGCTGTTTACCTCTGTGTTCCTCATCCTTAAAATACGGACACTATTTCTGTAGAGTACCTTACCCTACCTTACCCCATTCTACAAAGCATCAGCCTTGCGCTGGAATCCACCCTTACCCTGTTGAATAATTTACTTGCTAAATCAAAATGCTTAAATTAATACCCAGATCAATAGCTCATTGTGCTCCCTGCTTTCAGAGGCTTTCCCCTACCCTCTCACCTTTCGCAGAATATTTCCATCACATAAAGCTGTGATTGTAGTACAGCAGATGCACTGCGTATTAGCTATATCCAACTAGCTCAGGGAGCAGTAGTAATAAAGATAAAGCAAGATAGGCTGAAACATTTTCTGGTAATCCAAGCAGTAATCGGTGTCACTAGATTTTAATGATAGATGATACCTTTATGAGCTAGCTGAAAGCCAGCGTATGCACTCTTACTTGCATAAACATATTGCACTTTATTGGCTTACTATAGGCAGCCATTCTGCATTGTTGCACTGGCCCCAGGAGTGCCCTTCTTTTCCTTCTCTGTTATTGGGCTGCCTGTGGGGACTTCCACATAAAGGAACGGCTTGGAATTATGTATATGCAGCTCATCAGTTCTCCTTTCCTTTCTTCCATTCAAGGACTTCAGAAGGCCCAATCCTGCTCCCAAAAGTCCATCCTTTCCAAATCACCTGAGTTGCCTTCTTTCCACCTTTCTAAAGCTCATCTACAATATTCCCTTTTAAAGGAACTTTTTTTCTTCTAAGGACCAGATAGTCTTCAAACTAATATGTGGTTTGCTAAATCTGTTGTGGGTAGTGTTTGGCTATCTCCAGTTAATGTATTAAGATTATTAAGGTATTTCCCAGAAAATCCTATGGAAATACTGTTAATCTTCCAAGTCACTGAGTAATTGTATGTGTGTCTTGTTTAGGAAAACTGACAGATGATGTAACAGAATTCGTGGAGAGCTGGCGGGAAAATCCTCCACAAGGAACTCCCAATTTGGATAATTCTTTTGTCAATGAGCCACCTTGCCTGACACAAAGCCATGAATCTCTGCAGGTTTGGATAACACAAAATGAGTATTACAACAGTCTGTGGCTCTTATTAGAGCTAGAGTGTGTCTTAGTGCTCTTAGGGAGCCTGGAGATGTTCTCATTCCTCCTTTGGAGAGGAGGATTAAGATAGCATCTGCTACAGAGATTCCGTTGTCTGTTTTTCATTTGGCTTCTAGAGAAGTTTATAATTTTTGGTCTTTTTGGTGTATTATATTGTATGGAAAGTAGTCAAATGCAATGGTTTTGAGTCTGGGACTAAGTGAGTGAAAAGTTGTAAAGTAGGGGCTGGTTCTAGCACTGGTTCTCATTTCTTTGCCTAGGAAGTATAGGAGGAAGCAGGTTTTTGAAATCATATTTTAAAAATATATTTATATTTTTAATTGCCAGTACTTGGAATTTAGTTATTACCGCTTTTTTGTCCATCTCAATCACAACAGTTTCTCCTTCTAAGTAGTATTTTGAAGATTAAAACATCAAATGAAGTATTATGAAGCTAAAGCTTATGCCAGACGTGTTTTATTTCTGATGCCTTTTACTGCCTGATTTAAATAAAGCGAGTACTGTATTAAAACATTGGTTCATAATTTTAGGTTACCCAGGCTTTTTTTTTTTTTTTTTTTTTCTTTCCCCAACTCGGAACATTGAAACCTTTATCCAGCAATGCAACAGTGCAGTGCTGGATAAAGGATTCAATATTCTGAGTAATGGGGGATTGACAGCAACGTATTACTGGCCACTGCCTCTAGTTAGTAAGAGGAAAGGGGTTCCTGAAGCTTTTACACGGTATGTTCTGCTTAAGTTTTCTGTTTTGAAGTTTTTCAAAATAATCTCTTTCATTTTAGAGGATGTATACTCTCTGTGATATTCTGTTGCATCCCCCATTTGAACAATGTCATGAGTATGTGAGTCCTCTTCCTTTTATGGCAGGCTGCACCAGTGATCTTTGCATGTAAGTGGATGAAATAATGTATTTCTTCTGTGTATCTGTTTGCATCTAAAATGCTTTAAGCACAATAAAATGTCTTTATTTTTGTCTTACTGTTTCTGCTTTTGCTCTCAGAATCTATGTCCAGAGTTGTTCTGATTTCCTTGGACGTAAGGATGAGCCAAATCAGACCTAGCTACTTGCATAACTCATTAGTTTGCCCTCCCCTGAATGTGGCATCTCTTTTGATGCTGAGTATGCATCATTGATATTTATAATCTTAATGAAAAGTAATAATGAATAGATAAATTCTGCATCTGCAAGACATCTCAATCCAACAAAAAGAGGAATTTGATTGTAAGCACGCAAGCTATCTGACTTTGTGCTATCCTTTCATAACCTGGAATGCTGTTTGTCCAGATGGTTCTGACTGTTTAAAATAAAAGGCAGGTGGGGATAACTTTCTTCTTCACTAGCAGAAGTCAGACATTTGCTTCTTGTGATTTTTCTGAAAGATGCTAATCCTATTGTAAAAATGGATACCTTTAGTCAAATCTCTCTTTATACAACTGCATCTGCTGGCTTTCCTGGATTTATTTAGGAAATCATTGTCAAGTTTCAAATATACTAGATGTCTTCAAAATATGGCAGAAGGTCTTAGCCGTTTAGATTTCTAACTTGTCAAACAACACAATATTTTAGAGTGTTATTTGTTAAAGTCAGTTTAAACAGCTAATGCGTGTGTGCAGCTGAAGTGATGCTGAAACATTCATGAGGCTATGACTAAGTATTTGAATGTAGGGAGAAAATAACATGTCAATTTTTATTTATGTAAGGTCAGCAATTGATAATGCAACTTGGTGTCGAGCGTTAACTGAATATGCCAGGGCCTGTGCCCAAGCAGGAAAACCTCTTCATGAATGGCGAACGCACTTCCGACAATGTGGTATGTCCATGTTTCAGTAATTGCATTTCAAATACCTCATATCTTTCCTCTTTACTCTTCCTCCTACTATGGACTAAGACATGTCTTGGTGGAAGTATAACTCTGGCTTCACTTCAATGCTGTATAAACATTACTATTTTTTTTTTGGTGATAGGTGTTTTTTTTTGTACAACTACTCTCTCAAATATTGACAATGACTTCATAGATTTCTGATGTATAAAATGTGTTATGAGTGCTAAAAATAGATTTGAATTACTGTTGAATTAATTCTTGATCTTAGTCACTGAAAGAAAGTTTGAAAGAGATCGTGAGCGATCATCTAGTCTGTCTACCTCTCTGTAACACAGGTGCAAAAATGGCTTTGTCATCCACAACAGAAGCTTTTCCCACATATTTCTAAAAAAAAAAATCAGGTTAATAAGTATTCTACCATCCTAAACTGGTCTCGATATGTAAATAGCTTTATTGTGAGAATGTTTCTCCAAGTCTCCCATGATGCAAATGAAGACTGTTAATTCTTGATGCACCTGAAACTGGTATCTTTCTCCTTGTAGTTTTATTTATCTATAGAGAAAGAAAGGGAAAACTAAATGTATAAATGCATATGTTTGTGTTATGAAATCTGTTGATTCATGGTTCTAGACAACAAATACTCCATTGATTTACTGAAAAGTAAATACCTGAAACATGTGCAAACTATTCATGCTATGAAGGGTGGTATCATAGCACATTTTTGTTTTTCAACCTGTTTCTACTTTGTAGTGATTACCTGTGCTGAGCACCTGACTTACAGCGAGTGCATTGACTGCTGCCCTGTTTCATGCCATCAGCAGTCGCCGTGCGTAGGCAGTGAGCTTCCCTGCATTGATGGATGTTACTGTCCAGATGGTAGGTTTTTCAGATTGTTACACATACCTATGTGGTCTGCCTAAATTAAGGATCTCTTTATAACCACCTTCTCAGCGGACTGCATGAATGACCTTTTTCTCCTGTAGTGGCAAGAACCCTTTCCTCCATCCAGAACAGAGGAGTAGGTTTTGTCACAGATGCACATTCTAGCTATACAGCACCACAGTACCAAAACCAAAGATACGGTTTGCAGAGTTGGTGTTGTGCATAGTGTTTTTTGGAGGAGATGTCTGCAAGTCCATGTGCATACTAAAAAAACAGACAGGAGTAAAACTTCTGAATTCTTTTCGTTCTGTTTCCAGAAATAGTTTGTTGTAGTGTTTCTCGTACTGTTGCGGTTCTGGTAGCTATGTGGCTTAAAGTATAACTATACATTTTTTGCTAAAAGTTGCTTTACTGTCCAGTTTTCCTCTTGTTGCTGCCCTCTCTTGGGTACATAATGATGTCTGAAAGAGAACAGAGAATGATATACTGTGGCTGTTCAAACTATGCCTCTTACACATACCCTGGTAGTTTGTAAGTGTAGCTGGCTTTGTCCTGTACTTCATTTCTAATGGTCTGTTAATGCCATTTAGGGCCTGGTTAAAATAATAGAATAATTTAAGAAAAGCAAAAGTAAAAAGATCCCTGCCATAGTAAAGTAAGGACCAAATGGTGCCTTAAATTATAAAGACAAAGATTTGTATAACCCCTGGAAGAGATGCCATAGGTACTTGGGTATAGCAGTGTGTTTTTTCAAAATATAAAATATTTGTAATTCATAGCACCATTATCATATTGGAGGCGATTTAGGGAATGGTGCATGTAATTACTTTTCAGGACAAATACACATTTCAGTTATATTGAATAAATTATGAGTCCTGATTGGTCTGCAGTTTTATTCTGCTACTTGGCTGTTAGTGTTGTAATTAACTATTAATCAGGGTACTCCGCTTGTAAAGACATTTCACTTTTCTTGTTGTTTTATTTCTTCAAGGCCTAATTTATGAAAATGAATTGTGCGTTAAGCCCATGGACTGCCCTTGTGACTACCATGGAAAATTTTTTGAAATGGGCTCTGTGGTTCATGAGGAATGTAACAACTGGTGAGTACATTTCCTTTTTATGCTGTTTTCGTTCTTTTTGTGGTCAGCAGGGAGAGAAGTGCTTTAAGGCCTATATTTCAATTAAACATTGAATACTTTTAGCTGGAATCTTCACTTGTCCCTGCATGCAGAAATTACTACTCTTTGGAGGTGTTGCATCTAAGAAAAAGAAAAGGAAGTTTGATCTATCAATTTTAATGGGGAAGAGGAGTGAAAAACACATGCACAGCAGAGAATACTGAAATATTTAGTAATCTTATCATCTTGAAATCTGCATCAAGCTAGAACCGATCTAGAATTCAAAACCTTAAAAATTAAATTAGTTTGACATTGCTTTATATCTGTTTATTTGTATTGTCTCACGTGGACACGGAGTCAAATGTTGTGACATGAAGTTACTGTTTTTAGGATTTCTAAATTAATTTTGCATTTCAGAAAACAAGGTTTATAGGAAGGGATAATACCTTTTACTGGATCAACTTGGAGAAAATGATGAGTTTGCAGACATGCGACCCCTTTTTTCCCCTCCCGCAGCAATTATTTCATTCAAATTGCACATGTGTATTCTTCTTAGTGTCAGTCATCCCTGGCTTTTTACAATGGAGCTAAAAATCCTTTTACAGTGACCTAAAAGGAAAGAGAAGTATTTTTAGACATAAGAATGAAACTTCACCTAGCTGTATCTTCCTGGCAAGCCCTTGTCACGTTTTTCAGACTTTCTAGGGATTGTAAGAGCTCTCTCTCACCATTCTGTAAAGCTCATAAGGCATTTGGTACTCTCTTCACCGAGTATGAAACCAGGAAGAACTGAGGGATGTATGCCATACATTTAAAAACCATGCAAACCAAAAACATCTTTTCACTTTTATTTCAGCACTTGCATTGGAGGAAAGTGGATTTGTACAAATCTTACGTGTCCAGGTATGTGAAAAGATATGTGTTGGATGCTTTTATTTTTACATATACTGGACTAAATATTAAAATGATCTATATAACAACTTTCTAGCTTTTCCAGCAGAGTGTAGTAATGCCTGTCACACTGGGTCACTACTGTATAATGTTTCTGGCAAGTTGCACTACCTGACTGTGCCAGTTACCAAACTAAAAAAAAATCTTCTCGTGACATACTTAGATATGTATTATCGAGGAGTTTCTAAATGCATTATCATGAAATGCATGTCAAGAAGACACAATGTTTTCCGTGTGCTTAAGTTTGCTTTCTGTCGTATCGTCAGCTGAATGCTCAGTTTCGGGCGACATTCATTTCGTGACCTTCGATGGGCGTAAATACACTTTCCAAGCTACCTGCCAGTATGTTCTAGCGAAAAGCCTTACGTCTGGAGAATTCACTGTATCCTTGCAAAATGCTCCATGTGGACAGGTAAACTTTAAAACCTTCATATTATGTTTATATCTTGAAGAGAAGCTGTGTTAAGCAGGGCAAACCCTGCCCCCCCCCAAATCCCCAAGCTCCGTGCAACTGAATAATCAGGAGCAACAATTTTCCTTATTCTCAGAATAGTCTAACGGTAGTAGGGATAGAGGAAGCCCATGCATAGGTCTCATGCTTTTTCACAATAAAAAGAAAAGATTATGCTGTAGCATTTTGATTCACTGTTCGGTTATGTTGTTAAATAGCATATGATGGTTCTTGAAAGAAATTCTAAATGATGGCTGATTTTTTTGGAGCTTTCTGAGTATGTCCTTATGGGCTTGCAGCCAGCACATAATAAGCCTCCTGCTTCTTACTGCTTTTGAGGAAAGAAAGACCTTTTTGTGTCTTGAACATAGGTTTCTCTTTTGTCTTTGTTCTTGCAGTTTGAAATTCACTTTTATTTATATTGACGTGGAAAACTCTGGGTAGCTTTTGGATTTATCTCAGATTTGGGTATGTGTATGCCTCTGTTTAATGTTGTACTTTCTTAGTCTATGCAACTCATTTCAGGCAAGCATATGTGTGCATGTGCTTATATAGCTGATACTAATGATACCCTTACTTTATATTTGTAAAAGTCTGATAGCGTACATGGAAGTTCCCAAATAGTTTGTCTCCTTTATCGTGAAAACCCCACTCTTCTACCCTGTGTATTTATGAACACCTATTATAGAAGCCGCAATGCTTTGCATGTGAGATATGCAATGTGTTAGGTCCAAGTTTCCATTCTTATTGTGGTGAGTGCAAGTGTTGTTGCAATTATGTACTTTGGGTAAAATCAAGCTGTTAGGTGTTACTGTTTGTTTCCATGCAGGTTAAGGCAAGAGTAACTGGGCACAGGAGTGGTTAGCAGTATTGTAAGCAATGATACTTGTATTGTGAATACAGTTGCTTTTTTAGACTCTACGTCTTTGATAGAAAATGTGTAGTGAGGGCTGTAAAATGAGATCTTGAAAAGGACGTGCACATTTTAAAAAGTTTAAAGTTTAGTCTCTGACTGCATGATCCTCTAGGTTGGTGGGAACCTGATTGAATTGCATTTCGTGTTCACAGGGAAGTTGACATCTCTTCAAGACACTGTCTAACTGATAGTTACTTTAGTTCCCACTTAAAATGCACATTCAGTTTAACTTACTCAAATCTTAATGATTTTTACCTGACTTAATTTTATGCTAACTCTGGGATCCTGAGAAGTTGCTTAAGCCAGTATCAGTCTGAGAGGAACACAAATACAACAGCTGTGTGTGAAGGGGAAAGACAAAAACAGGAACAGAGGCACTAAAATTCTGTTACATCAACATGATTTTCTTCCCACTTAAGCAGAGCCCATGAAGCTTTGGAAAGCTTTGTGCTTGGAAACCTTGGAAAGTTATGTACGGATGCAATAATGCAATGTCTTGTGTTATGTAGCTGAAGATCAGCAAGATAGGATCTCTTGAGAAAACATAGCTGTTCACTTAGCAAATAAAAGTTGAGGCATGACTGACTACTTTCAGAAGCCCAGCCTTTTAGCTTGCTATGTTAAAAATCACCAACCTACAACAGAGGTCATCTGCTATGGTAATGTGCAAGAGATGTATTGCACATCTCATTCACTGTTGTTGCAGAACACTTATCCCCTGCCAAATGGACAGCAATTTGGCTTTTTCTTTTATTGATGCTTTAGGTTGTGGTTCTACTGGGGGCAATGACAGCTGAATTTGTTGGCATTCTGCATTGCTCCAGAGACCATGAAGAACTTGGTATTAGTTCTTGAATCTTCATCTTCTTCCTGACTTTTGGACTTATGTGTCTCTTTGTCCAGGTAGGTTTCACTAGAAATTGGGCTTCACACTTCAGCTGGCCTTTAACTGAGGTACCCGGTGAGAATTCATTTAGGCATAAACTTCCATAGATCTTTGAGTGTAGCATTCTGGAGGCAACAGCCAGATGCATGAACAGAGACTTATGTGGTGTTTGCCAGGTTAGGCTCCGTTAATTTAATTATTGATGTAAAAGTGGTGAGAGGATAAGGAGAGCAGTTTGTGTGTGCTATAACACAAAGGTGTAGGGCTTCAAAGCAGACATTCAGGTATCTAACAAGTAGCTGGTACCACTTGGCAGAGGAACTGCTTTACAGGTTTCTAGGAAACATCCAGTATATTCTTTCCATTTATAAAAATTAATGAATTGAAATGGAAGCTAAAGATCTGTAATGCACAATCTCAGGTTTCTCAGTGGTTTGAGAATTGTTTGCTTTTTAAAAATTCCTTTTTTTTTTTTTTTTCTCTAACTGATCAGTCCCATCGCATTCAAGCAGATGAAAAAGAAAAAAAGGTAGAAAGAAAATACCTGAAGAGATTTTAGCTCTTTGAATCACAAAGAAGCCAGTCATCTAGTGCCTTAGAGCTGGTGACATAAGCAGTCATCAGGCAACAAGTGATTTCAAAATGATGTGAAATTTTGTTTAAGCACTTTTTGGAAGGAGAATCAGTCAAGTGATCAGCACAGCTTAACCTTATCTGAGTTTCAGGTGACAGGCTCCCTGGCTTTGTAGCTTGTATGATGAGAAGATCTTCTGAATATAGGAATTGTTGTTAAATGTCTAGTGAGAGAAATGGTCATTCCTGTGAAAACACCTGCTGAAAGTTGGCAGGGTTGGCGCTGTGAATAATTCTGTTCATTGGAACAGAAAATAATAGGCAGACAGAAAATCTTACGTTTCTGTGTGAAAGAATAATAAAACTTTTGTCATTATTGGGTAATTAAGGTCTATACTATGGATGTTTGTCCTCTTGGCTCTAGTCTACTGTGTGTAGGAGTGGAGCATTTTATTTGCAGCTTCTTGAAAGGTAGGCAAAACTCTGAAATTGTATCAGTTGCTACTGAATTATATGCACAGATGCTCAGTTTTCTAGTGAAGAGGCAAGACAACAAGATAAGCTTGCAAGAGCCTAGCTTTAAAATGCAGACATCTATCTTCACCATCAGTCCAGGAGAGCTGGCTGAGCTGATGAAATATCTGTATTATTTTTGTGTTTTGCTCTTATTTCTAAATTTAGTTTATTATTTCATTTTTTTGATGGAAGATCACTGTTGCATTACTATTTAGAGACAAGGCAATTCTGAATGTAGCCTGTATTCCTGTACATCCGTGTATCTGTGGACTGGTGGATGATCTGCTCTGCTCTGTTACCGCATCTGTGTCTGAGCTACACGGCAGTGGTCAGATCCTTGGAGCTCTGGTGCTTTGTTCTTAATGTGTGGCAAGATTTGCCTCATATGAGGCAAGCCTCAGTGGAAGTCAGTGGGAGTTGAATGTTTAGGACTGTAAATATTTGATTTGAAAATCCTAATCTCAGTTTACATTGTGAATAATACTATTTGCAGTATGTTTTTACCATTCATGTAACTATCTAAAGCTGGGATATTTTAACCAACTCTTCTTCAGTGTCTCTCAGCACTGATGATGCTAAACACTTGCATGATGTTTTCCATCAGCACTTCCATCCACTTCTTCATCACCATCAGTGGGGCAGGAAAAGGCAACCTCTGGCACCTCTTCTGGACTGCTGTAGACCCCAGCCCAGGGCCTGATCCAATCCTTTTCCCACGGAAAGACCTAGGCCACTCTTTGACCCTGTGATTCTGAACATCCCTCTGTATGTTTTGATGTGTAAGGCATTAAGACATAAGATGTGTAATGAAGAGTAAAATGAGCAAGTGCAAGGAATCGATATTAACCAGACACTGTTTTGTAACTGCACCCTTTTAAAAGGTGTTCAGTAACAAGGTCTTGTAATGAAGAATAAATCAAATCTATCCTCCTAAAAGTCTGGTAGGTTTTCTGATGAATAAGCACCCTTTAATATGCATTCTTTCCCCAGTGGCATTAAGAGGCAAAGTACATTTATTCAGAAAGGTAGAAGTCCTTGCCTGGAAACACTGACAGCCTCTGACTGGTGTTAATCCTATGTCTGGCTACTTGCCATGTTACTGAGTGCAGGTGTATTTGTTATGGTGATACCCTGGAAACATTCAATATTCAACAGGCCTCATGCTCGTGCTGCCTTCCACCTGCTTGATGTGGTGTCTAGTTCAAGATCTCTTCTGTAATATAAAACACGCAGGAATGCTAAGCGTCTCCAGGCTTCACTTAGATACCAAGCTGTTTCAGGACTTGCTTTAGGATTTTTTTAAGCTGCCTGGAAGGCTTCTCTGTATGTTTGCTGGCTGTTTCTTTGTGCTAAAGTTGCTTAAAATGTGGGCATGTAGGTTTTTCATGTCTTGCCTGAGTCCGCCCTTCAAAATCATTGCTGATGAGCCACTGATTACATGAATACACAACTGCTTCCTTGTCAGTACTTTTAGGTCAGAAGGTATATGCATTCTGAGCTTAAAAACGATGGCTGAAGGTTTAAGTAATACTTTCTATCTCTATATCACCACAGACCCCAAAGTGTTCCTTAAAAACCTGAAAACAATGTACCAAAATCAAAGCATGCTTTAAAAAAGACACCTAGCCTGATACAGAGCACGCCTACTGCATTTGATTTCAGTTTTCGTTAAATCAGTTAATGAAGATTAAATTATGATCTTTACGCTTTTGGGAAATTTTCCTGTGCAGGCAGTGTGGCTTTTTTCTGCTGTAAAACTATAGCAACATGATTTTCAATACTTTGTATTTAGATGTAAAGATCTGCTATTCACAGTGTGTTTTAAAAAATTAAAAAAAAAAAAAAATCCAGTCTTTTGGTACTGCTTTTGGTACTGGTGACAAATGAGTGCCACTAAGTGGTCGGATGCAGGTAAGGTAGACCTAGGATTTTTTTGGAGTGAGCTTTAGTTCTGCTGACTGAAGGCCAGTATTCCGTTCTGTAGTTTCCCTGTGTTATTTGCTTGAAATGTAGAGCTGAGTTGGTGATAAGAGTATGCAAGTCAAGCTACCTGGATGCTCTGATTATTTTATGATTACTTTATGCTACTTTTGTGATGCTTTTTTCATTGGTCTTTCTTTCATCTGTCATTCATCTAGGGAGCGACTCCAACTCCACTTGGAAGTAACAAAGTTAAATGCTGTTTCATATGATTCACAGGAAGCTTCTGTCTTTTTTTAATTGTTGATGTTAAAACATTCTGTATTTGAAAAGAACTGAGATATACCGACACAGTTTAGGTTGAAGAGAGTTAAAAGCACTTTTTTTTTTTTTTTTTTTTCCGCTGTGTGAAGAATGCAGCCTTATTTGCAAATATCAGCTCAGCCATACTGAGTTTTGGATCACTGGGTCTAATGAATTGCAAGTGGCTTTGTACGAAGCAATATAAGAACTCTTTAAACTTACCTTTCCAAAATCCACTTTTGAACACCATTTGCAAAACATGTTACAAATCTAATTAAACATATATGTGAAATTATTCAAAATCCTTATGTTGTTAACTAAACTCTAAAGCTGCATATTTTACAAGAGCCCCTTGTGAAGAAGTTAGATACAACTGAGAATGTTTAATTTTCTCCTTCATTATAATTATGCTTGCAGTCTTAATTTACTTGGATCATCTTACTTGGATATTTCTTAAAGCTATTTCTTGTTTTGCCCTTACTTGCAGAACCAAGATGGATCATGTATCCAATCAGTCAGTCTTATTCTTAAACAGGACCCCAAGAGGCAAGTGACTCTGACTCATTCAGGAGATGTTTTAATATATGATCAGTACAAAATTAGCCTGCCTTATACAGATGGTAAGGAAAATACATGTGCATCTAATATCTGTTGAGCACTAAAACAGTATTTCAATGGCATATACATATGAAATAATATTGACGGTGTTGCTAGCATACTATGTTTAACGATATATTGTTAGTATTAACCTTGTTAATTTTTAAAGAAATTTGAAGTATGTTTCACAAATCAATTGCTCTTTTACCTTGTCTTTCAATGTTAAAAACTGTGCAGTAGCTATATCATACTAGTGTCTCTTGTGTTAATGTCTTTCTAACAAGCTTAAATACCATCTTTCACATTTACTAGTTTGGTTACTCCTTTCCTGAGGTAAAATTATTTTCTCTGATGTTTCTTGACTGAATAATTTCTTTTCTCCCCCTCTCCCTATTTTATTTTATTTTTTTTATAAGCAGCTCAAGTACATATCAGTGGAAGGGACACTCTTGCTCCTTACAGACAAGCTATACATTTTCAGACAAGTTTTGCATTTTTGTGTGTATGTGGTTTTATTTTGTTTGTTTGTCTCCATGCATTTTAAATCTCTTTGTCAGAAGATATTACCAAGTATCTACATATGAATATGTGACTGCGTTCTGCAACAGTCAGTGTTAGCTTGATTTGCAAAAATGCATTTATTTTATGTCTGGGAGGACTTAACTCTTTGGGAATTTCCTAAAAAGAGCTTTAATACTGAAATCACGTTGATTCTTTTAGGATTTTTTGTTGTCTACAACAAAGTTGTCTACAACAGGTGATCTGAAATATTTGTACCTTTAAATTGATTTGCTTTTTATTAACTTTTATGAATCGGTGATCACTGATTTAAAAATTTTGGTGACTATCATACACTGCTTGTTTTCATTTTTGGAGGCTGAATCACAGCCTGACCTCTAGTGACAAATTGATTATTTTGGAAGAATGGGTTTAGAATAGGGTGAAGAAAGAACTTATTTAAAATTCATATAAAACAAAACAATGAAATGATTAGAAATAAAACAAAAATTATAAGTAATATTCCTTTGCCTTTCAACCATCTCTGTTCTTGCTTATCAGATATATTTGAAATACGGAAACTCTCCTCGGTATTTCTTCAAGTGAAGACACACATTGGATTACGGATACTGTATGACAGAGAAGGACTGAGGCTCTATCTTCAGATTGATGGCCGGTGGAAGGATAACACTGTGGGCCTTTGTGGAACCTTCAATGGAAATACGGAGGATGATTTTTTGTATGCATAACTTCAAGATTTCTGTATTCGTATATACATATATCTACAGTTAGAACATAGATGAAGTATATGCTGAAGCTGAATAGATGGCTACCAAAAGAATCTTTCATCTTAATATTTTGAGATCGTGCTGTCTGTACTAGGTTTTAGTTTGCTAATGGAAAATCTTCAACCTCAATTATATGGTTTTAAAATAGAATTTGTTCAGATTATCTTAATATAACAATACAGTGGAATAGATGGGATGCCAAAGCACTAATTTTTTTGAACAGTTTTACCCCAAAGAAGGGGTAGTGCGTGCAAGGGATCTCTTATCTCCCTGCATACTTTTTATCCCTGTGCAGCTCTTATCTTCTGCTACAAGTTCTAATCATCGTTTGCTAACAGAGCCTCCTCTGTTCCGTGTCTGTGGGCTAGCAATAGGAATTGGCTGCTGCCCAAGCTCTGCTTTGCTGTGATGCAGTGAAGGGCAGTCAGAGCTGCCTGAGCATCACGGTCGAGCTCACAGTTTTTTGCCCAGCTTCTTTGTACCGTATGCTAAATAACAAACTGGCTTCCAGAAAATCAAGCAGCCCAGTAGAATTTGGAGAGGGAGAACATGAATTTGGGGTGTGATGAAAGAATTTCTGTGAGCAGGAATAAAAAAGGAGTTGGAGATCATCTGTCCTGTCAAATCAATTGGAATTTAAAAAATTAAAATAAATTTCTCCTGATTTAAAAAGAAAGATGATTAAGTTTTAGAATGACTTCTTAATGATAAAAGGTATTCATAGAATAATATCATTATAACTGGGTTAGAAAATGTAAAGACCAGATCTCAAGTGGCAGAAAATATTTTTGTACAAAAACTCCCTATAATACCTCTTTTTGAAGCAAGCAAGTTTTTGTAGTATTTTTTTGATGACAACCTTTGGGTTGTTTTCAACCTTGTTTTCAAATAACTGAGAAGTTGCCTGGGTAGTTGATACTTGTGAGAATAGCCCTCAGAAGCTACAGTAACTTATGAACTGCACAGAGCTATGATACAAAAGGTATCTCATGATCATCTCTACATGTATACAAAACAGACGATTTTGCACTAGGTTTTGGAGAGTTTCCGTATGCAGTCATGCATTTTTTTAACCCTTTTCCCCTTAACTTGCAGCAGAAGTAATACTACTGGTTGTATGCTTAATGCTGTCTTTTCCATAGAGTGCAACACCCAGTATTTAAGCACAGTTCCCTTCATTCATCTTGTACCTTAAGGTGCATTCTTGTTTTGATTGAATCCTGTCTGTCTTTCAACTTCTGCACCTCTGTTGCCTGGGCCTCTGAGATACCAATTGCTCATGCAGTTGTATCTCTGGGCTTTGGGTTTTCTGCA
This sequence comes from Nothocercus julius, assembly GCA_013398735.1. Classification (NCBI taxonomy): domain Eukaryota; kingdom Metazoa; phylum Chordata; class Aves; order Tinamiformes; family Tinamidae; genus Nothocercus; species Nothocercus julius. The sequence goes on along the minus strand of VZSV01000113.1, from coordinate 2,477,828 downwards.
CTCCTTTTTCTTCCAGAGACTAGAGAGCCTGGGAAGTGAGGTGTCCAGGAACAGACAGGGAATTTAGGCAGAGGAGGGGTGAAAGTGGATCAGATATGATTTAGGTGATAGAAGTATGGCTAGAAAGAGTGCAGATTTTCAGGGCAGCAATGCTTCTCCCTTATCCACTCTCGTGAAAACAGATTTTTTTGGCCCTTCCCTTCACACAATGTATCTAATGGCTCTACAGCACGTAATTCTTCTTTTCTGTGTCTGCCTGGAGAGAAAAAGAGGAGCCCTGAACCTTAATCTGGCAACTAGTACTTTAGGGAAGGGTGCCTGGGAATATTATACAATGGACGGGAAGCTTGTATCAGCTGCCATGGAGGAGGTGATAGAACATTCTGTAAATTTGCTTTTTTGTGTGTGCCTGACTTCTCTGTTTTAAAAATAGATCTCCAGTTGGAGTACCAGAAAGCACCCCACAGCTGTTTGGAAACGCCTGGAAAACTTTATCAGCGTGCATTCTTGTCCACGACAACTCGCAGATGGACCCCTGTGACATTCACCTACAGGCAGGTGGGCACTGGGACTCTGTTACTGACAAAAGCATTTCTACGTGTGACATCTCATTTTCTTAGGTGGATCAGGAAAAATAACAACTAGTCTTCCCCACTAGAAAAAAAAGGATGCTTATGTATTTGCTAACTTCAAGGGCTAACAAGCCATTGTAGTGTGCTCTTTATAAATTTGTTCTGATACCCTTTGAGTACCCCCTTGAAATATACTGTGTGATCAGTTGCACTTTCTCTTCGGAATCTTTGTAAGCCTCCCCACTAAAACAGTGTTTAATCTGTTATTTGTGTAGCATCTTATGCAGCGGAAGCTTGTAGCATCCTTACGAAAGAGCTCTTTGCTCCCTGCTACCCCTATTTGAGTCCCATTCCCTATTTTGAGCAGTGCAGAAGAGACACTTGCAAATGTGGACAAGTTTGTTTTTGCTCTGCTCTGGCCCATTATGCTCATCACTGCCGAAGATTCGGAGTTGTAATAGATTTCAGAGGAAGTGTCCCAGACTGCGGTAAGTTGTCCTTCATTTCTCATCTCACTAATTACTGCTTCAAGACTTTGGAATAAGAATTAGAAAATAAAATTTAAATGGATGTTACCTATTAATTAGGAGGAGTGAATTAATCTTAGCACAGTCTTCTGTGTACAGGGCAAGATTTTTCCTTGCTAAGGACGAATCAGTACCAACTTTTTCTCAAAGGATTGTTTCTACTGTTAGTTTTCTTTAGCTTCTTTTGAGTTAAGAACTAATGTAAAGATTCTTTTAAATCATTTTGGGAGTTTAAAATATATGCAGAATTAAAAATGCGCCTACATCTTTCAGATGCTGCACACTTCACAGAGCTCAAGTGCAAGAGCCAAGCATTTTCAGAGCTGGAGACAAAAAGCTTGAAGTGTTTGGTGTCCCCAGCGTAAATCTGGATTAACTGTGCTGGCTTCATTGTACTCATTATTACTGCGGGCTTACATCTGTGTAGTTTACAGAGTGTAGTGCCAAGATGGCAATTTTAGTGGAATTTAATGTAATTGGGAATGAAAGAATAGAGAGATTTATCAGAAAACTTTCGGGAGGCACCCGTGTCTCCTGCACCGTAATTTGAGAGACGTGTTTCATTTGGGCAGCTCTTTCATGTGAAGACACAAAGGAGTACAGTACTTGTGTATCTACCTGTGGCAGAACCTGCCAGGCCCTGTCAGTGCCAGAGACGTGCAGCAGTGATTGTGTTGAAGGCTGCGCTTGTCCCTCTGGAATGTATTTGAATTCCAGGACTGAACGATGTATACAGAAGTAAGTAAAGCTGAGTTTTTTTACACACGCTCTCTGTTCTAGGCTGCTGTACTTGCAAGTCCATGTGAAAAATGAATAAGCATGTAACCCATATGTATTATGCCTCTGTAGGCTTGGCTGGGTTTTAGAATCATACAAAACTCTATGTTGATGAAAAATAGTTCTTTGTGGTACTTACACACATCCTGTGTTTCCAAAGCAAGTTGATACTTAGTGTGGTTTTAGCATATGAGAAATAAAAAAGGTGTCTGTTTTTGTGTGCAGCTTCTATTTTGTTACCGATCCCACCTAGAATGTACGTGGACTGTATGGCAACGTATATCAGTGTCTATCCGCTTCTCTTTTCTTTGTTACCTGTTTCCTCTTTTTCAGAAGTGAATGCCCTTGTTATTTTCAAGGAATTGACTATCCACCTGGAGAAAATGTTATCACATCGTTGGGGAAGTGGTAAGTTACATAAACTGTTTTTTAATTTTTTCTTTCCTCACTTCTTTCTGAAATGGAGAGCAAATCTACATTTTTTTTTTTCTTCTATGCATCTTTGGGCAGAACTTCTGTAAAACTTACATTTCAGATTGCTGGGATTATAATCCAATATTTTGAGATGCAAGTAGAGAGAAATCCCCCTATTATGGACATACATACTAATGTGCAGAGTCCCAGCAAACACCACCCCTTTCATTACTGACCTTTCAGGTCTGTTTAACAAGACCTATGTTGTCATTCTCACTCCCTGTATAAAATATGTTTTCCAGCCATACAATTTAGTGTTAAGGAGCAATGCAGCTTTATGAAAGAAGAAATAACAGGAATAATGAAACTCTGGCCAAAGGTCAACGAGTCTCTGTTATTGTTGTGTTTAGCATTTGTTTATGTCCTTTTTTTGCTTTTTTTTTTCGTTTTGCATCATTATATTCATGACATCCTTTCCAAGGTTTAGCTTTGGAAAAGATAAAATACTATATGCAACATTTTTCTTTTTTCTTTTTCAAGCAGTATTTGACCTCTCCTTCCCTGTATCAGCTGTTACAGCAGTTAAAGCTGAACAGACCAAACCATTTCTGTGATAAATTAGTATAATACTTCAGTCTCTTGTCAAGACCAGATAAGTGGTTAATACTGTCAGATTCCTGTAGCAACGGGGACATGACACACATATACTTCATGTAACCTAGCATCTGTAAGCACCAATCAATATAAATCTATCCACTAATGTTCACATTAGCTTATCTTTACCTGAGGACAGATGCCCTGGATGGGGCTCTGTCCTCTGTGCAAAGTCTGGGTGTGCTCTTGGGTTGCTTCCCAGGTTTTTAGTTTTGCACAGCTTGTGCCACGCAGTGCTGGCAGCCATGGGAAGGCTTCTCCATGTAGATTGCTTGGCTTGATCCTTTTGTCCTCTTCCCCAGAGTCTAGTCTGCCTAATTACCTGGCTCTGAGTACCCAGAGATCACTGATGATCCACAATTTTAAACTCATTTGTATTTAAAAATTGTTTACTGGTGAACAGGTGCTGTGTTTAAATATAAAATAAGAAATCTGTATCTGCTAATTAGTCATGATTTTTGCAGGGCACATCTTAGTGAGCTTATATACCAGTCTATTGAGAAATAAGACTTTCAAACACACAAGTTAGGACTGTCAGATCTTAGCATTATTAGCAATGCGTTTAGTATTAGGCAAGGAATCACATAGTACTATGTGTGGATGAACATGATGGAAAGGCACAGAATGTATTGTTTTTATCTCATTTTCTCATTAGAAACACAATCTTTATCATGCCATCCCCATTCTCTTTCCTTAAGCGCTTCATTTTTGGAACTTCTAAGTGGATTTGTTTTTCATGTTTATCTGTGGACTAGCCTTTCTACTCTGCCTTCTTTAAGTACTTCTCTAAAAACTTTTCGCTGTGAAGCTTTTCAATATCAGCATTTGTTTCTTCTGTATCAGCTCCCTTAGGTATTGCTTTGCCTGCTGGCTGCATTAAACTATGAGGTCCTTGAGCCAAGGTGTTTTTGTATGTGACTTCAAATATGACACTGGATTGCTCATAGTGCATAGAGAACTTTATTCTGAATTTGTTGGTGAATAGTAATAAATTTATTAAGTTTATTGGGGATATCATAGCTGTTGAAGAAGAATGGGAGAGAAATATTAAAGTTCACTGGCTCACACTCACCTCTAGTACAACCCAGGGCTTGAAATGAAGCCAGTGCTTCTGACACTGAATTGCTATCAAATTCCCTGCCATTCCATAAAAATAGCAGTAATAGATTGTTGTGCCTGGAGCTGAATAGGAATGGGTGGTGTTACAGTGCTAAGTGCTTCCCTGCCATTAGTAGCTTGTAACTATATGTATGGCATTTTGTTTTTGGTTTTGATGAAATTATTCACTGAGTTTTCATTTTAAGTAATAATCCTGTTTTATATACAGGATATACATAATATATATACATATGCATTATATACAGTGAGAGCAAAAGTGGTTCCAGTGATAAAACTCCTATCGCCTTTGGGAGCGGTATAGTGGTATATTTCTATATGCTTTTTTTATGTCAGTCTATATATTTTTAATTCCTTGCAGTAATATTTGTACTCAGCAAAGCTTTTTATTTTTAATACTTCTAGGGCTTTTTGTGTAATCTTTAGGTTACACAGAAAGCAAAGGATTAAAATATTATTAATACTCTTTATGCATTAAAGCAATAATTACTTGTTCTCTAGTTACCATGCATAATGTGTATATATTTATACAGTTCTCATATTGATTGTACTGAATGTATCATTATTAATCAGTCAACAAAAACTAAGGTTTCAGATTTTCATGGTGCTGATTACTTATATATTTTTATTGCAGCCATTGCAAGGATGGAGTAATGAATTGTGACAACAACATAATTGGTGAGTAAAAAGACAAAGGGAAAAGATGCTTGCAGTTTCATGAACACATATCCTCTCATTTCTGTGGAATATCTTTTTAGTAATAGATTGTGCAATCAGTACAAACAAATACTTTGCAGGATGGAAAGCTCAAATTAGAAATTATACATTTGTATGATTGAAAGTGGGGCAGGGGAAAAGCAGCAGCAGATTTGTCCAAAATACAGCTACATCTGAGCAACTTCCCTTTTCTTTTGATGCTATAAAATGTTTCCTAGATTGCTAATGCAAACAATTTTAGTTACATGACATAAGCATCAGAACTTCAGGAGGGTAAAAAAAGGATAATTTTGTTCCATCGAACGTGGTTGTGGGAACTGTTCACTGGCAGTGATTTTTCTCATCTTCTTGTCCTTCCAAATGCCCGGAATAACTTTGAAATGTCAAAAATGTTCAAATCACTGAATAACTTTGAAATGTCAAAAAATGGTACTACTTCTGTGATATGTAAGGAATGTAATTTCTTATTTTCCTTTTCTTTTATGTGTCCTTAAGCATTAGAGTTCAGACGTAGTGAATGATGCTCTTTTACTTCAGTTCAAAAGATTTTTTTTTTTTCCCCTCTCTCTTATTTTGACATTTCAGTTCCAGAATTGCCATCTCTTTGGCTTTTAGCAGAAATCTCTTCCCAGGCACTTTTAAGGTGGTTGCTTTACCGTTTGGCAACTGTATGGAAATGCTCTCCATAAAAATGCAAATGATAAAAACCCAAACAACTATAAACACTTTTGAACTCCACCACCACTTTGGGCATTTTTGTTGCACACAAACAGTATGTGCTCAACACATCCCCAAAGTAATTTTGTTGTAGGGTTGCTTTATTTGTTGGATAGAATTTGGATCCTAGCTCTTAAACTTTTAACTCAGGAAGCAAAAGAAAGCAAGAATAGTGTAAAAAAGTTTATCTCCTTCAGTAGTACTTCCTTTTGTTGTTTTGAAGGGCTAATTCCTGACTAAACATTTAAAAGTAATGTCCTTTACTGAGCCAATACAGTCATTTCATTACTTTATATCAGACTTTTACGGGTTCTGTCAAGTTAGCTGTGATCAGGAGTAGCAGACAATAGTATGGTACTGATCCAGTTTTAAGTGCTTTTAGTTTAAATAATCTAGTTGCACTACCCGTCAGATACAAAATTTCAGTTTTGAAGACTAATTTTTTCTTTTTGTTTTTTTCTTTCCCAGCACACAGCTGCCCAGTTGGCCAGATTTACATCAACTGCAGTAATCCGCAAACAGATCCTGAACTCAGCAGAGTGAGGACTTGTGAGAATCAACTGCTAAACCTCACTTTCTCAGCACATTTTCCTTGTGTTTCTGGCTGTGTTTGCCCACGGGGGTGAGTATGGGCCATCCCTTATCTTTTGTTGCACAATAGTTGTCAAACTGTCAGCAGTGACTGCATAGTTAATTCTAATAGGGACATATCACTCTTCTTGGAGAATCTGAGGTGTCCAGGAGTGTGTGCTTGCAAAGTTATGACCCTCTGAAGGCATAAGTGGTAAACTGAGATACAAGTTGAGCCCAAGATCTCATACTTGACAGTTTCTTCGTCTCTAGGCATTATTATTCAGCATTTTGCCTCTTGAAAGGATATTTTACCATTCACAGGGGTTTAGGCTGCACACAAGCTATTGCAGGTTTTTTCTAAATCAGAAATTTGTGGAACAAGTTTTTGTAGTATAAAATTTACAGTATCAAAGTTTTGGGGTCAAATTTTATATCAAAATTTTATATCACACACAGAAAAACAGTATCATATATGTGTGATTTATGAGGTTATAACTTCTCCCTTTGCTTCCAGATAAAAGATAGTTCTAGAGCTGAAGTTATATGTTTTGTTGTATTGGAAGGCTCAGTGTCTAAGAGTAGTGATTCCAAAGCTGTGATGGTATGTTTGACTGGTTGCAAGAGGCAAAATACTCTAATTTCCTAGAGACAAAAAAATATTAAATTAGGTGCTGTGTTTAGAGTAACTTCTGTAAACTTCATGTGTAACCATGGGGAACAAACTTAAATCTGCAGCAATAAGAATAAGCTGCTACTTGTGTGTGTGTGTGTGTGTGTGTGTGTGTGTGTGTGTATAGGATCTCGCTCTCAGTGCTTCTGATATATGTAGGAAATGGTGTCGCAATCTTCGTTTTTGCCTGGAAATGTCAAGCAGTATAGATTAAGCAGAAATGACAAAATACTTTAACATTGTTTTTGTATAGTCAATACGGAGTGCTAGGTTAAACTAATATGCTAGGTTTCATGTGTTGTTTTAGGGACTATTCCACTAAAAGCAAAGGAACAAGTTTCCAGGTTCTGTCAGTTCTTTCATATGCAAATCAAATACAAAATAGGTGACTCATAGTGAAAAGTAGCAATTGCCTCTAGAGATGTAATTCATATGACCTGCTTTTTAACTCATATTTACCTCGGCCTTAAAAATCCGATTGAGAATACAGTTGTCCTGGAACACCTTCTGATGTTGCTTTATTCTAATTAACTGACAAATTCAGAGCTTCAGGCCTTTTAAGAAAAGCATTTTATCCATGTTTTTCAAATCCCTCCAGAACTCAAAACCACTGTTTCTCATTTCTCACTGCTTAAATAACAATTTTCTCTGCTCCACATCAGGAAAAAAAAAAAAGGAATATTATGTTCAGCACAGTGTTTGTAACTTTTCAAGTCAATCTTTGAATTCAGTTTTCTGCACCAGAGTTGCTCTGATTCAAATACTTTTCCCCTCTTTAATTATCCCAAATGTGTGTGATTTGACATGAGGCAGCAGTCTTTGGTCAAACTGCAAAGACAAAATCTCTGTGTTCCTACATGCTGTACAGCATGTTTGCACCAAAGCCTAATTTGGACACGTGCTGTATTCTAACTGTTTTTCCACTAGCTTTCCATGGACTCCAGGCAGACCAGTAATGAACTCTGAACCAGCCAGCTTTTATTTGGTGTTTTTTAAAACCCGCTTTTACTGTTACTGCCAGGCAAAGCAGTACTGAAGTTACTGAAGAAACTTGCCTTCGTGTTCTCCTTTCCTACTATCTGTGTTTTACCCCTGCTTGCAGCAGGAGCTGGATTTGTCACTTACCATGTTTGTCGTTGTCTGTACAGACCTCGGCAAACTGACAGGTGAGGCTTAATCGGAATTTTGGTGGCTACTTGAAGTGTTTTCAAGACCGTAAGATGGCAGCTGAGGGCGATCCTGCCGTGGAATGCACTAACAATATCGCTGCAACAAAGAGGCTGCAAGCATGTTATGCATGTAATTACCTGAATTACCCTTCTGTAACAGGCTGCCTTTGTGTCCAAGAGGCCACCAGGAAATCTGACCTACTTCAGTTATTCAGTTCTCCTAATCAGTTGTGTGTAGTATTTTTTTTTCCAATGTTATTTTCTGCTCATTTGAGACGTGGTTTTGTTCTGTGATCTCATCTTGTGCTTAAAGACGCTGAAAGAAAAGTTGTGACTATTTACTATAATTCTAAAGTGTGTGATTCTCTTTTGCAGGCTTCACTGTCCATATTTTATAGACCTTTCTCTTTTGTTATTCCTGTTGATGTAAATAAAATCTTACTGTTCAAAAACAGTAACACTAGTGAAATTTTGCACAAAAGAGAGAGATATATCCTACCCTGTGTGTGTACATATATATACGTGCACATACATATACACTCACACATATATATTTAGTGTCTGAAACGTCACTGTACCTTGTTTTTTTCTGAATATATTGTGGAACTTCTGCCTACACGATTGCTCCTACTTTTTTTTTATGGATATGTGAATATCTACAGCTGTTTCACTGTCAGTTTAAATACTGCTCTATGAAACTTTGAAAAAAAAAATCCTGAATCTAGCAAACCAGTCCTGAATCTAACAATTTTTCTTCTACTGTCCTTCCTTCTGCCTGCCACCCAGCCATTTGTGGAAAGTGGAAGAAAAGAGAAGCTTAAGAAAGGTGGTTACTCCATAACTGAGTAGCTTTTTAAAGAAGCCTTCATGCTATTCTTAAGTTGTACAGTCTAGTAATAGTGGATGAGGGATCCGTGTAATCCTTGATGCTGCAGGGATGCACCATGCTCTGTCTTGCCATGCCAAAGCCATCCCTGGAAGGGGTTTGTAAATGTTTCCAGGGACATATAAATGAAAGAGGACAAAATCTAACACAAGATTTGCTGTATGTGTTACCAATTATCTCATTAAATTTTCGAAGTGTTGGTTGCCTGATTGTTCAGAGAGACCGAACATGCAATGTTCGGATCAGTCTTTTTCTGATGAATTACTTTAAATATAGCAGGTTCTAACAGCACCATGGGCTTTGAAGAGAGGACAAATGTATCTTCACAGTAGTAAGGTTAAGGCTGAAATCAGGCTGATTTGTGCTATGAAATGAACTATCCAAAACATTACTACAACGGACAATTAAAATACCGGAAAACTGAGTATATTATCACTGATATAGAAAACGAGTAGGTTTTTAACAGGTTATATTCATAAAGGCTCTTTTCATTTTACCTTGCATGTGATTTTTTTCAAAAATATTTATTAACAGGATATCTTAAGTCCATGGCTGTACATCTCCCTACTGGAAGAGGAAACTGAGTATTGGGTTTATACCTCTGTGTACTTCTGTTGTCTATTCACTGTGAAGTGTCTCATTATAGAAAAGGCACCAGGAGAAATGCTATCATCTTTTTGAAGACAGATGTCATCATTTAGACTGTCACAATTGAATTGTTTAATAATATCCATTGCTATTTATTTTTGATAGTGTTAATCCATTCAGATTTCCATTAACTGAAATATATAGTAGTTTTCATCTCTCAGACATTAATTTTATCTTACTGTAAAAATTAAGAGCTCTTTAAGCCTGTAAATATGAATACTAAATACAAATTCTTAGAGTTTTGTCAAAAGCCTGCCATACACATTGCCCAGATGTAAAGAGTAATTATTTCTACTTCTGTTACTATCTTATGGTTTTCCCTTGTAGACCAGCTACACTTTTCCCTTTTACGTTTTCCCCCTCTACAAGTTATGTTAGCAAGCCAGCTGCTCTAACAATACCTATGTAGTGAGAAATTAAGGCCCTGTCGCTTGTAGCTGTTATACAGTACACTCAAGGTAATAGTATCTTCGAGTTGTAATGAGGCTTTGTAACTCATGTAGGATTATTGTGCCAGGTTCTTTCTCCAAAAATTCAGGTATTATTGTACTTCCAGAGCACAGAGGTGGCCTACTGTATCAAAAACACAGGACATAAACACATTCTTGAGAGGTTTTTCTCTAAAAAAGAAGCCATAATTTTCTAATTTGCACAAAGAAACAGTGAATTTAATGCCATCTTATGTGTCTGTGGCAAAACAAACCAAACAATGGGGAAAAATTTAGTTTCAAACAGTTTATAAAGCTAATCTTTATTAGAAGGAATTATGATAACCATATCCTATGTTAAAGTACATCCCCTTAGCTGAGTTGAAAATTATTTCTTTTTGGTATGTGGCATACTTCTACAAAAGATTTGCTGTTCCTCAAATATGCAAAAATTAAGGAGTGAAGCATATAAATTAGTACACTTTGGAAACATGACGTTTTTCAGAATACAAGCATTTTCCTCGTCATGGCTATGAACTTGACTGTTTGTGACAAAAACTGCATGAGCATTCTCATCCAGTGTGTTTAACAGAACTTCCGTAAAAAAAAAAAAAAGTCATAGCTCTGAAGTACATGAGCTACAGCTGAGACGATATGGGAAGGCATCAAACTGCCCATTGCTGCTGCCTGTCCATGAGACAGGCAGTCTCACTGATGGAAGGTGTTGGGATGAAGTTTTGGGACCGCCACCTTTCCCAGAGTCTTGCTTTGGGCTGTGCTGTGCCACGTCCCCAGCGCTGCCTCAAAGCTCCCCCTGCTCCCGCAGAACATCTCCGCCTTGTAGGTCTGCTGGAGCCAAAAGCGGGATGTCAAGTGGCTGCTTTGGCTGCTGCTTTCCCTGGCAGGCCTCAGTCTTTGCCCTTCTCTGTGTTCCTTCCCCACAACACAAGCTAAAAAATAAAAATTCAGGTCAAAGGAATGTATCTGCCGCAGGTCTTTTTGTCCCTTCACTTGATTCCTGCTGTGTTTGCCTCCCTGGAATGAGAGACTTCAAGATAAAATCCTTCTCTTGCTCACCTCTGGTCCTTTGTAAAATTGGTGCCAGGTTTTGTGCCACTCCGTTTATTACAACTTTGGTATCTGAAAAAATTTTGCCTCTTCTGCCCACAACAAGCAGCGGAAGGTATGGGGGGAAGCAGGTGCATCTTGCTTATGTAAGGACAGGAGACCCAAGCAGATTTATGAGCCAAAAGATCCAGAAAGATTGCTGGGAACAGACAAAGAGAAAGCACAAGGCATGAATGGGCCTATGGAGAAGGTTGCATAGCAAACCTAAAAGCAAAGAAGTGTTTATTCACTCAAACAAGATTAAAATTGCTTATAACGATACGTCTACCGAGATTATTGAAGTATATGTTGCATTTATATTAATTAACAGAGCTGTATGCAATAACAAGATAGTACTGAGACTTAATATTGGTCAAGTGTGGTGAGCTATAATAGGAATGCCTGCATCTGTGCATTTCATTGTACGTTAAGCATAGACATCAAGAAAAATGTGTGATACTTCAAAGGGGAATAGTCCCATGTATCTCAGTAGCATTTTCGTGATGAATTCTTAGATCATTGAAACCTATCCGTTTGCTTGGCTTTACAAGAGAGAAAGCTGTTATCGCTTGTTCTAGGGCAATACTGCAAGGAAGAAACTGCATTTAGTGTTACCCTGTTAGTGTGATGCCTTTTATGTCTGAATGGGGGCTATTCAGTTTTGAACTTAGAGCAGTGGGAACTTCAGTCTCCAGCTGATTATCCACAAGTGACAGAATGCCTGAAATAAATATGAATTACAAAGAACATTTTTTATACCCAATGTCGTTTAAAGAGACTGTTTCTTTGACAATATAGGTACGTTTCAAAACTTGGCATTTAAAAAGAAGGATCAGTTTAGATTTTATGTGGCCTTCAAGAAATTTTTTTATTATGTAACTAAGATGTTTTTTACTCCAGCTTTGTCAAACTGGATTGAGCTTGGGAACAGATATCAAATGAGAAGCAAGTTGGAGCTACGTGATTTAGAGCAAAATACCCTGTTGTATCCTGCTAATAATTTACATTTACAAAAAGATTGCAGCTGTTGTCCCTTACCTGGATGCTAGCCATGATTATGAGCAGAAATGTATAGTTCTAGTCTTGAATTGTAAATAGCTGTGCATATGGTTGTCTGTCTTATCATGAAATTCTCCTTTGAAGACTTAAGAGGCTATTTCTACTAATAAAGCTAAGCATATTTGTGACAGTTTGCATGAAGGTAACGTGCTACTTGTAGCTGAAATGCATATGCTTTGATTTCATGTATTCTGGGTATCTCTCAAGTGATTAGACAATTGATTAGATTATTCTCAGAGCAGGAGGTTAAAGCATAGATGTAGAAAAATTCAGCAAAACCAAGCTCTTCAGTTTAGTTAAAGAAAAGATTGAAGACCAGGAATACATCATTTAAATATACACGAGTGGAAGTAAGCAACCGTTTTTCAACAGTGAGGACACATGCTACTAGAATGAAGGTGCATGATGGCTATTCTGTCTGTTGGAAGGTTTACTTTAGTTAAACATAACTTAATTGGCCGAGTTAAAAGGTAAAGTGGTAGAATTTAGAGGTGGCCAGTCTTGAAAAATCTGACTTTAAAATCTGACTTTGAAGTCAGTTTCCCTGACTTTAAAATTTGCACATTAAGGAATTAAGTCTTCATAGGATCACTGGTGAGAAAGCTAATGTCCAAAGGCCTAACACTTATTAAAGATTAAATATTCAGCTGAAAAGAAACTACCAAATTATACATCTATAAGTATTAATAAAATTCTGTCTTTTTCAATTTCAGAAGGCTTTGGATATTGCCTCTGTTGTCAATAACAATCTCATAAATCATTTAAAAATACAGGAAAAGATGTTTTGTGTGTGTACATCAACTGTATTTCTATTGAATGCTTATTTCATGTTCTATTTTTCTTAGCCTTGTTAAACATGGAGATGCATGTTTGGAAGCCGATGAATGTCCATGTTCATGGAAAGGAAAGGAATACTTTCCAGGTGACAAAGTTGTTTCTTCCTGTCATACATGGTAAGCAGAAATCTACATAGGTATTTATTTCATTTTAATTGTTTGGTTATATTTCTCTTTCTGTTTAATCTTTATGTTTCTTTATTTAGGAATGATAAAATTAATATTTGAGTAAAGCTTGATTTAGAAAAATTTATCAAGATAATTTAAATTAATTTTGCTCATCAAGATAATCTAAATTAATATTCCTAGCCAATGTTCCTAAAGCATAGGAAATTTTTTTCAAACAACGTATTGACCTTTATGAAAATTTTTACTTCCTCATTTTCAAATTTAGTGTTAAACCTGAGCAGCCTGAGAGCCCAAAACATAAACCTATGTCCAAGTGTAAATTTAAGAAATAACTGAGCAGTACTGTATACTGAACTCAGCCACTGGTTGCTAATTTTTGTATGCAGAGGTAAGACAGCTGATGAATTAATTAGTTTTGAACAGAAGTGTCAAATAGACATTGGTTGAGAGGATTACTCATTTATGTGTAGAAAGTCATTCCTTTTATTGTGAATGTGACATGTACCCTGTACCCACATTACTTTGCAAACTGTCCTTTGGCATTCTTGCTAGAACTTTGTACACTACCATGTCAATAAGCTTCACAAGAGCGCTGTGAAAAGAAATACCAAGTCTGCACAGTCCTGAAACAAACCCATTTCCTCGATGGTTTCTGTGTGCTTCTTTCTCTGCCCGCTCCTGAGCGTTGCCAGCTGGTGCTAAGCATTAGCCACAGCAGAGCCTCACATCAGTCAGCCGTATTATCCAGCATGAGGACGTTGTGGTAGAGCTGAGCCTCCAGCTTATCAGCAGAGCAGGTCCTTTCGTCCCCTTCTTTCAGCCTACCAGGAGCATTTAACTCGTGTCCCTGGTGAGCTGCTGCTGGCCTGCACAGCTCAGCGTTGGCCAGTGCAGTGAAGGCTTCTCCAGGCAGTGCTGCTCACTGCCCTGTCTGGATGTCGTCGCCCCTCCAGCCTCGTGCTGACTGCCTACCTCTGCCTCTCGTCAGGTCCTCACTGTCTGCTCTAGAAGATATTTGTAGCCCTTTGGTCGACTGGTGAAGCGACTTACAAGCCATCTCCACCGGGCAGGCAGGTAAAGCGACCCGGGTTATTCACCCCCTTATTTCCAAAGGCCTCTCCGAGTGGACCTGGTGTGGGATTGCTTCCATCAGAAAGAACCATTATATCCCATTTGATCTGTATGAGACTTCACCAAAGGCAGCAGCAGTGCAGGAGGGAAGATACTGGATATTTAGCTTGCTTTCTTTTTTTCAGAGGCCAGGCCCATTAATTCATGCACAGATCCTTCAGGCTCTCGTGACTTTTATAGTTTTCCATGTCAAGAAGTAAAGACATGCAAAATGATAATGAATTTTTAGCAATTAGTTAATTGTCCACAGACAGGCTGGAGGTCTGCAACAAGCTCTGCTTCCCACAGAAGTGACATGCTGGCCAGAAGGCCTTTTTTTAGTGTGCTCTAGAGGTACCCAGGGGTGTGTTTGATGTGTCCCTGGAAATGTACGTGTTGGCTCATGTGAAGCATGACAGCGCTATGCGAGTAAGGCTACTTAAGTGCTCATAACAGTTGTTGATGGCTTGAATGTAATTTAGCACACAAATACTGTCATATTGGTGTTCAATATCATCTTATTAATGCATGATATAATATTAGTAGCATAACTGTGAATCACATTTCTCCAGTGAACAGTAAAATGACAAGTAGTGCCTGGTAAGTTGCCAAACTACCTATGGAAACCTGAGAACTGTCATACCTAGTGCTGGGGTCTGGCAGAACTGAGGTCTGTTTCCCAGCTTGTGAGACGGGCTAGTTTGGTTTTCACATTTGAGGCCATCGAAGGAATATCGACTGGTCTCTATGGGCTGCTCTGTGGAGCCTTCTGTGTTCTTATATATTTACTTATTTGAAATACATATTAATAAAAGCTAGTCAAAGATCAGATAAAGCTGATAGTTTGCTTTTCCAACTTGGAGTCTCTATATTCTGAGAGCAAAATGCTAGTTTGCTTAGTATGAAACATGACTGTGGTGCAGAAGTCTGGCTGAAGACATAATGCGACTCTTGAGGCCTGCTTTGGCTTAAAAAGTATGTAAAGGAGCTCCCTACTCATTGCTTGTTAAGAAGCAATTCTGCATGGGCCCCTGACACATCAGCATGTTAAAATGTTTTCGGATAGGCCAAGAGAAAACCTGATCCCTAGCACTTCACAGGCAGCACAAGAAGCAGCACTTACTCTTTCAGCTCAAATGTGCTTTCAATAGCATCTGTCAATATGCTTGATATCCTGCCTTAGGCACTGCTTTAAGGTGACTAGAGTTAACTGGGGTGAGTCCTACTGCCATCCACTTGTGCTTTGTTAAAGCAAGCACTTTTTACATGTAGCACTTTTAAATTATTTTAGTAATATGCTTAGTGTGTTTATGTATGTGCTCATACAAAGCAGTGGGCCAAGCCAGTGATGGGATAAGCAGAGCCTTGGAAAATCTGCAAAACTGCTGCAGTTTTTTTTACTTTAAATGCTAAGGGAACAGAAGAAAACATGATGCTTCTAGTAACTGGAACTGCATTTAGTTTATTTACTCTTGACATGCCATTCCTACTAAAACCATAATATTGTAACCTCTCACATATGATAGCAGGGTGCATAGAAAATAAAAATAATACAGACAGCTTATTTTATAGCTCACTCTTAAGGATTTGAGATGACAAAAAATTAGCAATTTCTCAAGTATTTTCATAAGTTAAATTCACAGTTTATTTGTAAGGTGTGAAACACTTTCTCTTTAATCAGGAGATTAAGCAATTAATGATTTTGAACATAAGCATATTGTATAGTAAATTTTGCTTAACCTGTATTAATAACCTGTATTTCGTTATACGTATAATAAAGTTATACGAGAGGACAAGCTCTGCACCTTTTATCAAGGGAATATTTTTAAGTGTCTCAGTGACTAGGAGCTTACAAAATATCATTTTCAAGTATTACCTGTGCATTCATGAAATGAAATCTCATCCATTCTTCTTTATAAATGCATTTTACTAATGTAAAATCCCCTTTCAAGTAGAGAGTGACTAAGAACTGTAGTAACAGGGAACATTACTTGTTGATTCTATCATTCAGCTAATGCAGAAACAAATGTACTGGGAGAATATGATAAAGAGGGCTTTACTCTTGTGGCTCATTATTGATGTGAATTACTAGAGGACAAGTTGTATTAGTTTCAGAGGCATTTTTTTGTTTTCTTGTTTCAATAAAAGAAATGCCCTTCCAGTGTCCATGTATTCTGGAACCTATAAAATCTTAACAGGGAGAAGCACACACTATATGGGTTCAGTATGTAACATTTTTTTCAGAGCTTTTTCTTTTTTTAATGTTGCTTTTAGTTAGCATTTAAAAATGCTTCTGTCTGTAATCCTCATACTTAGTAAGTACAACTGTAATGTTCTGTCTTCTTCAGTGCAATTGCTGTAATCATTTGTCTGTGGTTGATACTATCATAATTGGTCGTACATTTTTCAGCATTTGCCAACATGGATCATTTCAATGCACTTTCCATCCTTGCCCATCAATGTGCACTGCCTACGGGGATCGACATTACAGAACGTTCGATGGACTTGCATTTGACTTTGTTGGAACTTGTAAGGTCTATCTAGTTAAGGTGAGACTTTTTTTAAAAGCTCCTGCAAAACTGGATTTATAAATTAGAGCAACTTTCTGCAACTGAATCCCTTAAGAAAATTATTGCTACTTGTATTTTAATCCTTATTTACTATCACTCAAATAATAAATCAAATGTTCTGAAAAATTTTATTTGGTTCTGTGCGATAACAGTAGTTTTGATTTAAAAGCATGAGCAGGAGAAGACAAAGCTTACATGAAAAATTATGGAAATAATTAAGGTAAACATTTGGATTTGCAGTCTGATATGCAGTGTACAATCCACTGCTCCTACTACATGTTTCCTGTCTGTACATATACTGAGTTTTATGTATTATTTTTTAAGCTTTGATGTTGCTTAAGCTTTGAACCATACATAACATTGTTATGCATAATATGCATATTGAACCATGCATAACATATTGATGTTTCTGCTGATTGTATTCTATATATATGCACATACATATATATATATAAATATATATATAAATAGTTATACTAGTTTATTATTATTTAACAGTGGCTATTTTATTGCTTTCTCTGCAGAGTACTTCTTCAACCAGTTTCTCAGTTATTATAGAAAATATTAACTGCTTTAATACTGGAATCATTTGTAGAAAATACCTTTCCATTAATGCTGGAAAATCTTCTTTAATATTTGATGACGATACTGGGAATCCAGTAAGTTTCATTCCTTAACACTGTTTAAAAGGTAACAAACGTACTTTTGCAGG
Organism: Nothocercus julius; assembly: GCA_013398735.1. Lineage (NCBI taxonomy): Eukaryota > Metazoa > Chordata > Aves > Tinamiformes > Tinamidae > Nothocercus > Nothocercus julius. The sequence continues at coordinate 2,460,437 of VZSV01000113.1, read as the reverse complement.
GCTGGGAAGGAGGGAAAGGAGTCTTTGTTCATTGGTAAAAAAATTTCATGCCACTTCAGTTGCAGAGCCACAAGTTCACTGGAAACCTTAGACAAAATCTGAAGTATAATTCATGAAAATGGTAAATGAGATTATCTTATTTCTTCTGTTTAGCCTTGATGTGTCTTAAGGAAAATCGGGGCATTTTTAAGCCAGTGGGAGTTTTGCTCTAAATTACACTGGAAGTCTGTTTTGGCATATAGTTCTATAGGAGGAACGTTCCTACACAGTTTCAAAAAATAAATTGCAGTTTCTGGTGTGCCTCTAAGTGTGAGTTTCACTTTTGTTAATTTTGGCCAAACTGCAAACTATTAGTGTAAATATTCAGTATTTATAACATTTAGTTTAAGTAATACTATTTATGGTTTATAAATCAGCTGCACGAAGAAAATTTTGCCCCTTTGTGTTGCCCAGTTAAATCAGACATCTTCATCCTTGCTATAAATAATTCAGAGTCTTCAGTACATTCAGACTTTCTGAATGTAATGTTGTATCATTAAGTGAAAATCTTCTATAGGAATTTTATGACTGATTTTGCACCTCTTTGTTGAACCATTGATGTTTTAATCTTCGCTCCAGTTGCCATTACGCATTCTATAAATTAGATATAAAATCAATTTGTAAAAAAAAAGGCAATTCATAAAAATTCAACACTGTTCACATTCAAAACCCAGCCTCCTTTTATTAAGCATATGTTCCTGCGGGGCGCTCTGTCAGTATTTGAGACTTCTGTATGAGAACTACCTAGATTGTTCATTTTACTAGTGTTTTTCATTTCCTGTCAAGTGAACATTTTGTAAAGAAACTACTTGCATTGTAAGCTGCTTTGGTTTATTTTGCATAGAGCTCATCTAGTTACATAGACAAACTACAGAAATTACAAGTTTGGAAAGCTGGATTTTTTACTGTTGTTCACTTTCCTGATGAGCACATCACTGTCCTATGGGATCAGAGAACAACAGTTCATGTGCAGATGGGTCATCAGTGGCAGGTAAGTGGAAATCAGTGTACTTGATGCCATTTATATATGACGATTATGTTGATCTTATTAAGTAGTATATGTTATATAGCAGTGTGTCAGGAATCACTTAGGTACTCAGTGGCAGAATCAAGAAGGGTAGCGTTCGACTACCTTGTCAATAAAAATACTTTTTCTCATTTACAGTAGCCACATACAGTACTCACATACAGTGAGGGCAACATTCTCCTTCAATTTAGAGTCTTTATGTGACTGGAGTGGGTGTTTTATTGAAATATCAAAAATACATTGCCAGCAAACCACTTCTCATCAAATATGACAAATTTACAATGAAATGACTTTTTTTTTTTCAGGGTGAATTGACTGGATTATGTGGAAATTTTGATTTGAAAACTGTAAATGAGTTGAGAACTCCAGATAATTTTGAATTAACAAACTCACAAGAGTTTGGAAATAGCTGGACAGCTGTAGAGGTATGTAGTAACAAGAATGTAATTGCTAGTAGATTTGAGCTCTTAATTAATTCCTAGAAGTCCTAATTAGGACTTTGCAGTATCTGTAGTCCTGCAGTATCAGGACTAACTGCAGTCTCTGTGCTGCTTCTATCAGATCCATTAAGCAGAAGAACAAAATATTCATTTTCTTTCTATATAGTTCTACAGTGTACAGAAAAATGATATGCAGTATTCTGATACTCTCTTTCTGGTTAAGTGTGTTGACAGCTCTGACATTCGAAATCCGTGCAGTTTGAATCCGCTCAGGGAGCCATTTGCCAAGAAAGAATGTGGAATACTGTTAAGTGAAGCATTTGAAGCTTGCCATCCAGTGGTGAGTTGTGATGACAAATAGATGTGAAAGCCTGAATACAGATCACTGGAGAAAAACTCACATAATCTTAAATCTTAATCTTGTTTTTCTAATGGGATAATTTTAACTGTCATAGCAAAACAGAACACACAAAACCCTAGTTCATACCAATTCTTATTCTAAAAAGTAAATATTTAACTGGGTTTGTCATAATGACGATCTGCACTTGGCTAATTGAGGCAGTAAGGCATCTGTTAGTGTCTCCTTACACTACTTGGGCACCTAGCGTTCTACGCTTTGCTTAATCCTATTAGTCCCTTTATAATTAATGGAGACGGGATTATACTCAGTTTGTGCTACCTAATTTTTTTTCCTGCCACGTTTGCATAATCATAACCACTTGCCTTATTTTCCTTAAATATATGATATAGCAGGGACATTTTCTAGGCATATTTAAATAACTTTACAGCTTCTAGGCAGTATCAGATGTGGAGAGCTTGTTCCTAGAAAAAAAAATGGCTACAGCTCATTCAGGCAGCCAGTCTGAATGGAAAGGAAATAAATGGGACGTGCTACTTGTTCTGACAGCCAACAGGCTCAGGTTCAGCTGGACAATGAGGGGACTGATTTCTAGAGCAGGACATTATACTGAAAATGGCATATACCAGAATGTTCAGGTATAGAGACTGTGTGCACTTTTTAAAGACCGTAAGTGTCAGACTGGCTGCTAGGGAGAAGGAAGATTTCTTGTGAAAGACAACCGGGAATCTTACAGACAAATTTCATGTAATATTATTTTGGAGCAAAATGGAAGTTGACATATAACTTTTAGTAGTGTAATACTGATTTAGTCCAGTGCCTAAGGCAGTGACCAAGTTCCTTCTAACTTTGTAAATATAATTCAAAAGTTCCTTCTAAGTTTGTAAGTATTATTCAAGTGTAAATCCATGTAGAATACACTATTCAGTAAAACAAGTTAATTAATCTTTATCTAACTTTCTTAACACTTATGAGGTGCATTTATTTGTGTTTATGTGGAGTTTTTCTTACTATTTATAAACTTCTGTAAGGTTCTGTGTAGTTTAGTAAGGTTTAAATATTACAAAACTGTGCAAATTATAAGCTTGCAGGAACATCTTAACGTGTTTCTACTGGGTCATTGTTTTGGCTGTGGAGCTGAGTACTGTAGAAGATTTTTTGATTTTTTTAGTTAACTGTTCTTTCTGTGTTTCAGGTGAACATGTAAAGTTAAACCTTTAATACTTAGAGGTCATATATGCTAAATTCTGTAAGACTTACAGCTCTGTATTGAAATGACTGAGTGCCAGTGACTATATGAATAGTTTTTGATTAGTGATATTTGTGTTTCCAGATTGATGTCACCTGGTTTTACTCAAACTGCTTGGAAGACACATGTGGTTGTAACCAAGGAGGTGACTGTGAGTGTTTCTGTACAAGTGTGTCGGCATATGCGCATCAGTGCTGCCAGCATGGAGTGACTGTAGACTGGAGGTCCCCTAGAGTGTGTCGTAAGTTTATTTATCCAGCATTATCAGTGCCTGCCACTGTATATTAGGCTCAGACTGGAAATCTCAAGCCCACTGCCTCGCATGAGCCCAGTACTTTAAGCATTAAGACACAGTAGCAGAAAGACTTGAGCAACTACTCTGGGGAAGCAAGATCAGTTGGTGCCTCTCACTGTTCTCCATGTTCATTTTGGGCCAGCTGGATTATAAGTTATTTTCATATTGTGGATGCTATACTTCTGTCCCTTTTTTGCATCCCATGATGTGAATGAAAAAGTTATGAAAAATCTGTCTTATGATATGGCATACAGGGCATCTCCTGAAGCACTGATACAAAGCTTACACGTTGCTTCCATCTTTAGAACTTCACTTCTTAAAACAGTGTAGGAAACATATCTGGCTAAGAGTAGTCCCTGGAGCAAGAGTGAAGGATTACAGTATTGTGAAGAAAAGCAAATAGGATTTTAAACAGCGCTTTGTCTTTACTTAATACCCCTGTTCAGCAATGTCGAGGGTTATAAAAAAAAATCTGAGGCTTTGTTTTGTGCTAGCTAGTGTGAATGCCTAACAAGAGATGGTTTCCCAAAAAAAAGATGTAATGGAAGAGGGCAAGACCAAAAGAATGCTTCGAAGCAACCAAGTGCTGTTCTAACTTTGCAGTGGCACAGAGAGTCCATATAATGTGCCCAGAGTCACACAGGAAATTTGTAGCAGAACAACAGAGTTACTCACAATTTTTGATAGAAGTTGTATGTCTGGGTTTTAATGTCTGCATGGAAAGACAGCAAAGCTTAGTCTTAACCACTAGAGGTCACAAAAAGACAACCTTATATTTGTATCTGTATCTATACAGATATAGATATAAATATCTATCTTAGTGATTGCTGCTAAAGAAAAATACTTTATTAAAACAAGTATAATTTAAAGAAATATTTTATCTAAAGTAATAAAATATTTGGCAAATGGGTAAATGTGTGTGTACCATCTAGCTTGGCCAACTTCAGCAGTAAAAGGTAATGGAAAACCTGCTTAGCTGTGTTTTTCAGTGCTTCGGAACACCTGCAACTAAATTTCTTTTTTTGTCTTTTTTAGCTTATGACTGTGAGTATTTTAACAAAGGTAAGTCTGAAGGGAGCTGATAAGACATCAACAGAATCTTTATGTTCTGTATATAACCCTTAAAACTTTGTATAAAAATGTGTTGATGAAATAACTGTAAATGATAATCTTATTTAAATAACCAAGAGTCCATGTTACTCGTTTATTTTGCTTTTCTGAAGGCTTTTAATTTCTTGACCTTTTAAATTTTGATCATGGGCCTTTCTCACTAATATATACTTAATTCAGCTGCCTTGCTTTTATGGGTCATAAATAAATCATTAAATGATGAAAAGACAGTTTTTTAAAACAGTTTTTTAACTGTTTTTGTCAAACTTGTTAGAAGACAGTCTATCCAGATAGATGATGTGTGATATTTTGGTCTGTATTTGACTCTGTTTGATGGCAGTTCGCCCCAGGAAGAGTCTTGGAGAGGGAATGAATCTAAGTTAGAAGAGGCTTGTGTACCATGTGTCAGGTCCAGAATATGTGCCCAGGAAATTTACTGTCTTTGGTGTACAAGTTTTTGGAAAGATTTTGGTTGGGATCAAGTTGCTTATATAGTCAGTCTTAAACCTTTATTTTTTTAAAAAAAAAGTCCATTTGAATGTAAGAGATTATTGTAGTCTTACATTTTCTTTTTGAATTCTTTTGTTTTGTAAATGAAATACAGCCTGACACTAGGTAATTTACTGCAGTTACAACAGATTGAAGTTAGCTGTTAAGAAGTAAACTTTTGAAGTGTATTAGTTTTACTTATTATTGAATTCTCACTGACAGAAATTAGTCTGCAGAGTAGAGTTGTGCATGTAATACATTAACCATGTAATAAACATAGTTATCTAGCTCATCAGTATTCAGCATAGGATATTTCAGACCAGTGGAGCAAAAAGTCATTGCAAGGCTGAAGATTTTCTTCTCTACCTTGAATACAGAAGCATAGCCAAAAATTAGTTAGGTTTGGAGACAGCTAAGAAGCTGCCTTGGACTTTCTCAGAATAACTTTGTCATGAATTGCAGGCATTGCATTTCCAATCCATCAGAAGCAGAAGCCTTTTGTTTTGAGGAGGGAGAAATTCTCAGCTGGTAGTTGTGATTTCTCATGTTTTGGAAGGGTCTGAGATCTAAGACTTTAACATACAAAATCTTTTCCAGAACAAAAGATTTTGAAGTAATTTTTAGATATTTTTCACCTCCCTGTGTCCTTCTGCGTGGCCTGAAGCTGGCATGGGCTTGTGTCCTAATTGGACTGCTCATTCATGCCATCACAATACAAAACTCTTCTTGAAGTGCAGCCCCCCTGAGGATTTCCAGACTGGCAGTGACCCTTAAGATTAGGGAGAGCTCCAAAACTAGGAAAAGCTGCATGTGTTTGCAAATTGCATCTCAGATTTTTAACTCATTTGAACCAATGTCAGGAGTGGATTGGATTAGCTGCGTCTGAGAAGTTTGGGATGATTTCTAGCCCAGAGGACCACTTGCTGTATTCTGGTTTACGTGTAAAATGGCAATGAAGAGAGTTCCTCAAGTCTAGTCTCATATGTCTGATTTGAACAGAGAAGGTTACAAAGGCCATTCCAAATAGTGTTTGAAAATGATCTGTAAAATACTGTGCTACGTTGTAATTGAAACAAACCAAATACATGTGACATTGAGAGATTTGTGAAAATCGTTCTATCTCTTGCTTCTGCCTTTGTTATTTATAAACAAAACATGTACATTCTTGTGGTAATTTAGCCAATTTCTTCCTGTCCCACTTCTCCAGCATTGTGTGTGCTGCAGTGTTACACTGCTTACAGGTTTTTTTTTTTTTTTTGATGCCAACAAACTCTTATTCCATGAAAAATTCTTCACACTTTGAGCATTAATAAAAAAGGTTTTAAATAATAGTAAAAAGTACATATTCAGGTCAAGCATACAAATAAGCAATTTAGAGACATCCCAAGATGTTCTTTATAACTCTGTTTGCTTATAGATCAAATTACTTGAGTCTCTGTCCAAGGCAAATTCTGAGGGCTCAGCTAACTTTATGAAATGACTATGAAACCCAAGTGCATCAGAAGCAGGGAGGAAAAGGAGAAGCTAATCATGAATCTTGTGAATTGAAACTAGATATTTGGCACAATTTTCAGAACAGGAGTTTTCTAAAAGAGTTTGGCTTTATTCTGATTGTCATTGCAGTTTAGTGCATAGTACCTAGAACTCTTGTCTCATTATGTGCGGTATCATAATATTTACAGCACAGACATTTGTGATATTTGACATATAAGGTAATTTTGATTTTTTTATCAACAGCTCTGGGAAAAGGCCCCTACAAACTGATCAGCTATTTGGATGGAGAATTTGCAGTGACAGTGAAACTGGTGAATGGTTTTGTTTTCCCAGCGAGAGCAGAAGATGCTGTTCCTGGATATGCAGTGAGCTTTATGCTGACTTCAGGACTCTATAAACCCAGGGCACATGGTAAAGTTATTGTAACCTAGAAGCTTAAGTAAGGTAGAACATATTCTGCTTTTGGACACAAGCCTTCATCTGAGGATAGACCTGGGCCAAATAAAAAAAAACTTTTCTATATATTTGTCAGATGGTTCTGAAGCTTAAAGATGTCTGCCTAGATTTCCATTTGGTTGGCTTTAATTAGATGATTTTAGCTTTATAAAAGGCAGGATACTTTTAGTTGAAAATCATCTCTCCCCGCCTCAAGAAAGTTCCCAAAGCACAGAAAGGAGCATTTTAGCCCTATGCTCCAGGTAAGTTTTGTGCCCTTCATCTTTCCTATGGCTGAGCTAGAAGGTGGAGAAGAAAGTGAGAAGAATGACACAGGAAGAGCATTCTCTAGCCCATGCTGTTCACCACCATCCTTTAATCCCTGCTGACCTGTACAGAGATAGCAACCAGCTGTAATCTGGGCTGCATAATGGTATGTGCTGCAAATACGTCTCCTTCGAGGCCTAACCGAGGTTTCATTTGAAGGAATGTGTAGCTTATCCAGCCCACAAAAGTCTTGTATCCCTTCAGATAGGCAGAGAAGGCTTGCAGTAATACATTCAGCACATTGTTACATTGATTATGCAGGAGTTATGTGCATACCGGATTTTACTAGCCGTAGAGCACTTGAGTTTCAATGCAGTTTTACGGCCCAGAGAGTCTCCTGGTCAGGTCTTTGGACAGCCTGTCCTTGTGTAGTTGAAAAAAATGGTATGAGCTAGCTGAAAAATGGTAAGGATTTAATCTGCAATGTTATTATCTTCTTACACAAGAAAGTGTGTAACAGAATATCCAGAGCCAGATTTCTTTTATTAGTCATAGTTTTGAGATACTTATACATTGCATTCACTTTAGGGTTGGAAAGGGAAGGTTGGTTTTCCAGTTCTAGTCACACGTAGAATGTCTCTCTTGGAATTTAACCTGGCAAGTGGGATTTCTGCCTCACAGTCCACTTTTAAGAGGATGACATTTCATCATCTGGCAGTAGAGGAGTTTGTAAAATCAATGCAATATTTATCATGTCAATGTCTTCTTTCATGTATCTGTGTACCTGTTATTTTGTATGTTAACCCAAGTACTACAAATTTGGTTTTGTTTTACATCAGAAAGATGAAAGCTTTTTATTAGTTTCAGACAAATCATAGACTATGGGCATTTTAGGGCATTACTGTATTAGTTGGCTAGATGACAAGTGTTCAAAATTGTACTGACTGTCCAAGTAAATATATTTATGCTGAGAAAACAGAAGTGTTAAACAAAAATATGCTTCAATATCTGTTTAATAGAGATTTTGTGGTGTATTTTTTTTTTAAGAAATGCTATCCAGGCTCTGGGGGCATAGTTGATTTTTTACGGTAGTTTGATGGCTATTTTAAACAGAATAGCAGAGTTTGCAGCAAACTGAAAGGAGGAATTCTGTGAGCGACAGATGCCTGCAACAGGCTGAAGATCTGCCAAGCTGCAATTGATCCTACAAGGGCTTGCTTGAAATCAACAGTACAGTTTTAAGAGTAACATATCATGTGGGTACATTTGCCAGAAAAGAGACCGTGCTGTTAAAGTTCTTTAGGGAAAGGCTATAGAACGGAGTGCTTAGAAATGCAGACAGAAAGCTGTAAGCTGAATGCAAGATATGTGTTTTTTTTGTAATTTAATTTTTAAGAAAGGATGATCCCTTGAAGTGTAAATTCCTGATGCCAAATGTGATAGAACTAGTTATGTGAAGATTAATTAAATTGGATAACTAAAGTTGTAAACTGAAGTTCTGCTTGCCTGCTAGGCCATATTCCCTCATTCTGGTCTGAGCAAATGTCATAATATGCTGTCAATGCAGTTGAAATTAGCACGGCATTTAGAAAGTTAAATATGCAGCTTGTCAGTGAAACCATTCGAATGTAGCATTTTGAACTTCCTATATAATATATTTATTTACAAGATTAAGATAGGGCTATTTTCGCTAATAATGCCAGTGCTAGTTTTCATTGTTTGTGCTACTAGTATCAGCAGTGTTATATCAGGATGAGCCTAGCTCATCGTTAGTATTTCAGAAAGTCAATGAGTTCTTTGTATTTTTTCAGATTCCAACTTGGTTTCATTTGAAACAGCGGAGAGACCAAATTATTTTCTACAGTTGTCCTCTAATAATTCTCTTGTTCTTTCTAAATGGGAAAAAAGTGAAGAGTTTCACAACAAATCTACCTTTGCCATTCACAAAAATACATGGATTTCAGGATACAGTTCCTTTGAGTCATTTGCAAAACCAGGATACTTCATCCACATTTCAGCCTCTTCAGTTGAGCTTCTGAAGTACCATCACACAGAGGAGTTCAGATTGTCAACCCTTTTTAAACTTGTAGGTAGGTAATTAAACAGGTATTTTATGAACAGCACTTTGCTCTCAGTGAAAATATAAGCTGCATTGTTTTGATTTTTTTCAGAGTTGAATTACTTACCTCTCCCCCAAAATAATTGTGGGCAGTGCATAATCTGTGATGGTCAGGCTCAAAACCTTTTTTTTCCTGAACTGTGTAGTGAGGACTAGATTCTGTTTTCATGTTGCAAAGCTGTTAAATACTTTGACATATGACTACTGTATTTGCCAACTGGCTTGGGGATTGGATAGCCTAGTGTCCTGTGGACAATATTGGCTGTGAGAAAGTTCTTAAGTTGTAGGACATTGATGCTGACAAATAATGGATTCATAAAGGGAACAGAGAAGAAGTGAATATAACTCTAAGAGAGTCTGGAGTAAAACTATTCACCTTCTTTCCCTCTGAATACACTGGATTCTCACTTCAAGCTTGATTATTCTCTTTCTGAGAGGTTGTGTCATCCAGTGCGATGGGCACTGCTTATAAATCACACCTCTCAAACCTTGTGTTTCTCCTGAAAAATACCTTGACCTATACTAGTTAATCATGGTTTTTTTTTCTCTTTTGGGTTAGTAAGGAAAAGTAACAGAATAATTGTTTTGACTTAATCGTAAGCATTTTGGAGCTATGTGCTAAAATGAAGGTGGCGTATAGAGTAAGAAGTTATACTGGTCTATAAAATACAACAAAGGAGATTATTCATTGCATTGATGAATCAGTTGCTTCAGTTACACATTTGCATGTTATTTGTGTTTCTCAGTGACCCTTGCTGCTTAATGAATCCACTGGCCTCTGTGTGGTGTATAAATTTCCAAAATCACTACAAAATATTTAGTATTTACTACAAAATCTTCATTATTTGTATGTGGGAATACTTTTTATTGTGCTATACTTTTAAATGCATTGCTAATTCATTTATCGGGGTAACGGAAGTAAAAGAAAGGAAGAAATTAAATATTTTAACAAACAAAGCATCACCTGGCCATCTTTTATAGTCACCGTTATGAATCACTAGCACAGAGAAATCTGGAACAGGCACTGACTTCTATGACAGAAGAGGCCAACTGTGCCTCATGGAGCTTCATGTTATCAAAACATTGAATTAAAGTGTTAATGGTGGCATTGTGAATCTGCCGATGTTTTGCGGTGCATTATGATGACAGCCTAATGCAGCTGTTGACTGGCACGCTCCAACTTCAGAAAAATGACAGATTTTGTCATTGCCAAATGCCTGTTGCCTCTTGACAAATGCTTGTAATCCCAGAGCTGCTGAGATTTTGAACAGCCGAAGTACAGAGCTGATGCTGTTACCAGGATGTTCGTACAGCATTTCAAGCAAAGACCCTTTTTTTTGGGCATAAATATATCTCTCTGGTCTTTTATCTTTGAAGGAGGAGTGAAGAAGGTTAAAACATGTTCTAATTCTCAGCAGTCATCCATTAACACGGAGTGCTATGTCTTTTTAGTGTGAAGTCTTTGCCTTCCAGTCATTATACCCAAAAATCCTATCTATGCCAATGGAAAACTAAAACAATTTACCTCAGCAAGTGGGATCAGATCAAATGCTCGAGAGGCATTTCATTAATCACTGCATCCGAGGGCTTGAGTTTCAGAGTTTTATAAGCAGATTTATAAGCAGAAAAACATGGGGCTTGAATCTTTCTCCAGTGTGCTTTCACAGGGCCCAGCCTCCTGATATAGGGTAATTACATGGTCTAAAAATACGGCAGCATTTGTTTAAGTTAATGGAAAAGTTACACCAGCTCCAGAGTGCCCAGGCAAAAGCAGATCGAGTTTCCTGCTGACTATTGTAAATGCTTTGCATATCAGATCAGAAACTCTTGAACCGGGAACAGCTATTCCTGCGGAATCAGAGGATAAATATCGGGAGCAGAATAATAGCCCCAGTAAATCCCCTTGGCCAGAAAGCTCCTCATGAGACTTCTTCATGCTCTGTGACGCACATTCAAAAGGAAGAATTTTAAATGACCTGATCACCACAGCAATAGATACATGTTTGTTTAAAGTCAGATGACGAGTCACTTTTTCCACTTTCATAGCAAGAAATACAGTCATATTGAAATACGTTGGCTATAAATTACACAGATATGATGGGCTAATACTGCAAGTATTTTCCATGAATAGTCACTTCAGTTTTTAAATTGTTTTTCTTACGCACAGATTTGTTTGCTGTCCTGTTGCTACAAATGTTTGTTATGTTTGTTACAAATGTTTGGTGATAGAAATTGAATATCTAAGGTATACACGTTCACAAGGAAATACATTTTGTGCAGAATTTTTTTCCAGCACTGGACGAGTACATGCCGTCGAGAAAGAATATACCGAGTCACAAACAAGTACAGAGATTAAATGTCATCTAAGACTGATTAATTCATATTTGAAATTGTTGGGAAATTAGTGAAAGTAGACAACTGATGATCTTTTCAAGGATTTGGTGGCAGTTTTCTATACTTTTAAAAATAGGCTCCAGCGAGGTACTTTTTACCTTTCATAGAGTCACCGTAATGTGCCTTAGTTTTTTAATCATCATCACAAGTTAATTTTATATATATTATTAAAAAAGGCAAGGGACCTGCCCTAAATCCTGTGTAAATTCTGTGGCAAAGTTCTTAATAGCTTTAGCAACTAATTTGGTGTAATATAAGGCCTGTGCCAGTGAGAATTTTCTATTAAAATAAAAACTTGATTTGTTTCATATACAGAAAATACATGCACAGTGCTCAGAGATAATTTGGCAAGATTTGCATCTGATATAGGACCTTCCTGGTTGATTTTAATGCCTAAATCTTAGTTATCTGAAACAAATTCAGCAATAAAAATGGTATAAATGTGAAAATAAAATTGATTTTTTATGAAAGCTTTTTTTTTAGAGGGGCATCTTTCATGTTTAGAGAAGTTTATTCACATTGTAATTGACCAACTTAATTTACTCGTACACGTTTCCCTCAGTAGAATTCAGGTGCTAATATGTCACATTTTGCTTGGAATGGGTTATTCTCGAGTTTCCTTTGAGCTCTCCTGCTCTCCAGGCTGAACGATCGTGACATGGGGCCTGGTCCTAGATAATGCTGAGCAGCTGCTGGATACCTGCAAATCCTGGGTCTGTCACTACACACATCTGCTCAGCAGCTCTTGCAGTCACACTGAAGTTGCTGTAGCACTATAATATCTTTCCATCTTTTACCACAAACACAAACTTTTGACTTCCTTTTTTGTGTGTGTGAATAAAGAGGAGAATAATTATTTGTGTCAGAAGAGTATCATCATCTAACATCATCATGGGAACCCAAAGAAAAGTGTTTAAGACGTAGATAAATATATTTTGCTTTTGGCAGTGATTCGGCTAGACATGAATTTTTTTTTTTTTCAGTCATACTTGCGTCCATTTCCCATTGCAGAAACTCAAAGTCATGAGCAGAGTTTGCTGGTAGTGTGAATGTGTAAGTGGTTAGATAGGATTTCATGTTTCTAAACTTATAACTGAGGAGGGAGGTGATCTAAGTTACTAAGCAGTGTCTTGCTGCTGTTATAAATAGGGATTTTCTAAAGTGAATTTTTATTTTTCTAAAATCTTTGAAACTTCTAAGAAAAACAACAAAAGTGTCACACCAAGAAAAGTACTCCATTTTTTCATGATTTTTGAGTCAACTAAAATGCTTGATTTGAATTTTGATTTTTTTAAATGAGTGAAGCCTTTTTTTCTTTAAAGTGAGTAGTTGAGATAATATGATATTTTAAGTATAACTATTGTAAATATAACTATTTGATAGATTCAATAGAGTTCATGTTTTAGGATTTTTTTTTAAGTAAGATCCAGGCAGGATCTTCGCAGTATCTTTGTGCTTGGCCAGCTGAACGCCTGTGTTTGTAGAGTGACTTTCTGCAGTGCCCTGACACGCTGCACGCTCAGCTCCTCTTAGGTAAGAGCAGTTTGGGTTCAGTTGGCAGGCAGACTGGAACGACCGTCATGCAGGGCATAATTTACCATTTTGTTAAGGATTTGTTATGTCACCGAGGAGAAGACAAACGCCGATAGATTTCACCAGGAGACGCACGGCTATTTCCAAATGCCGTGACGAATCCTTGTGAGGAACACATGCTCCATGCAAGCAGCTTGACTCGGGGTCTGCAAACCGAGCATCATTCCTGCCTTGTGAGGGAAGCGGGCTGCTGTGCCGCGCACCACGAGCTCCTCTTACTGTTGGCTGCCAGGGGAGTTAAAGTATTAAAAAAATGGGAAGCATGAAATGAAGAAGGCGTTTGTGCCATGGCACTGGTGAAGTCCACAGTTTCTGAGCTCTAGTGTTCTCCGTCATGGGAGTAAAGCACAGCAGGAACAGCAGAGCTGAGATTTTTCTGGCATCGCATTAGCCTGAAACCAGTACCAGGAGTGAAAAGAGTGTTTCCACCATTTTAAGGAAAGGGAGCTCTTTTAGCAAGAGCTGCATCTTGCTCCATTTTGTTTTACACTGGCTGGCACACTTGGCCAGCTTGCTCTGTGATCCGCCTGGGCCTTCTGCAAGTGATGCTACCTATAGTGAGAACTTACAGTATCTTGAGCAGTTGAACTGCCATTCCCCTAATCCTGGAGAAGCTGTTTCCTGTAACAGTGCACAGCCTTGACTTCCTCGGGGGAAATACTGAGCCACATTCAAAGCTTTTGAGGTACTGGAAAACAATTCATGGAATATATTGAGCATTCCTTTCCCTCTTTCTGGAGAAGCAGAGAACAAAAGTTGCAGACACTATGAGTTTGTTAGTTCTTGAATGAGAGTTTTTTATCAAACACACAGCAAATGCTATGGCTTTCCACTAAATAAATAAATAAATAAAGGCATGCAACGCTTTGAAACCCTGTGAACTTAGTCTGTAGGAATGCTCGAGGGAAATGTGGCAATTATTTCATTACCACATAACCTAAGTTTATTGCACCATAACCTAAGTTTATTTGAAGAGTGGGAGAAAGTATATTAACACTAGCACAGTGTTAATCCAGGATTCTTGTTCTGTTAAATTGAGAAAATGGCATTCTTGATAGATTGTGGTATCTCTCATACAAGATTGTTGCCTTCATTGTTCATGGAACTTCTTTTATAATTAAGAGAGGTTTGTGGTAAGAGTTGAAGTTAAGTATCTGCCATATTTACAAGTACCCAATCTAGGGTGCTCTGAGGAATGAGATTTCCCAGATTCCATGAGGATACAGCAGAACTGCTGGTCATTATTGCAGTTAGGGGTTGCCTATGTCTGTTGGTCTCTGATGTATTCAGTCTCGTATATCCTCCTGGTTTGTCCCCAAACAGCTCTGACAAAAGTCTACAGAGCCCCATGCGTTGTATCAACAAACGTGGCCTTCGTCTGTTCGTTTTAAACAACTGACATGATTTTCACCAGAAGGAGTCACAGATGTGTTCAGTAAAGTGTACGGAGTTATTTATGAAAACTTTATAGATACATTTGCTGCTCTAGAAAAAGTTATGTTTCCAAGAGCAATGATAAATTAGATTCTTGGGTAGAGGACTGTTGACGGATAACACTAGATGGCAACATACACTCTTTTATTTAGGAATGGCATGAGTGTATTTGAGTTTGATTTATAGCTTTGATTTAGGAGAATTATTTTTATTCAGAAAGTGAATAATGATAGAGGAGCAACTTCCATAAATGCAGGAAGAATTCCTTAGCGTTTGGAAGGGGAGAACATCGTTAAGACATTCTCCAAGAGTTAGTTTCCTCATTTGTACAGATTCAACATCATGCTGTATGAATAATCAAAAATATAGGTTACTTGTTGATGCAGTTTTTAAAACTTAAAAAGCAACAGCCCTGAACTTGCCTGCCTTTGGTTTAAAATGATTGTAGTATGCACTAAACAAGGATAATTCAGTGTATATTGCAAAAAGGAAAATAGGCTGCATATTCAGTGCTATTTACTGTACTGTGCACTAACACAGGCTGTTCCTCTCTGCTTTAAAGACTTTAACAGTTATAAAATGTTTTTCCTTTATAGAGAATATAGGTAGAAACAGTAAGGGATTTAGAGTTGCAGTAAACCTTTAAGCATGCCTTTTACTGAAACGTATGTGTGTGTGTTTCTGTAAGTATGGGAGAATAACTGTTGTGGTTGTTTTTCAGATGTCAAATTTCAATTTCCGCACCATTCTGCATGTGAGTGGCGTTACGATGCCTGTACAAGCCCCTGTTTCAAGACATGCAGAGACCCTTTGGGAAAGAACTGTCAGGCAGTACCAAAGTAAGTGTCTGGTTTTTTTTCATGGAAAAGCATGGATAATGGGATGATGCCTATATACGTCATAATAACTGTTTGTGGAACCAGATATAGGCACGGTATAGCAAGCCTATGCTTTTGTATAAGGAAATAAGCGAAAGAAAAAAGAAAAAAAAATGCTGTGGCAGCTACGTGAAATTGGTATTTTTACATGACAGTTGCTCCCATCAGTATCTGGAATTACTAGTATATTAATGATTTCCAAGCTAGAGGATATTATAGAGTATTAGCAAAGAGAGGGGATTATCAGTTTGTGTCACATAGTTTTGTCACTACTTTTTTATTATGGCATTGCAACAACCACATCTGTCCTTGCCTTTTACTTTTCTGTACCCACTATGCTTTTTGGCTAGACTGGAAGTTGTGGTAAGACTGGTAAAAGTGGCATTTGGAATATTTCTGGTGTGCAAAATATGTTTGTAATTTCCTAATTGAGAACATTTATCATCAAACCTGCCAGTGTTCATTTCAAAAACTGAATATAGTGAAACCTGTGCTTTAGCTTAGATTTGTGTGAAAATGGAAATCATGGCAATGACATTTTGAAGGAGTACCCTGAGGTGATGAGATATAGAACAAGGCTCTCTGTTCATAAATACTTTACAGATAAATAGTGTTTCCTAAAATTAAATGCTTCATCCAGAAGATACTGTTCCACTAGTTAATACTAATTGTTTGGGTTTTTTTTAGAGTGGAAGGATGCATCCCTGCATGTCCTCCCAACATGGTGCTGGATGAAGTAACTCAAAGATGCGTTTATTTTGAAGACTGTATGTTTGAAAAACTGTATATAATATGTATAATATTTAGCTTATTAATTTCCCAGATAATGTTTTAGTCAAATTTTCCAAGTATGGGTGATTATGTAACATTATTTTACTACAATATTGATTTGTCACTGAACATATATTTTGGTTAAAGTTATTTCACCATGAACAAATTTTAAACTAAAATTTCTTTCTTTACAAAAAAAATGAATAACATTAAATATGAAGTAAATTATTTAATTTATTTTTGAGTTTATGCATTTTAGAAGCACTAGAGAAATTTAAGAGAAAAGATTACAGCAATATGAGTTAACATAAATTCCTTATAGCTTCACTATCTTTATAACTCTAATTTGTTTATTAATTACAGACTACCATTTTTTCATGTGTGATTTCAGGCATTGAACCTGTAGATGATAGTCAAGCTTTGCAGTCCAGTATTAGAACACCAGCAGTTTCACACGTAACATCAACTACTGCTGCAGTATCCAGTTTGGCAGTGTTCAGTGAAGCAGTAACTTCATTTCCTGTACCTGAGGAAAAGGACATGGAAACAACACTTGCTTCAAAATGGCAACCTGGTGTAACCACAGGGAAAACAAAATTTTCAGCTTTTACATCTAAAAGACTGATTTCAACCATCATGTTATCGTCAAACATTTCTTCACATTCCGTAGAGATGACATCACCTGGGAAAAGTGCTGTGTCTGGGACAACAAAATCTAATGTAAGCTTGTCTTTTCCTAGTGACGTTTTTCCATTGTTTCCATCTACAGTCACTTCAGAAATGTCCACAAGGATACAAGCAATCAGTAGTGCTTCTGCGAAGCCCCTGAAAGCTACAGAACCTCAGAGAGTAACTGCTACACATGTATCAGAATCAGAAAGCAAGCCCATTTCTACTACAGTTCTTACTGGAACACCATCAATACTCCCAACAGAGTTGACTGTGAAAACGAAAATAATGGAAACATCAGAAATTGCTACAAGGACACTTCCTGTAAAAGAAGTGGAAGTAAAACCAGAAGGATCTACCAAATTTAGTCCTAGTTCTTTTGAAACAGTAACAGAAAAAAATACTACAAATTTGACACAGTATTCATCATCTCTGGGCACATCTTCATATGCATCACCAGTAAATCTAACAGGAACCTCAGAAAGAATGAAAATAAGTGCAGAACAGTCTTTTACCACAGTATCTAATGTTACTGTAACTTCACTTTCTCCTGTGATCACTACTTTGTCTTTGTTGAAGCCAAGCATAAAGCCAGAACCTACAGAAACAACAAAAGCTACAAGTATTGTAACCAAGCAAAGGGTGAGGACTACATTTTCCCCAACATCCACGCTACCTATTTCATTAGGAAAGGCAATTACAGAGCCTCCTATTGAAATGATTCAACACTTGACTGGTACTGCAGGAGTAGCTTTGACTACATCTTTAAGTCCAAAGGCAGCAACTCTGCAGACTCAAGAGATAACATCAAAAACAACTGTGCTACCATTTACAACGCTTAAAAAGGAAATTCCTGAAACAACATCTCGTAAGGACTATTCATCAGGTTCCTATTTCCCTCCGTATTTGTTACATCCAAGTTCAGCTACAACTGCAAAATTCCTCCCTCTTGCTACTAAAAGACCTTCAGTGTCTGTTTCTACTCCCGTATCTCCATATTTAGGTGAACTAAAAAAAACATTTAAAACAGTATCAACTACTGGATATCCCACACACACAGTTCTAAACACAACAGAGTTCCTGACTACATTATACGCTAAATACCCTGTTTTAGCTGAGACTACAAGGGTAACACCTTCACCTGTAGAGGTAACATCCAAAATAACATCCACTTATGAATTATCAGCAAAGTCAACTTTGCTTTCTGGGAAAACATCTGCAGAATACAAGTCACCTCTACTTTTAAGTACAGTGAAGACAAGCACTGCAGCATATTCAGATACTGTTACCACATCGGCAAAAAAAACTTATGTCTCATCAGAAGAAATGACTACAGGTCCTTCGGTAGCTACAGAAAAAGACTCACTTCAAAGAATATCCTTCACTGGATCTCTATTTACTCTTAGTGCAATTGAAACCACACTGTTGACAACACAGACTGATGAATCACAAGTGGAAAGAATTACTAGCATCTCTACTAGAAAGCCACCTGCTTTCTCTTCTTCATCATCCCACTCTCTAACGTCTTTAAATGCTTCCCTTCCTTCACTGCCCACATACAGGACAGTAGCATCACTGACAGCTCTCAGTCCCATGCATACATCACAGGAAATTGTTACCTCTTCATACCCAAATACAACTATAACAAAATCTATTTTTTCAACAGAGAAGACCATCCCCATCCCAGCTTACACTATTGTACAAACTATATCACAACAATCAAGTCCAACAGCAACAGTATCACATGACAAATTGCCAGCAAAAGCCATTTTAAATATCACTTATGCCACATTCTCTCCATCCTCTGAATTCAGCAGTCAGCTTATAACAACCAAAAAAGCAATGGCAGCCAAAGAAAGATCAACTCTATCTACTTCTGCTGTGCTTCCAATGACAAAGTCTTCTTCTGCTTTCTCTAGCTCTCAGTATCCATCAGATAAATCATTTTCTTCATCATCTTTAACACAAATGATACCTGAAGTGACAACCATAGCAAAATATCCAGTAGAAACTGAAATAATTTCTGTAGCAGCAAAGCCTACAGCCCAAAATGTAACAGATGCAGTAAAACTTCCAGCAGCTACAGCTCAGCCATCCTTTACTCCTTCTTCAGTCAGCCCCTCTTCTGGGCAGACATCGTCAGGGGAGCGCATTTCTGCTCAGACTGTAAAAGCAGTGGTTACACCACATTCTTCTACTCAGATGGCAAGGGAATTTACTCATCAGACTTCACAGCCTTCCTTGACAAGCCAGAGCAGCACCCCAGTTTACCAGTATCCTGCAGAGACAGGATCCACAAAATCCACTGGTCAGCCACAGCTTCTCTTAAGCACAACTGAAACTACAGTAGCATTGACTTCCTCCTACCCGTTAACTACCTCACTACCTGAAGGTATTCATTCAAGTTTATCACCTACCTCACTAGTTCCTACACAAGTTATTTTACCAACTGGAAAGAAATTACATTTAACTGATTCAGTCACACAGCCGTATGTATCAAGAACTTCTTTAGCTTTGCAGTCTACAGGCCCGACTAGAAAAACAGGCTTAGGTGTTGGCACCAGAATTCTTCCTTCCTTAGCAGAAGTGCTTGCAGCTTCAACCTCTTTAGCAACAACTAAGAAGGAAGAGTTTCCTTCATTTTCCACACAAAAGGCAGGTACCAGTCTGAAATTCACCTGGCAGGCCTCAGTCAGTCAATCACTTGTTTCAGGTCAAACACTTGAAACAACTATGGCTTCACCAGAACTTAAGTCAACCTTTCCGTCTGCTTTGTTAACAGAAACAACAGAAAGGCCCATTAGTGAGTCATCAGTAGGTGCCTTTGTAACACCTATGATCTCAACAGCGTCCAAAACTGCTACACAGAAAACTGCTGTGTTGTCTAAGCAAGTCCCACTTTCAACCGCTACGTACAGTTCCACGCTTCTTGCAAGTACAATGCTGCCAGGTACAGCCCATTCATCAGCTCTAACTTCTGCCTCTTCAAAGAGAATCAGTACAGGGCAAAACCTTACTACTGTATCAGCAACTTCAGAGAAAACAGGAACAGTGAGGAAAACTGTCACAACGTCAGTGAAGCCCACTTCCTTTCCCCTCACTTCAGGAGCAAAAGGGTCCACGCCCCCTGAAACAATGAAATCCAAAGAGACAGAGTTAGCAACAGAGGCCCAAGCCATCCATACACAAGGTATTACCATTACCCCAGAAACTCTGCAGACTTTTTTTTTCCCCTCTATATTTCATAAATACAATTGAAATTCCTCCTAAAGTAAGTGTGTCAGTAATGTCCACATTCATCCTCTGAACCAAAACCATTTTCTTTTATAGCTGCATCATTGGGCGATGCTACTCAAGCTTTGAAGCTTGGAATATCATCTGACGTGCAAATGCCTTCTGTGAGTTCACTGTTAATGGTATCTGACCATCCAAATGACACAACAGCTCCATCAATTTCCTCATTTCCCTTTTTATCCACCAAACCACTTTATCCATTGACTACAACGTTTTCTGATGGATTGGCAACAACTGAAGCTATCTCAGGAGTCACAGCATCAGCTTTTATGCCATCAAGAGAAAGAGCAACTCTCCAAGCTTGTACAGTGAGTAACATTCTAAATAGTTATTTGGATTTGAATATGGCTAGGTCAGTTTGACACACTGATCAACTATTATTTGTGAGCCATGTGTTTTGATCTTCAGGGTTTTTAGGGATCAAGCGGGGAAGCATATTATTTTCTTAATTATATCTGAAAGTCTGGATGATTTCTATTGTACCTAATGAATTTTATAGCTGCTATAATATAGCATCTTTTGAGCCTCGTTTTTCAGAGCATGACTGAGCGTTTTTCAGAGCGTTACAAGAGTGTTTTTGGCCAAATATGGTACTTGATATTGTTCATTGACAATTTTCTCTCTGGTAGCCATTGTTAAAATATGTCTTCCCAGAGATCCCCATTATTATTCCTATTTATGCATGCTTTCTTATTCTTGACTTCTTTTTAATATATATCATCCTGAAATCAAAAATGATCAGTGCTTTACAAAAGGATTGTGGTTTTATACTATCCTCAAACTGGTCAAATTTTTGAAGTTTTTCACTGACATTTTCTGTCCACGTCATAAGGATTCTTAAGTATTCTGTACCTGAAGAATTCAGGCCTCCTTTTTTGAGTAAATACTCTGAAATGCTGTGTTATTAGTTTGGTAAGAATGGTAACCTATGTCTTTTAAAAATGCCTTAGCCAATCACAGAGGATGAGTGCATAAAACACATATGCTTGGATGGACACCTCATTCAAGTTAATAAGTCCCAGAACTGCCCGTACAACGTGACTCAGCCCAGCTGCGGAGTTCTGGGATTTGCTGCTCAAACCAATGGTGACAAGTGCTGCCCAAAGTGGGAATGTGCATGTAAGTTTTAATTATGCATTACTTTTGATTTGAGTTGAGGTAACAATTCAATGAGTTTGTAAGGAGGCCAAGCTTTGATGCTTTTCTGTTCTGTGGCATAGAAATAAAAATGTATTTATTCTATTCTTATTTTTATTTAGGTCGTTGTACAATTTTCTCTGATATGAGCTTTGTAACGTATGATGGAAATCGTTTGGCTTTATTCAAAGAAGCCTCCTACATTGTTAGTCAGACTGAAGATGAAACTATAGCCATCCATGTCCTTGACTGCAGAACGGTAACCAACATTTATGAATTATTAGGTTAACAAATGGTGCTCAGTACTGGTAATAAGATGTATCTTAGAAATGAGTTACATACATATGCTTCTGATTCATTCCTTCAAAATGAATGGAGCATGGTATTACTACATAATGGTGATGAGTTGTTCACTTGTATGCAACATCTGTGAATTACACTTGCACAGCACCTTGTCACCTGGCTGAATATGCATGATTCCTTCTGAAGGAGCTGGAAGATGGGAAGTAAATTAGTGTTATCTCGTTATATAGGTAAAGTAGACAAGATGGTAAGAGATTAAGTGGTCATATGTGTATTAGTCACTTCTGCAAATGGCATTGTGTACTGCCATAAAGCATATGCCATTTTTTTTTTATCTTTCTAATAGATAGACAACTTGATTTTACTGCACCAAAGAAAAGGTATGTAGAATTTGACAGAATTCATAGAAGAGGCATTACCACTTTGCATTTCATTGGAAAGTATCTTGCAGAGTGAGCAGTAACACTTGACCTCCTTCTTGAGTTTCATTCCACCCTAGATGTGCTTTTCAAATGAAGGAGGAATACAGGCTACCTCAGCCTAGCAGTGTATTTCATTATATATTTTCATATAGAGACATTTGGATTGGAAACACAAAACTTCAGAGACATAAAAGGACATAACAATATCAGACTAAATTAGACTACCTTGTCAATGGCACATCTCTGACATGGGCAAATATACGGTATTTCAGAGAGGGAAGAGAGAAACCCTAAAGGAATGTCCTAAAGGAATTCCTATTTGTGGAATATCCTGCCTTATGGAGGCATGAATAGAGAAGTGCTCATGAGCCTTTACAAAGCTCTTTTTTACACCAGTCTTTATTATGAAAGCTGAGTAAACTTGAAGTATACGTAAATGTTCAACAGAAAGTTTTAACTTCAGTAGTACTTTATGGAGGTTAGTTCCAGAAGCTCAGTTCAATTGCTGTAAAAAAGGAGATGTCCTTATGACTTTCACATTATTTCTTCTTTCTATTGTTGTATTAAATGCTTTTGATTCTGTTTGGTTTGGCATGTATTTCTGATCCTTTTCTTCTGTACTGTTTATATATTATGTGTATTTATCATTCCCAGTCTTGTTTTTGTCTGCTTTCGGTATGTTTTGTTATTTTTTTCAGTGTCCAAACTGCTATTTTTTCTTGTTCTTTTTCTGAAATCTATTATATCTGTTATAATTTCAAGATGGGGCCTTGCAACCATATCCATGAACACTGGAAGATGGTAATATCATATTTGTATAATTTGGGAGGAATTCTATGCAGATGAACATTGTAGTCCAGATTTGCCATCACAACTGAGAGACAGGAGCATGGATGTATTTTTTATGTAAACTACAATAGCAACAATTTTCTTTTTAAAAATTACAAAAATCCTTTATGTCCCATTACTTAAAAATAGTACAGCTGATGTATAATTATTTTACATGTCTTCACTGTGGTTTTTATATTTTTGTTTTCTCCACAGAGTAAATCAGATTCAAACTCCTTGTGCCTGGCGATGTTGCATTTAACTTATATATCAAACCAAATTACTATTGATCGTTTAAGTAGAAAAGTAGGTATTTTGAGGTTTTGTTTTCTTCTACTTCTTAGATAGCATCTTAATCCTTCTGTAATCATAAGCTACCACCTCATTTGGATAATGCAAATTAGATTAAGATACAATAGTAATATAGTTCATTGTTAGAGTATTGACATTTAACAGGCTGCTTATAGATGTGAAGAGTGACATATATTTGAAAAGGCACAAGCTAAGTTGCAGAGGAGGGCACATAAACTCATTGCTAGTCTCTTTAGTGCCTACCTACAGTGCCTATGTAGATCTGGGCCTGACTTCTGTTGAAGTTAATTGAGTTAGATTCCAAAGCTATGGAGAATCAAGCCTTCTTTCTTTTACCTATAGCATTTTATTTCTGACATTTAAACTCTTGTTTAACTTTGTGTGTTTTAGATCACAGTAAATTCAAGAATTGCTTGGCCTACTATTAGAAAATATGGATATAAAATCAAGGATTCAGGCTTCAAGTATGCAATTGAGACCCCAACAAATATCAGAATTCAGTGGTTTCACAACACAGGTGTGATGATTATAGAGTTTAATAGCACCAGAGAACCAAAAGCTTTGGGACTATGTGGTAAGTATAGAGTAGTGCAAGAAATAAAGATACCCAGATGCCTTGCTAGAGAGTAGGTCAAGGCACATTTTTCTAGTTGGTATAAGCTGTTTTTCTGCAGGATCTTGCCTAAAACAGGTCTTGCGGGTGATTGCAAAGATTAAGATACTGTCAAGGTGGAATTAGTATTAATTGTGCCAACCCATGTAATCACTTGTTTCTCACAGTTTTGCTTCTGACTGTAGCCTGTTTGTATCACAGACATGACTGCTGTAACCATACCCAAATAAATAAGTCAGGCATAAATCCATAGTGACAAATAAGTTCATTTATAGATTTAGTGTTGGTATCCAGCTGATAGGAAATGATATGTGCTATTTTCAGTTTCTAAAGGTCAGAATTCACAGGAGCAGTAATTCTTCACTTCATAGAACCAATCTGAGATGATCTTTTGGAAGAAGGAATAGTTCAGAGGGGAATTTATTTAAAGCAATGGGATAAGTAACCATTATGTTGAGTTCAGTGTTAGGTCCATACAATAGTTCCACATAGTTTCTTTCTGTCTAAAAATCATAACCTTGAGTAAACTGTTGGTGCTGTAGCTTTTGCAAGCATAGATGTGTTGAAGTAAATCCCTACTCGGATACCTGAATCTGTAAATTTATCTGTTGTAAATTGGAGATGGAAAGCAGGGTTATAGAGTTCATAATTACAGTGGATATCTTGCCAGTTTCAGAAAGGGCAAATATCTGTAGCTCAGTATCAAATACCAGCGATAGCTCAGTCAAGTTCCAAGTCCTGCCATCAGTTTCTACATGCTTCTAGGAAAGGAGGAAAGATTATATTTACTGCCACGTTGAAATTGGATTGTTATCTGTAATTTGCCCTAAGCTTCTGTCTCATTACCATTTTTATTCTGTAGAGTCAGTTGTTATTGTACATAGATCAAAGAGTAACAAGACAGCAAAGGTAATATTTTTCACGAGGTCTGATCCAAGTTATCCTGAAAGTCTCTTCTGTCTTTACTAGTCTGATTACTGTGATAGGGAAAATAGGGAACATTATATTCCTGGTTCACATGACCAGTTAGGAAGTTGACAACACATTTGTGTCATCTTTTGCAGCCGGTGTTCCAGGTTCCACCTTCTGCAGAGAATACACTGTATTTTTTGGTATTCATCTTTGGTTGAGCTTCTCTGTAAAAAACTGCCTGCATGGTGCTGTCTAGTGGGATTTACCAGAGCCAGCTCTAAGCAAACTAGCTTTTCCAGATAGCTCAGGTCTCCTGCACTTTCTTTGTTAGTCTACATGTTATTTGAGCTATCTCAGATGACTTCGTGCCATACTGTGGTATTGATATGTCCTGGTTTCCTATCTTCCGGCATATGAGGAACTGAAGACACCACTACTGTTTTATAGCAGCAAGTTTTGCTTGGAGGGACCTGTATCAGAAAGAGCAGTGTCTTTTACACTGGGAAGGAAAGGAACGACAGCTGAAGAAGTAAAGTGGGATGGGAGTGCTGTGGGATCATGGACATCTCTTTAAAATCACTGGTTGAAGTGAAGACGTGCAGAACCATGCAGAACCATGCAGAACCATCACCCAGTTCCTATTTGGGCTGCACAGACTCATAATTTTCAACCAGAAACATTTATTGTCAGTTAATATTTACAGCTTCAAAAGATGTGTTATCTTCTGAATTCTTACTGCTGTATCATTTTGTCAGTGGTTTACTCTGAAGAAGACTGTTGGCTCTTAAAAGAGGAGTTTGATGTAATAATACTCAGGGTTTCTTTCTTGACTAAAATAGCTCTTCTTGTGTTACAGTATTTCCTATGTTCCAAAGAGTTTCAAAATTGCCAGCTACCTTAATTTAAGCAGAAAGGAAATCTGATGCTGGCTTCTCAGAAACAAGTCCAGAAAAGATTGATTCCTTCAAGCGGTGTGTGTGGCGGAGGTGGGGTAATATCAATGTACCTGAGAGTGCCAAAACCTGCCCTTTTTTATGGTAGCTATTAAGCCAATAGGTGCTCAGCTCAGCCCAGAAGCACAAGTAGAAAAGAGTTCAATATCAGATAAGCATCTTGGCATTTTGCACAAGTTCCCTTTCCCACTAACATTAACAGTTTTCAGTCATTGTTATACATGAGGGTGCTTCATAACCTTTTTAAAAATACATGTTTATTCAGTGCTTATGAAACTGAAGAGTAAAGTTTGTGTGAGAGAGGCAGGCTTTCTTTGGCGTTTCCTGGGCAGCTCTTTGACATATAAGTCTCTTTTTACCCCTCTGCAATTCACAAGAGAGAATTCTGCCTTTTAAACTTTGTACTTCCTCTTTTTTTTCACCTCATCCTTTGCATCTTTACCTTCACTTTACTTGTTTGTGGGTAAATTTTGTGTATTTTTATCTTACCAGAACCTTTCCACATCTGTTGTGGATTGCAATACTGGCTTGTTGTGTAAGTTGCCAGGCATGTTGTGGACTTGCTTGCTTGTTTGAGTATACCACTAACAGACATGCTAACAAATATATTGCACAGTGTTAACCTGTTACTTTTTTTTTCCTTCTGGTATTATGTAGGTTTTTGTGATGGAAGCTTGGAAAATGACCTGATGCTACCCAACAGGACAGTTTTAAGCAAAAGTAATGCACCATCAACTTTTATAGACAGCTGGCAAGTGCCAGATACATTAAAGTATGTTGGAGAAGACAGGCATCAGGAAACTAATTGCTCAGTCACGGACTGCTCAGCGTGCTTAAGCCTCGTATT
The DNA here is from genome assembly GCA_013398735.1 of Nothocercus julius. Lineage (NCBI taxonomy): Eukaryota > Metazoa > Chordata > Aves > Tinamiformes > Tinamidae > Nothocercus > Nothocercus julius. Next base: position 2,433,755 of record VZSV01000113.1, on the reverse strand, counting down.
GAACCAGACCTTCAGCAGCTGTCATCCTTACGTATGTTAAGTATTTTAGAAGCTCATATTTTGGAAGAAATGCAGCTTGATATAATTTTGTGTATTTGATACTTGCCTTAACGTGTAGCTACATATAACCACATCTAAAGAATTACGTGTATACTTTTTTTTGCAGTTTCAAGCTAAAAAATAGTTGAAGAGTGCAGCAGCTTGATATGACAATGGCAATATGCAGCTAACACTTTCAAAAATTAGTAGTGTAGCTTTGTGTTAGCTTTGACAATACTGTTTAATTTCTGAAGTAGTTCCAGATAATTCAGTTGAGGCAATATGATGTCAAAAAAAAGTAAAATAGTATAATTTTAGATTTTAATTCATGTGGGAAGATCTTTAAGTATTCAGTAAGTTATCAGTATCCCAATGGCAATAGATTGCCAGTAGAGAATAAACTCTCTTCATACACTAATGAAGGCTGATAACCTCTTGCTTACTGAAATTGTGACTTCCTTATTTCTAGTGATACAACTATAAGACAAGGTTAATTTATTTCCTGGGTTAATTTATTTCCAGCATAGCAGAGTGTCTAAGAAAATGCAATATATATATTTTTTTTTACTTTGTTAGGTTCCACCTGAGCTATTCTGTGATATATGGGTTAAAGACACAGAGTACATTAGAAATCCATGCATCGCTCTAGCTGCCTACGTGGCAATGTGCAACAAATTTAATGTTTGTATAGAATGGAGAAGCTCTGATTACTGCCGTGAGTATTCTGCATGTACATGTAACTTTAACTCTCACAGAGACAAAGTTTGCTTTGCTGTTCAGGTGAGAATATCAGTGCTTAAGAAATCCTCAAATACCTCAAAAGTGATTATTGAGACAACAAATTCAGCAGTTTGTATCATGCAGTTCAAAGCATATGTAAAAAATCAGTCTCTGTAGTCATTGCACAAATGGTAAGATACAGTGACTTGCTCAAGATTCTACATCTGACTTGTAATGCACTGTATTGTGCAAGTCAGATCATCTCATTGCAATATGGTGGTTATTTCTTGTAGCGGCTTTCCCTTTACAAGGCCAGAGTACAGTAGGGTTGGTTGCGGGGAGGAGAAAGCCATGGAAGGAAAATTCTGTGATACTTCAGATGGGCACCGTCTGCAAGGTGGTGCTCCAGAAACCTGTGCCTTCATGTGGAGGAAAGATTAAAAAATGAGACCCTTTGAGATTAGATGAAAGTAAGGAATAAAACCTGAGAGCTAGAGGATCCTTGCTGAACACATCTGCCTTACACTAAAGTGTAAGGCCAGATGGGGCCTGTAGTTGTCAGTAAAACAAATACAAGATATAGATCACTGCATCTCCTGATGCTGTCAGCAATATCCTTGGAAAAGTGATCTCCTGAGATTTGGACACACAGAGGTCTGTAGTTTCATTGCTTGAGAAGTGGATGAGCTATTTATGAACTGTGATCCCCCCCAAATAAGAAAACTCCCTGTGCATAGACATTGTGTGTGTTTTCTTGGTTAGTGAACATGAGTGCAGGTTTCATGCAGGCATGTGCTACTGTGCTGCCAAATAAAACCAACAGTCATAGAATTTAACATTCAAAAGCCATTAGGTCTTTTTATATTTTTTTTTCTTCTATTTAAATGTATTTTACTAACAACTAGTTTAACGGTCTTTAAAAAGACACTTCACAAAATATATCTATAATTACAGTTACATATTTAATCCATCCTAAAAGGACATACTACTCTTATTTTTATACCACAGTGACCTCTGGCGGTGCATGCCCCAAAGGCAAAAAACTTGAAGTCACTTCTGTGTCTTCTGATCACTAAGCCTTGACATTCTGTGGATGGTGACTTTAAAAGTGCAAACTCCTTTGATTATAGGATTATAATAGTTGTTTCTTATGGATCGGTATGGTTGTTCTTAGAAGCAAGGAGCTGAATAACGTCAGCTTCCTCTCCCAATAAATCTTTAGAATCTAGATTTGAACTTTCTCATTCATCCCATTCTTCATTATTCTAAGTAAAACAATGCTGAAATTGCCTGTATATACATCATTTAGTGATTGACAGTACTCTTCTGTAATTAGTGTATTTTCTTTATCCACAGCAAAATATGCCAAATGTTTTAAAACACTGTATTGTTAATCAGTATAGTATTTGTAGATGTTTTTCAAAGTGGAATTAACTTGTGAACCCAGTTGCATAGTTTGATTTCTCTCCTGCCAAAAAGCAAACTGAAGCCTAGTGGGAACGTTGCTATGAGAGGAAGAGTAGAGGAAGTGTTTATGAAATTTCCTCTGTGCAATTCTTTGTAAATTTTTGGTGCAGAAAGTAATCAATCTGTGTGTGTGTTTTAAGTTTGTAGATCATAAAATTGGCAAGCACAAAAAGGTTTATGCCTTTGTTTGGGTGGTGCTTCTTCATCTGATTTCAACTTCAGAATGAGTGATTTGTTTATTTGCTTCCCAGCCTTTCTCTGTTCAGAAAACTTCTCCTATCAGGCCTGCATAGCTGCCTGTGCAGTTCCAGAGAGTTGTCAGGACAGCGAGGTGGCTTCCCTGGACTCAGACTCGTGCTCAGTGTTGACAGAAGGTTGTGTGTGTGCTGGAGGCACCATCCTTCACCGAGCTCACACTGCTCTGTGTATTCCTGAAGAAAAATGTGGTATGCTTTGATATGTTCTTCTTCTTTACTATCTTCAAGTGGATGGTCTAATTCTTAATTACTGTTAAGTCCACTTCTGGGTTCGTGCTGTGTGGGTTCTGCATCTGTCATTCAACTGAAGACTCGGCAGGCCCAGTAAACATTAACAGTACAAGTGAGCAAGCAAGGAATGTCCTTGTGACAGACTGTTTTGCTAACTTTTGTCAGCTGAAAGATGAACTTCAAAATGTTTCTGTAACAATTAATTACACATTTTGAACAATTATGTTTGAATGTCCTCTGTTCTTGCTGCTGGCATTACAGTTTTGCCTGTGCACACTCAATTGTGTACCAGTACTGAAAAATAATAACACCAAAGGTGCATTTATTATAAATCAGTTTACATAAATCACCATAAATTAATAATCGTTTTGCCATGTGTGAAGTGAGAAGGCAACTTCTTTCACAAGCATTGTTTCAAAAACAAAGGATCGGATTGAGATTTTAAGTTATTGGTCTTGCAAAGGGGACATGAAATGAAAAGGAGGATCATAATCCTAAGGAGGGTATGGGTTGTCTGAGGCTGATTTTTAGGGGTAGGCAATGATTTTAAAAACTGAGACTTTATCATTTCTAATTCCTCACCTGGTACAGAAGAAAAAGGTGGTGAAAATTTGTTTTATTTCCATCTTCTGTTGCTCTAATCTAGCTTGCACAGACAGTTCAGGAGCACCTCATGCAGTAGGTGAGATATGGCAAAGTTCTTGGAGTGGGTGCTGCATACAAAAATGTGTTGCCAGTGAGACCATTGTTCCAGTGGAGCACAACTGTTCAGATAGCCACTATTTGGACTGTCAGCAATTTGCAGAAGTGGCCGTGCTTGTTCCTGGTGATGAGACATGCTGTCCTCAGAAGACTTGCGGTAAGCATCCTTTAATAAGTATGAATAGCGCCCACTGGAATGTGCAGATATCCTTTCCCTGTTGTTTGCTTTCCTGCTACGCATTTACACATTATATTTTTGGAGTAAATGGAAATGATCTTGCTTTGAATATAGAGAATGTGCAGAAAACTACAGAAACTATTGGGCTAGATATCTAGTGGGCTTTGAGGGGATGGGTAAGGAAAAGCATCAAGAGTTAAAAAGATTGAAATTGGTCTGATTGCTGGGATATAAATTTGTTTCTCAGCTGTACATGCTAGTGATTTGTTTTTAAAAATTAATCACAAATCAGTGAGGTAACTAATTACTAGAAAAAAAAGATTGCATGACTTTATGAAGTCAGTGAGCAGGAAGAAAAAGGAAAAAAGCTTTCTATGTCTTTACTTAGACTAAAAAAGAAAAAGTAAAGAAAAGAAAAAAGTCTGTCTTCAAAAAAGAAAGTTGCAAGCAGTAGTCATATTTTGGCCACTTGGAATCACGTTATTGCAGTGAACTTACCACAGGAAATAAACTTTTTAAGGGGATTTTCACAAGGACTCTAGGTTATCTTTTGATAAACTCTGTGAAGATCCCGATGAGTTCTGGACACTGCTGAACATAGTCTCAGGGGGTTTTGAGAGTTTGTTGTATTTTTTTGTATACATATTGTTATTTGGAGATTTGGGATATTAAGCTACAAATACTACTAGACACTTTTCTCCTTGACTTAGAAATGCCTGAAATAGTTTAGAAGTTTTTTATTTCTCTCTTCTTTCTTCTTTCCCTTTTTATAATAGTTTGCAATCGGAGCCTTTGTGAACCGCTAATCCCTGAGTGTAAGGGCTTGGAAAAACTGGTTGCCTACTACAGTGAAGATTCCTGTTGTCCCAACTACACTTGTGGTAGGTTTCATAGAATCATAGAGTGCTTAAGGTTGGAAGGGACCTCTAGAGATCATCTAGTCCAACCCGCCTGCACACACAGGGTCACCTAGAGCAGGTGGCTCAGGACTGCGTCCAAGCGGGTTTGGAAGATCTCCAGAGAAGATATATTTTTCATATAAAACGGTAGGAAGATTCACTGTGTAAAAGATGTTTAGGGAAACTAAAAGGCTCAACTTTAGAGCAGAAAGATAGCAGGGTAAACATCATTATTAATATGACCATTTACAAAATTCTCTTTCATCTGAAACCTCAGGGTTTGATTGTACCTCGTTTTCTGCAGATATGCTAGTAAGGGAGCCTTGTGCTCGGAGATCAGGCAAGAATGTATCTTTGTTCTCTTGTGATACAGAGGAAAAGCTTTTATAAGATGCCTTGTAGTCTTTCTCTACTTTGCACAGCCGTTACTTAGGGATTTACCATAAGGAAGAATGTTATGCTTTGTCTAAAGAGTAATGTAAGAAATAGATGTCTTGTGCTTATTTCAGAATGTGATCCAGCAAAATGTGAACCAATGGAGCAGATTCCAACCTGTCAAGAGGATCAAACACTAATTGCTGCACGGGTGGAGAGTACCTGCTGTACATCCTATATTTGTGGTATGGTGCCCTGGCTAGTTGAGACTATTAGTGTTTTTACATATGCAGTAAGGTGTGCACTAGTAGCTTACCATTTAAGGCTTATTGTATCCAGCTCTCCCAGCTTAATAAGGCTCAGAAGCAGTAGTAAAATTGACATTAAGTTTACAAAGCACCAGAAGTGGCAGCAACTAAGACTCACACAGTGGCTTTAGGTGAATGAACTGTATTATTGGGTCATGTAAACAACAGCTGGTGGAGGCCATGGATGATGGCATTGAGGGCTGTTGAGAGGGTGTCCACGTACAGTGTGGGGTTGGCTTCATGAATATTTTATTTATAAGAAGATTAAGGTTATGTATGCTTTTGCTCCCCGTATTCTGTGGCATTAGCCATGACCCATCTTTCTTATAGTACGTGTCACAAATGAGAGTGTTACTCAATTTTGTTCAGTTCTCTTGAGCTTTGGCCCTTAGTGAGTTTATTCAGTAGTAAAATTCTGCTCTTGACATTAACGTGGGAGTTCCTTTTGTTACCACATGGTTATTTTCTGCACACTAATTTATTTAAAATATTATATCCTCTGTAAGTCCCTTGAATGGACTCTATTTTTGCACACTGATAACAATGAATCTCAGTCTTCTTGATTTGCTCTTTCATATGCAAAATATTTATACCTTAAATGAAAACTTGAAATACACTGCTCTTTTTAACAGTGTTCTGAGGGTCAGTCTGCTAGTATGAAAGCCATGTGCTGCATTTAGCGCTTCTCTTTATCAGCACGGTATTCTTCTGTCTCTTTTTAGGCATCAGAAGTCTTTGCACCGAGAATACTAGCATATCCTTGTTGTTCTTTTGCTATATGTTCAAGTGGGAGGATAGCACTGGAATCAAAGGAAATGCCCTTTACTGGGGATCAAAGATACTGAAGTCCAGTCCGAAGGAACATGTATAAAAAAAAAAAAAGATTCAGCAGGAGAGAAAAATTGAAAAATGTGTCATAACAAAAGAAATGGAGAATGTTTGTTCCTGTTCTGACTCAGAGTTAATATCTTCGTTCTTTATAGCAGGGTAGGGGACAAAGAAAAGGCAAGCTGCACTGAAAATTCACCTTTCTGTCAGCACTGCAGAGTACCTCTGCTGTCTTTCATGTGCCTGTGGGAATCCTATGGGTGTGCGTTTCCTCTGCAGTGGTAAAACCTCTTCCTGTGCTTTAGATTGTAATAATTGTTTTCTTCAGCATGCGAGGCTTGCTCTGATCAAATTCCCAAGTGTGAAGAAGGGGAAGTGCTTATTGTGGATGGCAACACTACAGAGAGATGTTGCCCTACATACCAGTGTAGTAAGTTTCACTTGATCTTGGTATTTTAAGTAACAGAGAATGCGTAAAACTTTGCAGCGTAAATGTTCAGTGTGAGAAATGGTGGATTAGGGACAAAGTTATGGTTGTGTATATAAGCAAGTTCTCATCGGCAGTGCAAAACGTGCTCTTTAATTTTAAAGCTTCATTTGCCTGAAACATTATGTGAATATCTGCATCATAGATACAAATGAACAATTTCAGACCCCAAATTCTGGAAATTGTTGCCTAGAGTGTATTGTACTATACTGCACATGCCTGTTATCTACTGTCTAATAGTTAAATTTTGATCAGTTTCGAGTAAGATGTTCTATAAAGGGATTTATTATGAATAAGTCAGTTATTCAGTCTTGATTTGTGTTTCTGCGCCTCAGAATAATTAAAAACTTGTGTTGACTGAATCTTCTTTTCCTTAATTTTAGTTTGTGAAATACATCGTTGTCCTGAATTCAAGTGCATGCTGGGCATGTCATTGGTAGAGGTATGGAGCCCAGAGAAGTGCTGCCCATTTCGGACATGTGGTAAAATGACTGATTTTCATTTCAGTTGCTTTAGACAATAAAACACTGCCAAGAACTTCGACCCTTTGGTTTTAAGTCAGAAAAATTACTAAAGGCACAGACCCTAAGCTGTGCAAGTGGTGATTTGTTACGTGTATGAGACAAAATTGGGCTTCTGTAGCATAATGACCTGTGCATGAACAGATGATGGAATAAGAAGTCATCTCATGATGCTCATTGTCTTAATCTCTCTCTTTTGTTTTATTTCCTTCCCAAGGGTGATATGCGGCAGAATTAGCTTGTTCAAAATGGGAGTCCTCTCATAATTAAAAATTAAGAATTAGTAAACTATTCACGACTTTAAACAAAACAAAACAAACAGAGGTTCACAGGTCAGAAATCTGTGAGCTAACCAAGATGATAGTATATCACACAGTTCTCTGTGGTGCCTTAAACACAGTTCTCCATTGCTTTACATTGATTAAAAGGATTGTCATCACAAAGGAACTAAGGGCTACAATGATCACATTTTTTCTACATCTTCAAGTAGAGTCCAGGTGATGAAATGATGTAAATTATTCGAATAGGTACAGGCAAGGGTGGTCATGGAAGCTGGTATTAAGAGTCAGGACGGAGTAGAAGCTAAACATAGTTCTGGACTCCCCAAATGGGAATATTTCAAAAGCCAGCAGGGCTTCTTCAGCGATGAGTTGTAATTATGGAGTTTCTGATTTCTTTCATACTCTATTTTAAGCAAATGGCAGAATGACTTCCTGAACTATTATTTCTGTTACTGTGTTTTGTTTTAGAATGTGCATGTGAAACCATCCCCAAACCTCAGTGCAAACTGGTATGGAACTCATCTTATTTGTCAGTATTCTTTTATTATTTTATTAATAATACCATTTATCAGTGTGATAAACTAATAGTTTTGCAGTGAAAAACAGAATGTGATGTGATTTTCTTTATTTTTAAAATACTTAGAATAAGTAATATCAGCTTTTTTAAAAAAACATTTAAGTTTAAATTTCTTACAGAATAAAATGACTGCATAATATTGACGTTTCATTTATTTTTTAGGACCAAGTACTGGTCTGCAGTGTATATGGAGTGGAATTTCTTTCACACAACTGTGGATAGAATTTTGTTCTTAAAATGTCAGAACTAAATGCTTAAAGTATCAGCATTTTGTTAATGCTATTTGCTAGAGTGAATATGTTAACCTCTATTATGCACTCAAACTAGGTAGCTTAAATTTTTTATTTCACTGTGACTTATTTAACATTCGGAAGATGCTTATTAGTTTTCCTTGGTTCAGTTCTTAGTCAGTGCTGTGTATGATGTGAATTTATTTTTGGTTATTGTATCCTGAAAATATCTCGCAATGGGAATAATCAAAAAATCAAAATTGGAACAAGAGGAAGAAACAGGAAATAATAACAGTGCTCAATTTGCATAAAGGATTTTTAATCAGTACAATTGAAAATGCTTTGCAAGCAAAGTTAGTATCTCATTTTATACCTAAAAAAACGAGAAGCAAGGAATAGGATGTGCATACATAGAAAACCAATAAAAAGGCAAAATAAAGATTTCTGTACTACTGTGATACTGTTTACGTCAAGTTATTGAAAGAATATGCTCCGATCTGTTTGGAGAATTCTTTGCATAGGCAAGCCATGGCATTTCACTGTTGACCAGCCATAGCCTTTCAGTCCTGAGTAGCTCCTGGACTGACACCAATATTCCATTTCTGTGGTATAAACAAACTCCTATCTGGTGACCACTGCTAAATTGTATATCACGGTGAGTTACCAAAATGGATTCTAAATAGGTTTATAATGGCAACAGATACAGCTACTCCAGTCCCGAAGGAAAGGTGTTAAGAAAAATGCAGCTAAGCAAACACTGTCATTTCACTTCTCTTTTTTTTGTCTGCTTTTATACACTTAGGGGCAGAAACTTCAGATAGATGAACAGTTTCAGAACAGTACAGAAAATATCTGTAACTGTGTTAAGTACAAATGTGGTAAGTAGGAAAAGAATTCAAAGAAATGTCCTTTCTAGTGCTGAGGTAGAATAGAAAGTGTAAATCAGACATTTGTGCTTCGAAGGAAAAAATTGACTGACATAATTCGTGAATAGTATAATGAAAAGCAATAAAAACAGGATCCCTCACTAAATATTTGATTGATTGTAAACCATCGTTGTATCCTGTTAATTGCTGCAGCAGCTGGTCTGTGCAGGCAAATAGCAGGTAGAATTTGAATAAAGTTGGAAGGTGTTAACAGGGCAGCCTGCACATTGCTGAGCTGGAATGTGGACTGCAACTAGAAACTTAAACACTCAGTGTCCAGATCAAAAATAGTTGCACTAACCCATTACATTGACTGTCTGCATTGTCATTTTCATGGTCCTGCTAATAGAATATTACATTTTACTTATGAAGATTTCATGTGTAATTACACTTGTTATAACTTTGGGTTTGTTGTGATCTTTAGAACTATTATTAGTAACAGTTTATGTTTGAAAATCTGAGCTAGAATTCTTGGAGAGATACAGTAGCCTTTTCCATTCCCATTTAACAGTATAAAACCCTTTTTTTTTAATTCAGTTATGAAATTAAGCTGATTTTCCTGAATTTGCTGTTTTTGTGTTTTCTTGTAGTGAGAGACAAAGTTTGCCTGAGTAATGACAGAGGTGTGCTGCTTCCTGGACAGAAAATTGTGGAACATGCTCCTGATGGCATTTGCCATATTTCTTACTGTACAAACGTGATTGATGCCTCCACTAAATATTACCAGATAAATACCTCCTCAATAGACTGTGCTGTCAAGTGCAAAGCAGTAAGAAATTCAGAATTTTAGTCTGATGGTCTCAATAACATTTTTACTTATGTTTTCTGTGTTTAGGGAGTAGATTACAGTTGTAGAAATAGAGGAGTGTACCCTTAAGGGAATCACATAGGTCTCACAGCTCTTCTAATTAAAGCTCATAAAAATCTCTCTCCTTTTAGTGCTTTTTCCAAAACATAAACAATCTGTTTATTCTATAAAATTTTTGCTCCTGTATAATGACTGTCCTCGACTGAGCAGGTGTTTCACTGGGTGATGTACTCTCCACATAAAACCTGTTTCCCCTCTGGAAGAGAAGTAGACCTGGCTGGGTCTAAGTTTCTCTCAGTTGAAAGCAGGGAAGATTTTTGCATTGAGCTGACACAGAGATAGGTCGAAGGTCTGGGCAGATTCGTACTCACTGAGAGCAAAGAAGGATGCAAGAGTAGAAAGAGAAGATAGCAGCTGTGGTTTTTAAAGCAGCTAGTACTGGGGTCCAGTGCTCAGCAGGCCTCCATACAGAGCCCAGTGCTGATCCCTAAAGAAGCAGCAGCATGCTGCCACTTCCCATCCCTCTATAGCTTTATTTGCAGTATGGGTAAATTGGTACAAATTCCTAGCAGACATTATGCCAGAAAAATGAGGAAAAGAAAGATATTTATAGATGTGCAAATGATTTTATCAAATCAGCAGATGAAATCTTGTCTTTTTACAGAGTGTGATATATTAGAAGGGCAAATGTTCCTGCTGGATTAGTTATGGATTAGTTTTTCTAATTATGTATGTATTTAGTGTCTAATGTGTGAAAGGCCAAAATTTCAGTGGGTGTTGAGTAAGCTGACAAATGTACATTCTGAAAATGGCAAAAAGACCAATTCACTTTTTCAGAGCTGGAACTTCTTCTCATTTACTACAGTTAAAATGGAATGTATTGTATAAATCTTCATGAATATACAGTCCATGAAAATGTAATCTCAGCAGCTTCAATAGTTATTTAAAAACTATCCTTAAAAAACATACCTGGAAAAAACAGCCCGTTACAGTAACTAAGTGTGAAGGGGTGAAATGGTATCATACAAGGTACTAACCTGTTTGATTTTGGCAGAACCAAGTCTATGAGCCTCCAAAAGATTTAACAACATGTTGTGGTAGCTGTAGGAATTTGTCTTGCCTCCACACTTTCAGCAACGGCACAGTTTCCAATTTTAAGGTAAGTTTATAAATCTTTTATTCCTTCAAAAATATCCAGAAGCTAACAAAACCTTAATAAGATGGTCTGCACACACTGGCATGGAAGAAGTGAGAACTGCTTTGTTTGGCCAAATACTAAGAGCAGTTTTGCATCTGCCTGTTAATTTCTCACAGAGTTGATCATATCGATGTCCACAAAGCTTTAAGCTGTTTGATATATCCAAGAATTGTAGTCAAGCTGGCTATTTTAGAACATTCTTACATTTCTATTTGTTGAGCTATACTTAAAAAGGTGCATCTAAGTATATATTCTGTTATAAATACTACCATTGATTGAAATGGGATTGTGTTAATCAGAATTCTATAATGAATATTTGTAATACTGTTTTTGCTAAGCTGTTAGTAATGATTTTGTTTTACAATTTTTAAACAGCCCGGTAGTGTTTGGATTTCAAACTGCATCAGATATGAATGCACTAACACAGCAGTAGGACCAGTTTTAGTTGCATCTCCAGTCAGCTGCCCACCCTTTAATGAAACTGAATGTGTGAAGGTCAGTGCTGATTGTATAATGGTTACCATTATATGTGGTTGCTGCTGTTTATACTGCAGCCAGGATTTATGTTTGCATGAAAACCTTAACATTAACAGAAGACTTTATCTCAGGAAGATAGAAATTACGAATTGTTGCCGTGCCTGCATTTTATTCCTAATCTTTGAAAGAGAAAAGCTGTGTATATACCTGTGAAGTGTGCAACAACAGTCCCCAGTTACACAGCTGGAGAGGCCACTTTGTACTCTCAGAAGATACTTCCTCTTTTCATGGAGGCTTCTACTGTCAAATTTGTCCTCATGCAGCAACCCAAACTTGCATGCTTTTCTGGGTTGGACTTTTCCTTTCTATATGACTTTCTATGTATAGCAATTCAATTAATCATGATGGTCAAAAAAGGCTAAAGAGAGAAAAAAGATTGAATATCAGGAAAATACTTCCTACCGCAAGCCATAATGCTGTGGACTAGTTTTGCAGGAAAAGTGATGCCCCCACTGGTTTGAATGTGTAAAACTTAGCTAGGCTAGGTATCAATGAATATATGGAGGGAGCAATATCATATTATCCTCTCTAACTCTACACTTATGTGTGGGTGGGAGGACATTTTCTAACTGAACAGGGAACAGTCCTAAAGGAAGTAGATGGCTATAATTTTCCTAGCAGGCAACATCGGATTAGTCCCTCAGAGAGAACCCCAGTCACACAGCTAGTGATGTTTAGTGGCATTCAGTAACAACCACTTAATACTCACTTGTATTAAAACATTGAAATTAGCTCATTTTTAGCCAGATGCTGATCCATGCATTAGAGTGCTCTGTTTGCCTGAATAAACTTTCAAAAATATGAAGGTAAAGTGCAGAGCTTTATCTGGAAGATACTTCTAGCAGTGCAGATATATGGGAATTCATGCTTTTTCCTCTTTTTTTTTTTTTTTTTTTTTTTAACTCTTGGCCAGGTTGGAGGCTATGTCGTACCATTTCTAGAAGGATGCTGTAAAACATGTAAGTAGTTAATGAAACTTTGTGACTTGAGAGATGTCCGTTTGATCTGTTGTTATATTAGAAATAAGATTGATTCTTTCTTCATGAAAGCTTGATACTAATCTTGCTTAGAATATCAGATTATGTGCTTTTCCCAGTGTTATTCAGGTGAACAGAAGCCATGGGAAGCTGGTGGAGTTAAACTAGAAAAATGTGTTTCAGTACTGAAGGATTTATTACACTGAGCCAGACTGTAGCTCTATTAAAATGTGCTGGGGTTACTATTTGACTATGCATCCTTTAAAATTGTCCCAATGTATGCTGGAAACAAGGGCTAAAATTAACATTTCATTCTAAATTAATTCTACATTAATCCTCCAAGGAAATTGATGATTCTTTTTTAGCTGAAATATTAGATTACCTTTTTTTTTCACAGTTTTAATTATGCTGTTTATATTTCTTCTGCCACATTTTTAGCTAGGTTATCACACCAGTAGGAATACGGCTTTTACTTATGACAAAAGTACAGAAATTCACGTAAATCATACGAGATCATACAGAGGGTAGACAATCAGGTCTTATGTAAAGGACTTGTGAAGAGAGCCAGCCTTGTCTGAAAACTGAACCAATAGATCAGGAAGTAGAAATTTTCCACCCAGCTCATCTACAATTTTATTGTGAAGAGCTGGTCAAATGGCTTCAATTTTGAAGCTAAACTGCGCTGTTTTTTGAAAGGTGCCTTAAAACATCTTTCTTTCTTATGTGATTACACTCTCTCTTGTGTGATACAGTGACATACTTTGAATTCTAAGAATGCAAACAAAAGGAACTTTGGAAAAATAGAATAATTCCATACAGAATATGTTCCAAATAAGCTATTTTTTAGTTTAAATCATGAGCTTGGTACATATTTTTCTTAACAACCTGGTACATAGCTGGAACATTTTGTCTGATTTGATGAAGAACTTAGCTTGAGGCAACATCTCACCTGAAGAATTTAAGTTCAAATATACCTATAGTTGGCAATGTTACATGCAATTGAAAAGGCAGTATCATAGTATCTTAAAAAAGGTACAGATACCTTACATGATCTGTGTAAGCAGAAGGAACAGCAGTTTTAAAGGCTAAAGATATTAGGTGATCAAGAAAGGGAGAGAGCTGAAGATAAGAGGTGCAGGTAGTTTCTGCTGGGTGGGATGGGAATTGAGAGTTTTGGCAAGTTTCTGAGGCTGCTTGTTAAGGCACCATGTGCAGAGGTCCTGCACTGTGGTATGTTAGCAGCTGGGAAGTACCTTTTTGTTTTATTCATTATGTGCCACACTTAGTAGTACAACTGTCTTTTGAATATGTGGAAGATTTGTTTGCTTTTTCCCTAATCCTGATCTCTGTAGGAGAGTGATAGTATTTCTGTTTTACTTTTATAGACTTGAGTTTCAGACACTTGTTCCCAGTTCTGTAGCCCATTCTCTGTAGATTCTTGTTAGTCTTTGAGATTTTCATAATCCATATCTGACATTACCTTTCAGTTATCCTTAGCAGCCACATGATCTACTTTTTAAACAGATTGTTTATTAAGACAATTAAAAATCCATCTCCTCTATTAAAATTAAAGCTTCTTTTCATCAAGGTAGAGGATTTTGCCCTTGCACTTAGAGAAATCTCAAAACCACACCCTTAAGTGATATAGGGAAAGCAAGGATGTTCATCTGGGGCATGCATCACAAAATAAATCCAACTTCAATGACTTCCAAGTTTGACGTGCAAATAGAGATGTGTAGCTGATTTCACACCTGTCTATAGACAACAGCGCGCTTCCATCTGCCATGAGAGCAGATGAGTCAATTTTAAGTGCATGAGACATTTTATGAGAAAGACTATCTGCTTGTTGTTTTCTTTTGAAGCACTTTATCATTAGAAAACATTGTGATTTTTGTTTTCAGTTTGAAATGGTATTTGAAAATAGTGTCCTTAGTGTAAGCCCAAGAGGTTCCGTCCAAACCTAGAGGAATTTGCAAAACTACTCAGAGGAATTGACGGTTTATTTCTTGCAGCCCCAAAGACCAACTTAAATCTAGGGTATCAGGTTGTCTTAGTTATACCAATGTAGATCAGGAATAGCTTTTTTGAAGACATTTGGTGCAGAACTAGTTAAAGAGAAAGTAATTGGTCCACATTCTGACCCAACATCCTAAGCAATGTGTTTGAATTCTTCCAGTTTTGATATTATGCTGAGCAATGCAGTAATACACAGATATTTTAGGTTGAATACTCTTCAAAAATATATTGGAATCTGCTAACTATAAAACGTTTTTTATTGGTAGGGAATCCTCTGTAACGTGTACCCTCTTCAATATGTAATATTTTTACCAGGTTCTACAGAGTCAGTGTTCCTTCCATTCCCAGTTAGCCCAGTCGCTCCTACAGCCCATGTTCACTGTAACACAGGTACATTTTCCCGGAAATCAGCAGGATCAATCCAAGCAGCATCATTGTTGATTTGCAGCAATGTACTCCCCGGTAGGAGCTGCAGGCCTCACCTTCTCCAGTTATGCCAAAAGCTGCAGTGTAGCATTAACAACCCCTTGTTGGGAAGGGCTCAGATTTTGGGTTTGTTTCGTTTCTCCCTTTGCTCTGTGTGGGCAGTGGGTTGTTGTTGGCCAACAATGTACTGCTGGTAGTAACCCCTTGCGTAGTCTTTAGCTTGCTGCATGTGCCAAATTGCTGTGCTTAAAATATCAGCTAATCCCATTGCATTCACAGTGCTGTAGGACATAAAGACTAATGGCTTTGCTTGCTAAAGCTTATTAGATAAATAACATTTTTGCAGACAATGTGTTACATAGTTTTGCTTTCAATAGCATATATAAGAAGTAGTTTGTTTCTTTCTCTGCCGCAGTGGGGACAGTGTACTGAAAACAACAAACCCGTGTCTATTCTGTGAAAGTTGGAGATGATCTTTGTTCTTTCTTATAAAGCACACAAAGTTTGGGAGTTGTAGCATGATGCAAGGGCAATCCTTTGTGCAATCCATTCATTTTGACAGAAATATATATTTGTGTATATATTTGTGTCTATATTTGTGTCAGAGAAATGATGTTGCATGTAACTTTTTACATCACTGAGTGATTACAACACAGAGCTCTGTTTTACTCCTCCATACTGACATCACTGTCATTTAAATGACAAGAATCTTATGAGTCAACTCAAATACCAACTGATGTTTTTTGACTGTGTGAAAAATAATCTCTTTACAACATGAGGCAAGTAAAATGCTTATATGTTTGTAAGGCTGTTCATGACAAAGTATAACTCTTTGCAGAGTTCATTAAAAGCCTCTGGATATCAAAGTACATGCATGCAAATACATTATTTTTATTTTCTTGTGAGATGTGATACGATTTCATGGTAGCCCAGATGAAGTCATAGTCACAGCTGCACTGAATTCCCCATCCCACACACCACATAAAATTTAGTAAAAGAAGAAAAGACAGTGAACAAGACTGGCACTATGAGAAACATGGAGCAATGGTGAGTAGTTTGTTTTCCAAAACAGTTTTGTTTCTCAATTCACTCTTTCCCTGAGCAAATGTAATTCAATGATATTCAACAAGAAGTTAGCTATTTCTGATTGTAGATTTTTGTTTGCTTCTTAGAGGAGTCATGGCTGTCCTTTTCATTTTTGGGAAACCTCTGCTTTGTGTAGTCAGTAGCTGATTTTTTTATTAAAAAACAAAACAAAAAAACTTCTCTCTGACAAGAGGCACTGCCAGGCTTGACAGTGATTAGACCATGGAACTGCGCCTTGGGTGTCAAGAAGTGTTAAACCTCTGCCACAATTCAGTAGCTGGATCTTGGTCAGTCCAATGAGTTTTCCACTGCCCTTGCTTTTCTGGAACTAACAGTGTTCACCTTTCATAGACATTTTTGGATTTTTTTGACTGAAAGAAAATGTAGTTGTGTAAGTGCAGGTCATGTGGGACTGTATCATGCTATTTAAAATCTGCTGTGAAACTGTGGGAACTATCATAAGGGAATGGACTTTGGTTTTTCTTACAGATCTTCAATCTGATGTGGTTTCTTCAGCATAAAGAGGATCATCATAAGAAGATACTGAACCTTCTGACCTCTAAGAACTGAACCTCAGACTGCACTTTGTCTCTTTTCTTCAAATGTATAGAATTTTGCAATTAAATTAAGCTTAACCACTGTTAATTTCATTATTTATTTTTAACTTTTTTATTTCATCCATATACCTTGTACATATTTTTGTGAGGAAAAGTATGGAAATAATGCTAATGAAATGCAAATAAAAATTTAATCTGCTCATTGTGTTCTTTTTCCTCTTTATCAAACACATGCAAAAATGCAAGGTCCTCCTGAGCCCTCATGTTGTTAAATGTTTGGTTAAGATTTTACTTAGTCCAGTGGAATGCAATTGTTGCTGCTAATGGTTGTTACAGCAGCGTCATAGAAAATGCATTTAATGCATTATTAACAAGCCTTCTCCCTGGAGTGGTTGATTATTTTTAGATAATTTTCTGAAGGACAGAGTGAACTTCTTTGTAAAACAGTTCCAAATGAAGAATAAACTTGTTAGAATTATTTCATATACGTGATCATATGCATGAAATAGATCATCTTAAGTGCAGTTTATGTCACTTTACCAAAGAAATACTGTGTGTGTTGTGACGTATTCCATGCTCTTGATTCTACAAAACATTCAGGAGGGTTTCTGTGTCTGAAATTTGAGCTGATACATTTCAATCAATTCCCATTTTGCAGGTAAGGAAGATGGAAAGTTCTGTAAAAAGGTGGCTGTCAGGATGACCATCCGCAAAAATGACTGCAGAAGTAACACACCAGTAAGTAAACACCAATCATAATTTCTTTTAACAGAGGGGGAAAAAATCAGAAAAATGAAAAATAAGGAAAAAACATGTTACTACTGTCTGCATTTCTCTCTCTCTCTCAGAGGGATAGAGATTTCTGAGTTTCATAGAGTAGTTTTAATGTTGCCCTACACTCTCAGAACTCATCTTCTCAATACGAAGTGGGGATAAAACGTCAGTTGCAGCTGAAATGCACAGGGAAATCGTCATTAATCTCAGTAAGATAAAAACTGAGACCTATCTGGGCAACATACTTGAGAGTTTATTGCTCAGAGAGTGAGCAATAACAGTGAGATTTGACAAGGGGCTAGGATAAATGCCCAGCATTTTGACATTGCGTTGCAGTTGGATTTGGAAGCCCAATTTCTCTGGGCCTTCTTGAGAACTCCTCACTTTATTTTAGAGCTTACTGCATTTGCTCATTATTCTTCATATTTGTTACCAGGTGAACATTGTTTCGTGTGACGGAAAATGTCCGTCTGCAAGCATTTATAACTACAACATCAACACGTACGCGCGATTCTGCAAATGCTGCCGGGAGCTTGGGCTGCAGAGACGAACTGTGCAATTATTTTGCACGAGCAATTCAACCTGGGTCACCTACTCGATCCAAGAACCAACAGACTGTTCTTGCCAGTGGTCTTAAAAAATGCAAAGGAGGGAAAAACACAGCAGGCCCGGCTATTCACCAGCATAAGATATTTTCAATACTTTATCCCTGAAAAGTAAAATATTTAATCCACATCAGTTCATGTTAAATGGTGAAGGACCAACTATTTTGGGGGACTTTTCTGAGTTTTTACAGGATGGCTTTGCATCATTTGTTTTGTGAGTTGTCTTCATGTTCATTTCACAGGGATCATTTTAAGAGATCTTGTGATATGTGCCAACTTAAAAGATGAAGTGATTACTTTAGAGGCACCTCGAGAGAAAGAAAACCTCCTATTTTATTCTGGAAGGTCGACCCGCACTGCGTCAGATACCCATTCCTGTTTCAAATCACTGACCCACAGGCTCATCTGGCAGCAGTCTGATATTTTGATGTTTTGCAATACTGTAAATACATTCAGTGCCTTTTGAGAAAAAAATTGTTTGGGAATATGAGGAGATTTTTCACTTTAAATCATATTCATAGTGTGAAGTAGAGTGTCAAGGAGAAGTTAAATTACAGATCTTTTGACTGGGGAAACATTGTCATTGCTGGTAACTGTATGGAATTTTCCCTGGTAATAATTTCAATTTTTCTAGTGTATTTTACATTGTAGTGAAAAGCATCATGGCCAATATGTAATCTATTTAGATTAGTTCGTAGCAGTAAATTTACCTTTTTTTACAATATGGCATAAACTGAAAATACAAAGATTTAACCAATGAAAACCATTTTACATTCTTTTATATAGAAATACCCTAAATGAAAAAGTTAATCGTATAAAATGCACTGTACTTAAACTGTTTCTGTAGGAGAATGAACTCTGTTTAACACTAATTTTAAAGACATGGGAAATGTCATTAGGAAAAAAAGGCAGAATTATGTATGCATCTACATCAGAAACAGATCAGGCAAAAACATTTTTCACCAGTGTAGCAGAATGTAACTTGCTATATCAAGAGCATTTGTTATTTCAGTCATACAAATGTAAGGTTTGGCATTTAAAAAGCAGCTTTGCTTGTGAACTTGAACAGCCAACATTCTGTTTTAATGAAACTAGTAATTATTCTCCTCTATACTACTATTGCTGTCCTCTTCTTTCCCAACTAATGCCACTGTGATGCAGGAAAATTTCAATTGCTTTAATTTTGTAGCTCAAAACCGCAGATAGCACATGGCCTATACACTTTAGATCCCGAAGTACAAAAAAAAATCACAGAGTAACTTGTTAAAAAGCTGCTTCCCTGCAGTTAATCCAAAGACAGTGTGTTGTTAAAGTGATGTGAACATTTTGGGTATTAATTTTATATACTGTACATTTCATTCTTACAATATCTAATAAACAACAGGAAGTCTTTTGTTACAGCTAAATTTGCTATCAGTGTTAAAGCAGCTCACTATCAAGTGATTCAATACGTAGCATTTAGTAATTTCTTTTTCATCAGTTTAATTTTTTTTTCTGATTCCACTAGTACTAGTGATCTAATTTAACATCAAAAAAGCCCTGCAGATGTCTCTTTTTAAAATATTCTAGTGTGAATAGTTTCACTTCTCCGATCCCACTGCAATCCACTTTCATCCTCAAAAACACAAAATCCAACAGTGTGATTTTATTCAAAATAACATTTGGAAATCCTTTGCTTGTTGAAGTATAACAGCATATTTATGACAGTGTGCAAAAAAATTAAGTATATATATGGATCACTTCCTCACCTTTTCTTTTTTACAGCTGTCTCTAAGCTGTCGCTCAGGATTGACTGCAACGAACAGACTGTGTTTGGAATAAGCGTAAGAGTTGTGTTACGGTAGAGCTGTTGTGTAGTGATAGTTACCTTGCAGTAGGGTGTGAATTGCCTCCGATCCCACTGTGGTATGTGCTGCCTCTGCCCACTTAATAAGATTTATTCCTTGTTCACATCCATCTCCAAGTAGTGAGCTGGGGCAGAGTTTGGGAGGAGTGAGTGCATCCTTCCCCAAACCCCGAGCTGCGCAGCAGGGAAGATAAATACAATTTACAAGGCCCAGAGCTGAGCCAAGCCTTGAACCCAGCGGCCTGAAATTCTGGCTTTTGCTGTTGTGCAAGGGGAACTTCTGCCTCCCGTAGCAGTGCCTGGCATTGTCACCCGAGAGGGCACAAGGTAACACAAAGAGCCTTCTCTCTTGCCCCCAAGCAAGAAGGTGCAAGATGTGAAGGGCCAACCGACACAATGAAGAAAAGATTTAAAGCAGCAATTCCGTCGAATGAGGTGATGCTTCCCCCTGCTGCCACTGAAGTTACCAGCAAAAATCTCATTGCTTCTAGCAGCCCAAGGCAGTGAATTTTGGAGTATGTTTGAGCCAAAGTTGAGCTGCTGCTTGAAGAGCAGGTTAGCGCTGGTCGGTCAGGGCTGGGAGAGCGGCGAGCGGAGCTCGCTGTGTCCATTAGCCGTAACCAAACGCTGCCGCTCCTTCCATTTCAGAGGCAAAACAATAAACATTGCACTAAGTCCCTGCTTCTGATTTTGTAAACATGAGGCTTAGGTGGAGAAAAACTAGAGGGAAGATCCCTGCTGCTTACAGCTGGCAGCGGAAGTTACTTCCCGCCCTCCATCAATGCTAAATCCCTTAGCAGATGCTCAGCCCGTCTGCCTTGGAGCAGTTCAAAGCAGTCCCAGCCTCGCGGTGCGCGTGCCTTGCTCTGCGTTTGGGCAGAGCAACTCATCTGGGAGGAAAAGCTGCCCTTATTTGGACTTGCAAGCCTTTGGAAACCCAGAGGATCTGCCCCGCTTTGGCTGCCATCTGACCCTTTCGTACAAGAGGCACTTGGACCACAAAAATTCCAAGTCCGAAAAACAACTTTTTTTTTTTTTTTTTTTTTTTTGCAAAGAAAGTGTTTTGCTTGGTTTTGTAGGTGAGATATGAAAGGGGTGGAGCACTAAAAAGCCCTGCTTTGACTTCTGATGCGCACACAGGCATCTTCCCATCACAACGTTGCACATGGCTTTATTCCTCTAAATGCAGTTGAGGCTGATAAGGTAACTCAAGCCGTTATATAGGTTCTCACAATAGCAAAAATTACCTTCCATCTTCAGCCCATGAAACAAGGCCCTGGCAAGAAACAGGATTCCTTCAAATACTGCAAGGACAGAGTCCGTGGTTCCTGCTGTTTCCGTCACGGCAGTGCACCAAGCACAAAGCTGTGACCCCTGTGAGCAGAAGTTTCTCGCGCTCTTTTCCCGAAGGAGCAGGTTTCCTAGGAATCTAAAAGCAAAGCAGAAGGGCAGACCTGGGCGCTGCTCTCCTGCAGGGCTCCTTGGGACGTCCCTGTCACGGGCCACGGCAGCGCCACGAGGGAAGGAGGCGGCTGGGGCTCGTCCTGCCTCGCGCCCTGGCCCTTCTCCAGAGAGCGCCCAGCGCCCCAAGAGGCAGTAAAAGAAGAAAAGGGGCCTGTCCGCGAACCGTTGTCCGCATAGGGCCTTTAGGAAGGGCTTCGGTTAGGTGAGCACAGGGGTGACACCTCCAGGGACAAAGATGGGAAGGGAGGAGGATCAGCCAGAAGAAAACACTGCTGTGGCCACGAGGCCCTCGGTGCCTTGCAGGACGGGTTCCCGAAATCCCGGGCACCTGCGTGGCCACGGGGCTGACGTGCCGCAGCTGAAGCCCGTTCGCACGGGGGCGGCGCCTGCCCCAGCCCTGCGTGGCTCTGTATTTCGAGCCCTTTCCGCGGTGGCTCTGAGGGCAGTGAGCTGGGGGAGGCAGTGAGCCTGGCCTCAGGGTGCTCCTGGGTTGGCTTTGCTAAAGATGGGGAGAGGTAGTTCTGTCAGCTCTGTGAAAGCTGCCTGAAAGGGGTGAAAGCAGCAGGCCAGCCAATGCACGTGGTGAGTGGTGCTGGCTCTGCAGCTTTCTAGCCCTGCTGGCTTCTTGCTGTGACTTCCTGGGTGCTTAAGATGCTCCCAGGGACTTAGTTGTCAGCAGTGAACCTTTCTGCTTCCTGCTGTAAGCTGCAAACTATGGAAACAAGGATGGGAAAACCCATCCTGGAATTGATTCCTTTGTCTGGCTTTAAGGCCCTCTGAAGGAGAGGGCAGCCTGCTCCTGGCTCCTAGGGCCAGCCCTTTCCAGCCTGGGAATGGTGCTTGGGTGCTTCCTCAGAACGCCCGGGTACTGTCAGTGCTCTTCTGCCTTCTGGTAGGTGTTTGCTGCTCCTGTGCCGGCTGCCCTGTAAAGCCGCTAATGCTGAATGTAACCCGCCGACTGGGAGCTTTTAACTACCCTTCAGAAGGTAGGTGATGGGCTGAGTCCTTTGGAAGGAATTCTTAACAGAATGTATATGTGGGAAGTGCGCAGGAGAGGTTTGTTTGTTTATTTTTGTTTGTTTTCAGCTGGTCTTTAATAGCACAATAGGGAATGATTCTAAAAAATATATATATATATCCTGCAGGAGGGAGATCTGATCCTTTTTGGAACAGCTGAGGTTTGTGCTGGTCTCTGCAAATGTCGCCTTGCTGCAAAGCAGGGGCCGCCGTCCTCTGCCGCCCGGCGGAGCGGAGCGCTTCTGCAGAGGCTCTTCCTGCTTGTCGCTGTAGAAACACCCCAGGCTCGTATTATGTTAAAATTAGGACCTGCACAACTCTTTTTGTTGCTGAGTTGTTTTTCCTCTTGGAGAAACGTATCTCGTGAGTGGTCTGAGTGGGCAAACGTTGCTTGTTCGTGATGGTGCTGATGGCTCATCTCCACCTCCTTTACAAAACAAGCTGCTCGGTTTCCTTCAAGCAAGCTTGCCCAGCTGTGAGTCATGGGGTAACACAGGCTGTTTGACAGCTGGACCCTTGAGCATGATGGATAACTGGTCATTAAGAGCAGCCTTTAAAGAGGAATCTAATGATACCAACTCATATCAGTTGTGCAATCTACACTTCTGCCGTCGTGTTTTTTTGTTGTTGTGCCTGACGCCAGATCGGATAGTCTTTCCCTCATTACTGGTAGCACTGCCTGGTGACTTGGTGGGATGATTAATCTAAAATATTGGCATCTGTTGGTCTCCAGTTTGGTCTGAATTATTAGTCACAAGTTGAGTAGCTTGTTTTTTCTCAGGTGGCCCTGGGGGCACGCGGCCCGTGAAGCAGAAGCATCATGTACCTCAGCCTCCTCCCTTGCTCCCATCTTGGTCCTCCCCTGCCATGCGAGCAGCTGGCCAGGAGCCATCATCAAAATGAGGTAACAGCTGTTATGTAGATGGTGGTTTTTTTGGGGGAAAAAATCATCCTCTTGGGGTGATGAAGAAATACAATGTTTTTAGGTACAGTACCTGACAGACTGTCAAACTCTCAGGTTGGTCTTGATTATTATTATTTTTTTTAAATAGACAGAGTCTTCCCTGATGTCAGTGGCTTTAGCTGTATAAAAGCCAGGTATCCACACTGCCTGGGTTCCTCCTTCCACCAGGAAAAGGAGCCAAGGGGCTGCCAGGGAGCCCAGTCCCGTGCTGACCTGAGGGTCCTAGGTGGCCTTCTCTCTGTGGTGGATGGTAATGCCTGAGCTGTGGGGTGTAATTTTTTGCCCCATGTAGTTTTTTCTATATGTTTTGAAGCATGCTTATCTCCTGTAATACGTACATATACACACCTAAACTCTGCCTGTATCTCTACAGCCAAAGAAAGACGTCATCAGCCTGATCCTCAAAATGTGGAAGTGCAGCCAGCTGCAGTCCTTGCCGGCCCAGCTGAATCTGAGAAGATGCAGTGTATTTATCACCATAGCAAGGAGTGGTGTGAGCTCGATCTCCAAGGTGAGTGAACATGGGAGTATTTCTGCTCTAAAGACCTTTAAGAACATAGATGTTGGCTTGAATCTTGAAAAGTGATTGGTGACCTTGAACTCCCAGTTTTTGCATTTCCAGCATCTTTAATGTAACATGTAAAACCCACCTTCAAAATACCATGCTCATTGGAGTGTGCATAGCTGAGCTCCGGGTAGTGCAGAAGCTTTGCAATGTACCAGCCTTTGCTGCTTTGTTGTTTTAATAAGGATTTGTTGTTTTAATATAGAGCAAATAGAAACCTCAGTTGCAATGGGCGTAGCTTCAGTGTTTGGCTTATCTCAAGGATGATGTTAACGTATAAATTAAACATATGAGATGGATCCAGTATAAGTGTTGCACATTTAGAAGATGGGGCAAGTGGACTTTTATTTATTTATTTTTAAAGCCTAGGCAAGCAATTGAATAAACTTTCCCTTTGATTAACAATGTGGAAACTGAATCTTGAGCGTGAAATATCAGGGAGGAGCTGGCTGGAGCAAGGCTCGGTGCCAAGAGCAGGCCCGCTGCTGATCACCTGGCCTCTCGGCCCCCCAGCTGTGGGCCATGGTCTTAGCCCTGGGCGGTTTCAGCGGCAGTCCCGCTTTCCGAGGGGTTTCTGCAGGGGGATAAACGATGGCCAAGGGGTCCCGTGGCCGAAGAGGCGCCGAAGGATGCGGGGAGGTCGCGTGCGCCGTTCTGCGGTGCGGGGTCCCGTGGTCACCGCTCGCCCCAGCCACGCTGCAGTGCTGCACATCTTCTGTCCAAAGAAAAGCACTGCCTTTTCAAGATACATCTGTTATATAAATAAAAATAATGCAGCCCTATATTTTTATGGTATGCTAATCCTGCGTGGCCGTGCCATAATTGTCAAATGATTTCATGCTACCCCGGTGGCGGGCCGTGCCCAGACCGCCGAACACTTGCGAAGGATCTCTGCCTAAATCCCCCTTGCACAGTTTCATTCATAAATTTACCATGGCTTTTAAAGCAAAATAGTCTGATGCTTATACAGCAATGGAAACTGGTGCAGTGGGTTTGCAGGATGGCTTTTTGGGAGGCTCCGCTCCATGAAGGGCTGAGTCTGGGCAAATTCTGTTTTCTTCCGTGCTTTCCACGTGCTGGTCTCTTGGAGATGCCACCGGCAGCTCCAGGAGGGATTGGGCACCTTTTCTTTTGCAACATGGAGCTTGTGTGTGTGGTGTTTTTTTTGTTGTTGGTTGTTTTTCTTCTCCTGGCCTTGCCTTGTTCCCAGTTGTGTTTTTAAGGCAGTGGTGGTGGCAGTGCAGAGGCCACCGTGTCTGGCAAAGGCGGCACTCAGGTTTGGAGGTCCCGCCCTGGCTGGACAAGGGGAGGGAAGGCGGCCCCTGTGCAAAGCCAAGGGGCGGCCTGCAGATCTAGGCTAATTTCCCATCTTGTTTTTGTTGTTGTTTTTTCCCTTTAATTTAAGGCTTCCTAATTTTTCATGCTGGGGAAACCGAAGCAAAATTAGGGCAAAATCAGGAGTAAATTTTTCCGAGTGGAAAAGTGCCTGAGGGTAGGATAGGCAGGGAAACGGTGTCAGGTCTCGGACCTGGGGTTTGCACTGCCTTCCACATCTCCTGCTGGGTGGCAGCGGTGCCCGTTTCAGGGGGACGCACCAGGAACTGCTTGAGCTGAGGAATTCAGCAGCACTAACAGCAAATCCAGACAGGCAAACGTGAGTCCTCTGTGCAGAACGTTATGGCTTTGACAAGGACACTGTTTGGACTGAAAATGCCCCAAATCCAGATTTTTGCAAAGTTCTGGGCAGAAGAATCTAATGTTCTGGTTGCACTTGGAATATATATGTATTATATATAAATATATATATAGACACATACACTTATTGATCAATATTCTAAATATATAGAGATACAGACTCATTATAGCAAAGATGTGGTACTGGTTGGCAGCAAATAGTATGCCTAGGTTGCAGATGTGCTCAGTCTGTATGTCTTGAATATCCCATTAAAACACTTTTCAGTTCGTACATGGGTATGCTTAAATTAGCAGATAGGATCAGGTAATGTTACTGTATAATGTGTGTAATAACACAGTTTTGTATTCAAAGGGCTGGTTACTAATCAGATTTTCAGTTCTCTGACCTCATTATAGCTCTGCTGTTTTTAGACGTGTTAGGAATACTTTTCCAAACGGTCAAATCTCATGTCTGAAATACTAATGTATTTTACATAACATGAGAGGTTTTTAGCACCAGAAAAATTCCATTTTCCTCAGTCCAGTTTCAGGTTCCTAACCTGATTTTCTGGGCTTAATCCTCTTCCTGTTGAAATCAATAAGTACATTGTAATATAATGATTCACGTTCAAGGTTCAACCATAGAAAATCAAGGCTACATGCTGATTTTTCCTGCCATTGTTGAAAGACGATCACGTAAAACGTGTCAAAGCACAATAAGGCCCTTAACTCTTTCAGACGGGTTCTCTCCTCTCTCCCCACCCCCTGTTGCCCTTTGGATGGTCTGAAATGCTGAAGAAAAGCTCTGCTGGACACCTGACGGGGGAGCCCAGCAGGATGTGGTGGGGATGGGGCTGTCTCCTTGGTCTTGGAGTGCTTTGTCCTGGGACCGGTCCCCATGGAGCGGTGGGGCTGCCGGGAAAGCCTCGCTTTCCCAACACGGAAAATAAGGATGCCTTAAAAACAACCACCCCCTCGCCCTTTATTTGATGTCTGCGGTGAAAAGGTGCTGAAGGCAGCTGCGCCTTGCGCAAGATGTGCCGGATTTTTCCTCCCTTTTTCCCTTTAGCTCCCAGGAAACTAGACCGCTTAGCGTAGGCTGCCAGCCCTTGGGCACCCTGGGCCTTTTGCACGCGTAGTATCCAAAAGAAGTTGTTCTGGAAAGGCACGACAAGGGGGCTGGGCCTGAGGGGTCCTGTTAATTCTGCCTCTGACATGACCCTTATCCTATATGCGGCATAAGAAGACAGAACGGTGGCAACGTGGCCGTGGGTGGCGCTGGGCTGTAGCCGCTGAGACGATGCCTGGGGAGCTGCAGGGCGGTGGTGGCCGCTCGCTAAAAGCTGCGTTTCTTAGAAAAACGGTTCCCGAGGCCGCGTGTGAAGCGCGTGGGAGCGGGGCCTCCCGCGCGCGGCCCAGCCCGAGGCCCCGGCCCCG
>VZSV01000113.1:2369366-2388273 GCA_013398735.1 Nothocercus julius | reverse complement strand
GATTGGTAACTGCAAAATGATTTTGTTTTTAAAAATAGTTGTCTTTCATATGTGCAGTGAAAGAAAAAAAGAAAAAAAGGTAAGAAAATGCGTGTATGTGGGGGCAGCTGACCTGGCCTCAGAGAGGAAGGCATTGCAGAGGAAGCTGACATGTCCCGGTCCTTCCTGGAGCAGTGAAGAAGCTGAAAGAGGTGGAGGACAGGCCCCCCTAGGGACACTGGTGGAATCAACCCCGCTTTGTGTTTTGTGCATCTCAGGAGGTGAGATGTCACCTGTGCTGCCTATGAGAGGCCCTGTGCTGTGTCATTGCCACACATTGCAGCTGTGCACAGCTCTAGGTGCACATCAGGAGACACCCCAGAACCTCTGTGCCTCTGCTGCGCCTCTACATTAGCCACACAGGGGTGGTGTCCACTTTCTTATTGGAAATAAAGAGACACACAAGACTCATTTTTTTTTAATGAAGGTTGAGAAATTCTCATCATCACACTAACATCTCCTTACTTCCCTTTTGCTGCAGCAGTCAAGTACATTTTACAGTTACTTCAACTTAGAAATCCATGAATGCGGCAGCTATCTAACACCACTCTGCATACAAGGGCAGGGGAGACGCATTTAGTGATGTGTGACACTGGAAGAACCTGTTTTATCACCCTTCCAGCTACCTTTTAGCCTAGGACTTCTTATTGTCATCTACTGCACCATGAGACCCACACTATTGGCAGGGCAGAGCATCCACCAACAAGATTACCTCATATATCCATGTTAACAAGTCACCATCAAAATCAAAGTATTTAACTATTAACTTGGCACTTGCTGGAAGACTCAGGCAGACCCCTTAACTACTCTGCATCGAGTTGCTTCCCATATACACTTTTTTTGTGCCAATAAGACAACCGTAGAAAAAAAGCAGACAAACCCTCGCCAACACAAGGAAATCTTAAGTTAGAATTGCAACCCAAATGTTAAAGGCTGCCTGCTATATAAATATTTCTGAGAGTGCAGAAAATTAGCAATGACATTGAAGTTGAAGCAATGACATCTTGACACCCTAATTCAAAACATGCCCAAGGCAGAAAGGACACTACAGGAAGGGATTTCAATCCAGATGAACCAAGGCACTCCCTTTCCCCTGAAGCCACTACAATACACACACTTGAGAACTCACACTCCTTAAGTAAAATTTACAACCAACACGACAAAACCGATTCAGCCTTTTCCACATCACTGTTAAGTTCTCTATTTCACACGGGATTCTTCTACTCTGATCAGACATTGATGAAACTGTGACAAATGCAATGTGTGCAATTTCAGCTTAGAGTCACACTATTTTAACCACCAAGTCTAAATGCCTGCTGAGGTGACAATACACTTGAGGGCCCACAGGATGCAAACATTTTCAAATCTAAACAGCATTTAAGTCGAGCTATTCAGTGCATCAGAAACTTCTCTTAAGAAGACACAATACTTATTTGCAGTAGCCTATTTGTCACAATCAGCCCTATTTGCCCAGCCTCCCTCTCTGTGCCAGGGATTATTTAGCATTTCACATGCACACAGTCACTAAGCTTTGGAAAAGAAGGGAAAAAGAATCATTAGATATCAGAGTCCAGAGTCATTTCCATCCCTCTCCTGCAGAGGAAACACATGTACTTGAACCACACTGGTCAGGTACTTTGTGTGTTCATAACATCTCCAATGCATTCTGCAGGTACCAGTGATGGACCTTTTAACTCCTACAGAACTCTGTTACATCAAAGTTCCTCCCTTTTTCGCTAGGCAGCTATAGTTTGTGTATAGTTGTGTTACCTTTAGTTTGCATCAAGCCAGTCATCTCTGCCTTTCTCCTCATGTATCCTGTCTTCTAGATGCAACCATTGCGGGATTAACTGCAGCAGTCCAGAGGAAGCAACAGCCAGCAGAACCAAGCAGCAAGCAGAGCTCCAGCCAGTGTTTGCCATGTGACCTGGAAGACATCCTCCAAAAGCACAACATAGATATGTTTTCTGCAGCACGACATGCTTTGGGCCAATATGCTACTGTGGGAGGCAGGGTACTCAAGTGTTCCTGCTGGGCACAACAAGAACTTTTCATCTATACAGGTCTTGCATACAGCCCTGTTAGGCTGATCATACCCACCTGCACATATCCTGGAATACAGGACTCACCTGTGACCATCTTCCATGATCAAGACAGGCATCAGGAAAAGTCTCTTAAGGTGCATGCAGCAGGCAAACACCTGCATATAGAAATCCATCATTAGTCCCTGCTTTCTTAGAAGCCAGAAAAAAATTTAGTGCTTATAGTATATGCGATATCTTGACCATGACTGATACAACTAGCCTGTGAAGTGGTAGGTATTGCTCTAACCCTCCAGATCAGTATATGATCACTGTCACCTTCATCCAAAGCCATTATTGTCTTCAACCTGACTGAGCAGACCAAAAGCAATCCATAGGGTCTGTCACTCTCAAGGCTTGACACTTGCAAATCTTGGATTCTACCACATGCATGCAGCCTGCCTTCAGGCTAACACACACATCTTTCCCCTGCCTCCCAAGTTCTATAGATGCTTTGTCAATTCATCTAAACGGTTTCTTCAGACAGTGGATCCATGTAAATGGTATTCTGCAAGTCTGGTTCTCTGCACTTAATAGATGCAGCTAATAAAAGCTTTTTAACCTCAAAATAGCTTTGGAGCAGCTGCTTTTAAAGAAATACCAGAGGGACCTATTTCATCCCCTTCCTCCCTAGCTATATATATATGTTCTGGAGACTATGAATACTTGGAAGCAGGGATAGTCATTTGTCTTTATGGGCTGCATCAAATGGAGGATTTAAAGCAGTTGGAAGTATACAGAGCATGGATAGGAATGAGGAAACTTAGTTTGCCTCCTTGGTAACAAAATCTACAGCACAGCAGGAGAACAGAGCATGGTAATTAGGGAATTACAGCTGTTAGTCACAGAAAATATGCAGCAGTTGCAGGTCAGAGACCTGAGGTCATGGCACAGGAAGCAAAACTGTAATTTAGAGTCTGTAAGGAACTTGCCGCATGCATTGGGCTTCTGGCTACTTATAGCATCTCTACACCTGTTTTTCCAGGGCAGAAATCAAACAGACAGAAACACAAACCAAAAACAAGTAAGGAAGAAATACAGTTTCTTTAACAGTCTTATGGCTTAAAGGATGAGAAGATTTGCCCTTTAAAAGAACTTTTTTTTCCCCCAAATGCAACATCTATCAGCTTCTGTTCTATCATCTTCTGCACAAAGAGTTAGAAAATAGGAATATAAATCTAGTTCCTCACAGATAGAAGACAACACTAGTTTTCTTTCACAGGTCTGAGCTTAGAACAGTGGTTAACCTCCAATCAAGAATACCCAAATGAACCCAAAAACCATCTACAGCCTTAAGGCAGCTCTAATCAGAATTTGCCCAAAAGCTGTTTATAGAAGAGCCATTACTTACGGCAAAGGCATCTGCCAGGCACCTCGTTCAAAACAGTGTTATCCCCCGCTTCTTTCAGTAGGGGCCAGTGGTCCCACCTCTCAAAAACAACCTGTGCTGCTGCAGCCTACTGTGCCTACTGTGCATCAAGACTCCCAGTTGCCTTCAGCTGCCCACAGAGCTACATGAGTTCAGCCTTCCGAGACACCCCCATGCCCACTTGGGGATGGTGTGTCTGCCCTGCTAAAACATCAGGGTATTTCCCTGTCACATGCCCAGTCATAATAGACTATACCCAAAACACCCTGAGAACTGCATCGGTCTCCATGGAGGAAGCACATAACCTCACTGAAGGGCTGCAGAAGCCACGTTTTAAGATTTTGTTCAGGGAGTTAAGAAAATACAGGAACAGGCTCACACCATACTGCTGCACATGATGCACATAAAGGCTGGTCTCATCTAGTCACATGTGCTTTCCTGGAACCTTTAATTACAGAGCATACTTTGTAAGGTTCCTTATTGCTGTTTCACTAGAGGGAGTACTTCATTTTAATCCAGTCCTCCACATCTCCTCTCCAGCTCCCACAAGGGTTATGTTTAGCTCTCAAGCCCTCCATAGGGCCTAACTTGCTCATTCAAATGACAGCATGCCACACAAATCAATTAGGTATTTCAGGCAGGAGGATGTGTCAACACCCCAGACCCTGAGCCTCCAGCTGAAGCAGCTACTGCACTAATTCACTTACCAACCCTGCCAGGTCTGCACAGTGTCACAGCAGGAGCTCACAGGGCTGAGCAGACACCTGGGCTTTGGGATAAAACCCACCCTGCCACACACCACCAGCAGGCTGCCTGCCACATGTTCCCTAGCCTCGTGACCTCCAGGGAGGCACAGCAAGCACGTACCCTCACCTGGAGGAGGGGGCATGCCTCTTCTGCCTCACAGAGCTCTCCTGGTGCTGGGCCTTACTTCAAGTTCTCTGTCAAATGACCAGGTTGCTCACTTGGAACAGGAAAAGTGACATGAAATATTTGACTGAAGCTTCCTTCCTGCCCTATTTCTAGTTATTAGGCTGACAAGAACAAATGGGCTCCCAATCCATGAACTCAGCCTTACTGAGCTATGGCACCCACCAGAAAAGGTGCTGATGCAACTTGAGACCATTTTTATCTTTTAACACTACTAGTATTACCCAAGTTGCACCTCTGTCTTGCTTCTTCCTCACTAGAGCCACTTGGGCATAATGATTTGCAGGCATTTGATTCTGAAGCCTTGCGCAAGAAGGTAATTTCAGCTGCAGAGCCCCATGCAGTGACTTGTCCTGGGAGAACCTTCGCCCCCAGGCTTTCCTGTCAGTACCTGTGCAGTCCTCTCCCTGGGACAAAGCAGAGTTTGCCAGGTTTTGGCACAGTGCGGATAATACATCTCAGTTAAGCTCCAAGTCAAGCCTGATCGTGCCAACGCCCGATACTGTTTTTAGCAAATGGACTGAGTATTTAAGGATGTCCATCCTTCTCCACATAGCTGCTACAGCAAAAGGTCCAATCAGCAGCTCTTTCTTTGGGAGCTTTTGGCCAGCGTCACGCATACTCCATATGGAAGCAGAAAGTCACTAGTTCTGACCAATAAATTTCCCATCACACCGCTGCTAAATATATCTGGTGACTCCTAGCACAATTGCTTTGCACCCAGTCCCATTCCCCTCTTTGGTACAGGCAGCTGAAGTATCTTAGATGAAACTGCCCCAAGATAAATCCAGTCTGATCACTGAGCAGTGATGGAGTTGGAGAATGGAGACACAAAATCTGGTATTTCATAGGAAACTAATGCTGATAGCTGCTGGGATATTCAGTGTACTGAGCTAGTAAGATGCAGTCAAAAATGTAAAAAATTCTGCAACATTCTATCAGCTGCTACTGCAAAGTGAGAGACCACAGCATGAGCCTGTGCATTTACACCAGTTAATTGAAAGCTCTAGGCACTAATTCCACCCAGAAGACCCAACTAACACAGACACATTAAAGGCAGACAGAGAAAGTCCCAATAAGCCCATTAAGCACAACAGCTAGAGTTTCCACACGAAATTATATAGGTTGTTTTACAGTCACTCATGTGTCTTGGACTGAGGCACTCAGCCCAGCTAAAGCCTGAACAGAGTCAACGCTCTCATTGCGAGCAGCCTGTACTGCAGCAGCCTGGACTTCTTCCGGTCCCCTTCATGCTGTACGTAATCCACTGGCACTAGTTTATCTGAACTTAACTACCTGCCAACTTAGTTTAAAACAAACAAACAAACCACCACACACACACACCCACAAAAAAAAAAAAAAAATCACAACACTAAGTCCTCAAACCCCAGTTTGAGCTTCTTTTTGCATGCATCTAGCCAACAAATCACCCTTGCCTGCTAGAGATGTGTTTAGGCATCTGCTTCCTTGAAGTGTTTCATTCCTGAGACTAGAAGTCCCTTTGGCTCTCTGCCTCACTTCAACTACTTGAAGAACAGCAAAACAAGCAACACAAACAAGTTTCTTCAAAATTCCAATTTTGGCCTTGTGCCATTTATGGGTACATGGGCCACATGAAGAAAGAACATACAAGCCAGGCCCCACTTCTTAGGGGAGAAGGTTTCCCTAAGTTGAGGCACCCTGCTCCCCAAAGCACTAGCAGTCTGTGTTTTCACTACAAACCCTGTAAAGAAAAAGGGGGAGAATACAGCCCACACACATCCCTGACACACCAGGGCAGCTAAGGAAAACTGCAGCTGTAGGCTAAGAACTTTTACTGCACCAGAAGCCCTATCATCCTGGTCATGGCATAGGATCCTATCATGGATTAGGCAAATGCACAGTATTCAACATTTTAGATGGATGAACAAATCCACGTGGCCTCTATCCTGAAAGACTGCAATAGAAGACACTAGATCAAACCAGGGCAATTTCACCTCCTTGGACTCTTTGCAAGTTAAGCAGTGGCTCAATGCATAAAGCTATTACCAGAATTAAATGCCAGCAAGAGCTCTCTGAACACTTGCTAACTGGCAGCCTATACTAAACATCAAGATATCAGGAAAGTAGTAAACACTACTCTGTTAGGAACACTTTAGAGACAAGAAAACAAGTGTTGAAGAACATGACTGAAGCCTTAGTCCCTGGAAGAGCCAGGGGAAAAAAAGAAAGCGTCTGGTTACTTAACTGTTGTTATGAAAATTATCTAATGGAAGAGAATTAACTTGAAGGGAACATTGCAGCTCATCATGAAATTCCACTACGCTTTATTAGGTGTGTCCAATTACTTCCAGTGTAAGTCAACTGGACAGTTCAAGGCAGGTTAGCAGAAAGCTAATTCAGCTGTATGACCAAGTGAGGGAAGATCAGTTTCCCACAAAGCAACCACAATTTGGGAGTGACTTCAGGGAGTTCTCAGACCCTGTGAGACCTTTTGGGCCTCCCACCTCCTACACTGATAAGATCTAGAACTCCAGGGACAGTGCTTGATATTAAGTTTGTAGAACAGTGTTTTATTCCCAGCACCGCTGGGACTAGCCTTGAAGTATACTCCGGAGCTACACAGCAACTGCAGGAAGATGTCACAAGCCACCCATCAGCCAGTGTTTTCCAACCAGCTCCCTGCTACTAACTGTCACAGCCCTAGGGCAGCTTCAGTAAGAGCTAGAATCGCACATGACATGAAGTCAGGGAAAGCAGGGGGAGTGGGGAGAGATTCACACCATGCACCTCTATCACTGGTGGAATTTTAGAGCCAATTTCAATTTGGTTCTCAACAAAAACTCCCTCCCAGCCCAAGTTCAGGGTTTACATAATCACAGACTAAGCCACAGGTTTCTTTCTAGAAGAACCCAACAGCACAAAACTGTCAAGCAAAATCTACTGCATCAACATGCAGAGGGCCTCATCCTGTCTTCCATACCTGACACCAACAGGAACAGAACACACATCTTGTTCTGAAGGTGCAATAGCCATGGGACATGCAACAAACCTCCAAGGGCTGATTTACTTCACACCAAGCACAGGCAGACTGGCCTACAGGATAACCTGAGGAAATGGAGCATGGAAAAACCCTGAGCTTGCAGTAACCAGCAGGACTGTTTCTGTATGGATGCCCTGAGGCTGAAGAGCACTCCCATCTCCATCAGTCCCACCTTCTACCTCTTTGCTAGGCTTGAGGCTTTCCATCACTCACAAAGAGTTAGCCATACATACAGAGCCCACAGGAACCCACAGCACCCCTATGAGGGATCCTTCTGTGGTTGTCTGCATCCTCCCCCTGCATTTTGGTGGTTTGGGCTGGGAGGGAATGATGGGGCAGACCCGTTGGGAGAAGTTCAAGTGTTGTGATGAGCCCACGCTTGGCCTCACTGTAGCTGAGCAGAACTGGGCTGGGTGCAACATTCCCCTGCAAGCCATGAGTGCCTGACAAAGATCCAAGGAGACACTGATAACCCCCCCAGGGTTTCTCAGACCATCCTGTCACTTAGGGTAAGAATCATAGAAGAAATAGCTCCGCCTTACCCGAGCTGGGCATTGAAAACAAGTCAGTCAAGCACCTCAGCATTTGCATTCAACAAATAATTGTTTAACCAGAAAGCTGAAGTACAAAAAAAACACGTGGCCTATTTTATATTAACACCAAGTTTCACCAGAAATGCTAGCAAGACCAAAAATTAAAATAAATAGGTATACGTTTTACATACAACAAGGCTAAAATTTCACTTAGGGAGAATTTTGGCATCACATTCCTCTTTAAGAGAGAGTTTCAGCCATAGTAAGAAGACTCAAGGACAGATTTTTGTGACAGGAAGCCCGTTCTTCAAAGCAAGGTTTGTGGCCAGTTACAATAGTGATGATAAATACTGTTTGAGCTATTACCACAAAACACTTCTAGTACAAAGTCAAAGGTTTTAATACCTCAAGATGCTCCTACCTCCTTTATTTGATGTGGTAGTCTAAATTTAAGATCAGAAACATGAATGCTTCCAACAAGCTATGCACTAGATACCACCTGCCTTGAGCTGCATGCCAAAGTGGTTGTCACTAATGCTAGCCTAGATGAACAGAAGACAGGGCAGTGTAGACAGTGTTCTCCTGGACATTAATACTTCACAGACCTCTAGAGAAAGCATTTCCCTCAACCTGGGAAACAGAAACCCTCCAAACCCAGCATTGATGTCCAAGCTGTCACAACAGCCCTCACCCAGAGGAAATCCTAATCAGGAGCACAAGAGCTGCATGACACAGCATGATGCATAGAAGAAGTCTTTGAGTGGCAGACTGGAGTATGAGATTTACATTCACCCAAAAACCATCAGCTGAGAAGCAGAGGCAAGATTAAAATGAAGCTTACCATTGCATCCTCCTAGATTCGAGTTGTTTGACCAGACTTGACTGGGAAGCAGAGCGCAGTCCTTGGACCCTTACTTTTAACTGGCTGTTAGGTTTCAGAGTTTGTACTTGAGACACACAGGCTATACAATTTCCCCAAATAGGCACCTGTAAAGATGAATACGTGAACACAAACATGCCCAGGTTGATGCAAAGCCAATTGACAATACGGGGATCATAAGAGTCCCTGTGACCACTGGCAGCAGTATCAGACCAACTCTTGCTTTTGCTACCCCATACGTTATCCCTTCCCCTGGGTAGGCAGGACATGGATGGGTTCTATGCATAACTTCAGGACACACAAGTTTCAGAAGATTCAACAACAAAACCTGTAGAAGAGTAGACAGTCTTCTACAACTAAGTCCTTGGCAGAACAGGTCAAGCCTCTTGGACTTCAGGCTTTTTGGAGGGGCTTCACAGTGTGCCCCTACCATCTGTACCAGACCTCCTTCCCCTGTCATTCAGGGGCCAACAAGCAGCAGCAAGACAGATGATGTGATGGAGCTCCATAAGCTCTGCAAATTTCCATAGCCTGTCCCTGAGGTAGCTGTGGACTTCAGGATTATGCCTGGATTACCAGGGCTAGAGGTCAGGTTTTGGGCACAACCCACTATTTTTACTCCCAGATAATTTTGCTCAAGACACTGCTGTTTTTCACACCCTTCCTTGGGGCTGACATGATGAACTGTCTCTTGGAGGGCCTCAGTGCAGCAGAAGGATATTGGTACCCTTGGGGATGGGGTGAACACAGTTTGCACATGAGCTCAGCGAAATCAATCCTTGTTTGAGAGAGTGCCCACCCTTGAGTAATTGCTCGGCTGCTGGCAGCAACTGGCTTGCTGCACTATGAAACAGGTGGCCCAAGAGTCACCCCCTTTCCTCGAGTCCACAGATCCTACCAGCTAAGCAGGACTCATGCAGCAGGAATTTCCCACTTATTTTCTTGCCATGTTTCTGCCAGCAAGGGAGAAGTGAGGAGACAGGGTGACTGGTTGCTCAGTATTTGCTCACTGCTTCCATGGTACATTAGATCTCAAACAATACCAACAAAGTGCCACTGGATTTTTCAGAAGTCTTAAATCAAGAGGCCTCACAACACCCCCATACAGCTAAAAAGGACATTGGCTCATGCCACCCACCACTGAAATGGACACCTCTGGGCTGGAGCAGAGCAGCTGCATGACACCACACAGCAACACTTCACAGCAGTTTAGGGCAGAAAGTGATTAACCTTTGGC
This sequence comes from Nothocercus julius, assembly GCA_013398735.1. Lineage (NCBI taxonomy): Eukaryota > Metazoa > Chordata > Aves > Tinamiformes > Tinamidae > Nothocercus > Nothocercus julius. Next base: position 2,378,182 of record VZSV01000113.1, on the reverse strand, counting down.
TGAATCCTGTTAGCTTCAGCCAGCGGGGAGGGGGAAGGGAAGAGTTGATTCTGTTTTGCTCTCCACCCTGTACCTCCCCACCCCCACCTGCACAACTCTGGTGTTCTCATTAACTCGCTGCCCTGAGACAGCAGCTCCCCGTCTGGGGGAGGACCTCACTTCTGGGCTATTTAGTCAAACTTCCCTTTTGGCCCTTACCCCCAAGCCGAGCAGCAGCAGCCAGGTCAGAGGAGCTGTGGCCAAGGCAGAGCCGTAGCCAACTGCATCTGCTCACCAGCAGGGGCAGGCCCCGGCCACCCCGTCCCCTTGAGCCCTGGCTGCTTAGGGCAAGTTGGGGCAAGCTCCTCTGCACAGGTCCAGAGGGAATGCCTCAGCCAAAGAAAGGCACCTCTGTTCATCACTGAAGGCTTTCTAGGTTCGCAGGAAGCTTGGCACTGTTTCCTGTGCTTACACAGAGCCTTCATCTCCAGGTCCTGAGCTAGGACTGAGCATACCAGGATTTAATCTCCAAGCTTGGTAGCTAAGACCTGCAACTCCCAGAACAGGCAGCTGTCTCTTAACTTAAGCCTTCAATGAGCTTCTTGATTCAACTCCAAAATTACACAGCAGATAAGGCAGAACCAGCAACATGACCCCCTAGTCAGACTTAGTAGGCAGGATGGGTCCCACCTCAACCAAGACACCTACTTCCAAGCTCATCTGCCTTGTAGCCAGGAGACTCATCTCAACCCAGGACTACATCTGAAACAGGCCTGGGGAATCCTGCCCTTGACAGGCCAGTTTCTTCTCTGCTGCCTAGGCAGCCTCCAGCTAGCTAGCCCAGAGACATCTAAGCTCATGCAAGCTGCCCCTGTGGCCATCTTCACAGCCCAGTCATCTCTGTGCCCTTTGCTCTCCCCATCCTTCCTCATGGCTCAACTGCTTTTAGGACAACCCAGGAAACAGAGCAAGCCTTGAAATCAAAGTAGATCCCACTCCACATCAAGGAGAACTGAAACATCAAGTGACTTCTGTTTGCACAAGAACACATAAACAGTGCCCAAAGCCTAGGCAGATGGGACCAGACCACTCACCACAAATGCACTAGGTTGTTTTCCCCAAAGCACAGTCATAAACCAAATAACTGCTGCAGGTGAGAGAAAAAATGGTGAGGGGGACACTTGAGCACCTTTGTTTCAGCACATGTGTATGAGGCAGTAAGAATGCTCCAGAGCCCCCAGAGGAGGGACCACAGCCAACCAGGCATCGCTAGCAGCATACAGCAAGCAGAGACAAAGCAGTAGCTTATAAAGCAAAGCAAAATTCTGTCTGGTCCTCAAAGCCTGGAGCTTTGAAGACAATATTTGGGGTGGGGGGGCAAGAAGTGATCTTACCTGCAGTCCTCAAGCACAGCTCAGACCTGCCCAGCCACAGCAAGCATTTTGCCTCTGAGGAGCAGGCTCTGCCTTAATCCAAAAAGGACTTTTGCCACCTTGTTTCCACTGCCTGTGCTGAGCAAGACCTTTCAGCAGCTTCTCCCCAGATAGGCTTTCCAGCCACAGAGCCAAGCTCCATCAGAGGTGCACAAAGCTATCTGGGCTTTGCATCTTCTCTTGCCATGCCTTCGGACAAAGATGAGCATGAGCCTGGTTGCTCCCAGAACCCTTTTGCCAGAGACCATCCTGCACTAGTCACAGGGACATTCTTCTCTTCCAATACCTGCAGTCCCTTTTGCCTTGTCTACAGAAAAAGCTTCATTTCTCTCCAAAAGGAGCATTTAAGCAAAGCCAAAAGAGTCAAAAAAGTGAAACCAGAAGTACTGCTTTACTCTCTTCAAGGTCAGCCTTGCAAAAATAATCTAAGCAGGAAGAAATCACCCTGCACAAGCCATTAATATGCTACCAGTGGCCTTAAGGGCCAAGGAATCCATAAAACCTCTAGGCATTCCTTGAGGCTGGTACCTTAGACAGTATTCACAGTTTAGGGAACAGCTTCATCTCAGCCCCCACAAACTGACCTTGACAAAACAAGGAAAAATTTGCCCATAACAGCCATATTTGTGCTGTGAGTAATCCAGAATTTGAACTTAATGCTCCATTTTGTTGGTGGAACAAAACATCTTATGTTAATACGTTAAAAACAAAACTAAACCACATTAAAATGATATTGATGAGAACTTTTCAGGCCATCTAATAAGATCCTTCTACCCATGGAATTTCACCCTTTTCATCCTCATGTCTTTCCCACATAATTGGCAATTATACACATTATCACATTTTCCAATACACCAGAGGCAAAGTATGTATTCTTAGGCTGAAATAATAGTATACTAGGAAGAGGAGGGAATATTTTCATGGGAAACAGCCTAGCATGGATCTTCTACAGTCACTCACAATTTGGTAAAGACAGAGTGAGCAGCCCTACACTGACAGGCAACTTACCTAGCCTTACAATACCACCATCCTTTCTTTACTTCAAAAGAAAAGAGCCAAGGGAGAGCCTCTTGTCAAGCCCAGTGCATCACCTTGGAGCAAGTCTCCCAAAAATTGATACCTTAAGATCAGGCTTGTTGCCCACAGACAAAATAGCAAACCAGAGCTGCCTGCTGGTGAGGGAGAGAAGGCATCCCGCACTCCTCATCAGGGTGCTGTTACATACAGTAAGCACTCAGCAACTCTTTGGAATAATCATGCTAAAAACAAAGCCTAGAAAACAGCCAGAAATGGGAGTAGTTAAGATAACAGATCTGTAACAGTAAAAAGTTTGATTAAAAATTGTTAACACTGATAACAAATCTCTACAAGCTCAAAGTTGCTTATTTGTTTGGTTGTCTCCCAACTCAGCAGCCCAAGAGAAGCCTCACAAAGCAGACTTAAGCAACTCGAGAGAAAGACACAGGGGTCTCATCTTTATGGCTCACAGACATATTAGATGAGGTACCTTACCCATGCTATCATCTCAGTTATAACCAACTTAAATCAGTTTATTGCAATAAGGTGGGTACCTATCCAGTACTAGTAGATTTGGTCATCTAAGCCATACCTTCAGGGAAAGGGAGACCAAAACACCTTACAAGACCAATAAAGGGCTTGAGAGTCCAATGGAGGGAAGATATGGACTTCTCTAACAAAATGCCCGTTTCTATCCCAGCTGAATTGGTGTGGTGAACTACAATAATTAGCTTAATTCAAAAGCCTATCACTGCCTCTGGATTCAGTCTTCCCTTGCCATAGCAAAATCCAAGAGAGAAGTAGAAACAGAGCATAAACTGAAGCTCCACCAGGTCTTTGAAGCTTTCCAGCCATATGTTTTTCAAGGATCCCCAGACAACAGGAGAAACATAATATCCAAGTTCATACAGCACATGGCTCTGCAAGTTTGCCCAGAATTAGCACATTCACAATGCATGTAAGTGTGGGTATAAGTGTAGACCATATATCCAGCCATATTAATACTATGCTTTTTAGTACTCATAGCATTCAGAGACAATCCTTTCTTCTAGTTCTTCCTATCCTTCCTTGCTAGGATTGCAATCTTAGTATTGCTAATTATACTAATTAGCTTATGAGTAAAAGTCTTGAACAGCTGAAGTGCTCCCCACCCCCAAAACCACCCACAGACACAGCAGCCAGCCGCACCTCCACCCCAGCACCCCTCAGTAATGCAGTAGAGCACTCCCAGCTCTCACTGCTCTCCTGGCAGAGCTCTCTGTCTTACTGGAGATCCAGCTCCTTACAAACCACCCCCTCAGCTAGTTCTCCAGGATACTGCCCAGTCCCTCAGCAGAGGCCTGGCTTTGAGGCAGCACACCCCCTGTCCTGACACTTGAGCCCACTACCTAATTCAGCAGGCACCTTGGCCAGGGTTGCTGGCCAATTCCTGCACTTTGTTCAGTTGTAGAACTCCATCCACAACCTCAACTAAACAGGCAGCTCAGAAGACAGACAGGAGTGTCCTTACTACACAGAACCACATATGGGAAAGAACATGGCAAACCAAGGGACAGATGTGTTGAGGTAGCTCAGTGTCCCTGTTTCAGAAGCACAGGACTGCCTTGCAGAGGACTAGTGCTCAGCCTCTCAAGTGACTTATAGTTAAGACAAGAACAGATTTTGCTCACGAAGTCACAGCTGATGAACAGCTTCTCAGTGTCCCAAGCAGACCAGTTAGAGCCCTGGGGCAGCAGACAAGGCCCCAGTCCATGCCTGACAGGTCATGCCTGATACACAGACAGGTAGGCTGTGTGCTCAGAGGCAAGCAATTGCAGGGGACAGATTTCACCCCTGGTCAAGAACACATTTGTCAGAGATGTTTGCAGCTTTTAGGTTGACATCAGAAGACTGCAGCTTTTCAAGACAGAAACAGGATGACTTGAAACAGCTTTCCCCCCAAAACAGGGGCAACAGTGTGCACTCCCCAGCTCTGAGCACTCCTCATCCCAGCCAGCAGCCTCCAACAACCACACAGCCAGGTACACAGGCTGCCCCGGTTTACTCAGGGCATCCTGCAATCCTCCTGTGGGTGCAAAATCCAAGAGCAAACAGGGCTCAGAGGAGATGCATTCAGCCTGGTGTTATCTGACAAGGCTGGAAACAAGTCTTACAAAACTAGTGCAAAACTCATTTAATAACTCTGAAAAGCTCCTCAAAGATCTACAGAGTGCTCTTTCATTCCTGCTTCCCCTTACATGAGCAGGTGCAGCCAGTAAGGCAGGAGTGTAGAAAGAAACTCTTAACCCTCCAGACAGTACAGTCTCCAAAGTTGATATTGTGGTCAAAGAGCACAATCAATATACCAGCCCTTTCCTGTCTGTCATCATCCCTGCCTTATTGTGGTGGGCTTTGCTTTGTTCGCAGCGAGCGGGCATGCTCCGATTCCCAGCCCCATGCCAGCGAGCCTGCTGGCATGCTGCCCACCTTAAGCAGCGTGTAGGCAGGATGGCGCCTCCAATACTTAAAACAATATTTAGTGTTTTACATCATTGTGGGCCTGCAGATTATTTTCCAAATCCATGAAGTAACAGTGGATCAGCATGTGTTTCACTAATGCTACACCAGGAAATAATGCATAGGGAGACAGATTAGTGTGGAGCACACAAAATAACAGCTACCATTAGTTACAGAATAGCGCTTAACCTGCAAAACCCAGCTCATCCCAGGCTCCACCATGCATCTAACCATATATTTGAAGAAAAAGCACATATAGAAGGAAAACAGCAGAAGCAGTAGATGCAGCTCTACCCTCTCAAAGGGAATCCTTGAGGAAAGTCTTTTGGGAACTGCTTGGAAGAATTATTGCTAAAAGTTTTCTAAAAAGAGTTGCTGAAAAGTCACTATGATCATTGTTCTAATAGAAGCAGCACAAGTATGTGTTTAAAACTCAGCTACAAGTACGCCTCTTACTCAGAGAGCACACAACAGGACAGCCTGGAAGTGATGCACTTGGGTAGACACTGACACAGATACCACAGACCTCACTGGCAACCTCAAGTTCGTGCTTGCAAAATATCTTCAGGATTGATCCTCCTGTCACTAAAGTTATAAACACCTCTAGCAAGATCTGGGTCAGCATCACAAAAAAGTCCAAGAGGAATACCATAAGTGGGGAAAAAAAAAGATAGTATTTAGGAACAAAGAATGCTTCAAACCACATAATTGGCCCTGTCACGTAAATTAACATTGTTACTGTCATTAGTCAAGTTAGTTCTGCAAGATCAGAGTCAGACATGGCTTCCAGCTGCCTTGTAATTCTGTTACTGTTGGAGATGGTTGCATGAGCTAGAACTGCTGCCAGCACAGTAGATGGATGACTTAAGAGTCTGAGGTGGACAGTCAGAGCTACAAACATCACAGGCAAATCAATCCAGAACATAAATTCCTTTAATTCTACTTTTAACACTTAATTATAAAGGAGAGGTTAAGCCCTGATCCTTCAGGGCTCTTCACCACAGTTCCTTATTCATTGCTTGCAACTTAGACTAATGGGACTAGACACTGCAGGTGCCTTGACCAGCTTTTAGTGGAATATGCTAAGACAGAAAGGTATCAGCCATTTTACACAAGCCACTCAAGGCAACTTGAATAAGACAAAGATCTTGCCCTAGACCAAATAGCTTCAGGCAAAGTTGAAGAGCTTTACCATCTTCTGGTGGATTTTCTCACCATTACAGAAGAGCCACTGTGTTTTGAAGTTACATCTATATGGCAATTCACATATTGCTTGCTCATTAAGGTCATTCCTACTAGCTTTTCACTCCCACTTCCTACATTATAGCCTTCCTTTGGGAATTAGGGGAGATCCAAATTCATTTCTTGACATGCCAGCTTAGGGTTCTCTCCCCCATCAGGCTCACAGGGCTGTCAGAGGTCCCCTCCTAGAACAAGTCACCCCAGCAGCCACACATACAGAGGCAGAAGCCACCACACTCCCTTCTACAGGATTCTGAGAGCTGCACAGGGCATCTCAATCTGACCCTGCAGAGCCTAATGCCTTGCTTTTATTTAGCAAGAGATAAAGTTGAAAGAAATCCCCAAAGCTGAAGCAAAGCTCAGTTCTGGAATGCACTGATGCTTCCTTTGTACTCCACAGGAATTGGGAGTCAGGCAGGCTTTTCTCTCTTGTCTCCTCAGGCAAGAAGCAGCACAGTTGTTTATACAGCTCTAGTTTTCAGCTGAAGCTCGCTCAAAGGAAGTTTCATCCCCTACTCTTCAGCAGCAAGATCTTCTTCAGTGTGGTAAGAACATGCTTCAACACTTGGATTTATTCTTTTCTCTTTAAGATCAACTAAGTCATCTGTGACTTTTTGTATTACAAATAAGTAAAGAAGGCTTTCAACAAAACATGCTCTATTGCAGTATCCAAGCATATGTTGAGGTACTAACATATTTTAGTATTTTACAACCAGCTTTTTGCTCTGAACTATTCTCCAGTTAATGGTATTTTTAATATTGTTTTTGCCTGTAGAGGCTTCCAGCTGCTATTGAATGGAGAATACATGTAAAAATAACATTTGTGCTTGCAGGAGGCATACTTTTACCCTATGATTCCAAGATTATTTCCTCTAAAATTTGATAGGGAGTTGTGCGTTACTTTGTAGTGCGATCCATTTCAACTGTGCTCCAGCAAGGTAGGTAATCCAATACTGTCCCAGTTTCGTAGGAATCCAGGCAATTTGAATTAATAGCATAAAAGTATAGCACTTGCCATAAACACTGAACAGTTGCTTTATTGCACTTGTCAAGTGCATTCCTCTCTTTGGTCACAGTTATGGTCAGACAAAGAATTTAACAAAAAATTAACAAGCTATTCACAATAAGAAGGAAGGCAAAGTCACAAAACCAGAGAGTTTTGAGACTGCATCACATACTGACTAAGAATGAAAACATTCTGGAAAAGCCTAAGAAATCAAATACATGAGGGCAAGTGCCTTATAACCCCCTGGCCCTTGCTCCACATATCTTCCCCAGGGGAACTGGCACTGGAGATTCTCTTCCCTTCTAGTTACTCCTCCCCTCCATTGAAGGGCATACAATTATTTGAGAAACATGGCAAGCACTTCATTTGCTTTTACCATGCATTTTTGCACTGTTTCCAGCTATACTGCACTGCCATACCAACTGGCTTTGAGGAAGCCCTAGCCATCCAGTTTGATCATCAAGACACACTTATGAGCCACCTGAAGGTAGGTGCTACTCCCTAGCAGGGTGGGGGGAGTTGCAGTCCTCCCCACTTCCAAAGCAATCCCTTTCCCTCAGCTCTTGACATTGTCTCCAGCCATCCCATCCACCCTACAGCTATGGGGTGGGTGGTTCAGGAGATCCTCTACCATGTTCCTCATGAGGTCAAGGGAGATTTGTTGACAGTTTGAGCTGAGGCTACTTGCAAAGAACAGCAGAGGATCCAGAGGACAGCTTGGGAAGACTGACCCCAATTTCCTATGACTGCTCCAACAGGTACCCCTTGGGCAAACCCTTTAAGGTCAAGGGGCCACACTTAACCAGGACCATAATTTCTTCATCTCTAGGTCTGGAAAGATTTTCCCCTACTACCAGCTGGAACAGCAGGTGCTATCAGACACCTTAAAGAGCTTCACCCACTGTCACCTTCTTCACTCCATGGCATCTCTACCTAAAGAGTACCCTACACACTACAGAAACTAGCCCTCAAGAAACTGGGCAGAGAGACTACTAAATCACACAGCTACCTACAGGAGCAGAGACTGCTTAATAGCCTCTGAAAGGAAGTGTAGTCAAGGACAGTAATATAGGCAGGATAAAGTGTCAATAGAGACAACCTTGTTTTAACTACTCCCCCTTCAATCAACAAGTAGCATCATCCCCAGTGCTCCTCACTCTACAGGAGAGCACTGAGATTTGCAGTTCATAGCATTTAAAAGAAATGGTCACATTTGCACAGCTACCTTGAAGAGCATTAGGGATAAGCATTAGCAGAAGGTGCAACTGGGAATGCTAGACAGACAAAGGAATTCCATCTGGAGAAGAGGGAATGAACAAGACACAGGACATCAGCTTGTCCTATTGAAGGAGGGAATAAGGGGGGGAGGATAAAAACAATAGCTATGCTAATACCACTGATAACACCATTGTTCAGGTTCTTGTCCAGGATGACTTGCACAAGTGGAACCATCTGCACCAAGTTTATCCTCAAGCCCCAGCCTACCCTGCAGAGCTGCTGTGCCCATACAGAGCACAGCTGAGGTGGACAGGCCTTCCCCAAGCTGCCAAACCTCAGAACACATCAGCCTCACTACTCTGGCTGCAAGACAAACACCAAGAGAAAAAAAGAAAAAAATATCCCACAACACACCAAAACAACAA
>VZSV01000113.1:2346034-2357817 GCA_013398735.1 Nothocercus julius | reverse complement strand
CCTTAGGTGCTCTCTGACCCAGTCCTCCTCAACCCGGGGCAGGTCTTCCTCTCTCCAGGCTTCCTCTCCTGTCCCTAGGGCCTGGGACTCTGAAGAGCTGCCCTTGGTAAACACCGAAGCAAAGCAGGCGTTCAGCAACTCTGCTTTTTCTGTGCTTTTTGTAACCAGGGTACCCACCTCATTCACCAGCACCCATTCACCAGTCACTTTATGCCAAGCAACAGCTGGATTTATCTCATTTAAATATTTTCACTGGTTTAAAAAAAAAGAAAAAGAAGATAAATGAAATACTTTCATACTCTTTCGAGAGGTACTGAGTACATGCCAAGCAAATAGGTGCAGGAGATTTGGGGGATTCGTGAGGATTGATAGCTCATGTGCAAATTACTCTGAACTGGAGCTTTTCAAAAAAAAAAAGCTTTATCTCTCAAAAGAAACCAAGAAGTTGATGCGTTATAGTCCTTCAACTGAAAATTGAAAGAGCACATGCAGGATGTGCCACCCGCACAGCCTGTTCTAGTGGCATACAAGTTGACAGTCAACCTAGGTTTCTCCTTTCCAGTGAACAGCAAGGTGACAAGGGATGCAGCCAAGATATTGGCTCTGTACAGGCTTGCATCAACCACAAGGAGGGTAGCAGGGTGAGCTAAGAGCTAGTACAGGCAATGTGAGGCTGCGGGAGAGATGGCAGGAGGGAAAGAACATAACATTTGCAATTCCTCAGCCCTGTTGTGGACTTCACAGGAAAAGGTATACGCTGACTTTAAAAGAGCTCTTATGGATACCCCCTAGCAGAGGGCAAACCTGCCAGTAGTACCTGAATGTGGGAGATAAATCCCACAGCTTCTGCATCCCTGTAGAAAGAGCAGAAGACCAAAGAATTTGGTCCCATGTCCTTTCTAATAAAAGGTAGTAATTGCCCTATAGTACAGGCACAAAATTCCTACCAAAGTACCAGAGCTTTACTCCTTCAGCAGAAAAAAGAAGACCCTACATGTCTGCCCCCTCCCCAGATCATAGCAGTTGGCTGAAGCAGGGGAGAGATTGGGTTTTCTGCAAAGCCTGTTGCTTTGAGGCAGCAGAAGGGCAGAGCTCAACTTTATCGCTGTTGGCCCCAACACAATTTACCATTTAGAAGCTAATCCTCCTCCATCCAAGAGCACAAGGCCTGCTAAAGCTCTCGTGTCCACTTCTCTGATTCTTCATTGTCCACACTGACAGAGAGAAGCTGAAGACCTAATCAGTGTGTAATTCAATCGCGGTCCAGGCGGTGTCCCAGCACAATGCTCTGCTTGTAGTGCCACGGGTTAAGTCAGCCAGCTACTGTTATGCACCACAGCAGGTGTGAAGAATGTCACTTGGTGTAACTCTATGTTACCACTCTGCCGAGGTCCATTTCTGACGCCGCTTTCACTCACCACTTAATGATTGTTTCTCCTACTGTCAGCGAGCTAATATTCAGCTGTACAGTAAAGCAGCACTTTCAGGATTTTTCATCTTGAACAGGAATTCCCACTTAGCATAACAAGGGCCTCAAACAAAGTTAATCCCTCTGTTCTCTAGATCCCCAAAACATGGGTGGCTGCTAGAAAGCTCTTTATTTCCTTAGCCTCCGTCCAGTCATTAGTAAGTTATGATTTACTACAGCTGAAGGGCATCACTCTGTTGTTCGTCACCGCACAGCACAGTAGGCTTTGCCACACACCTTTTGGTCACGTGTAAAATCTGCCAAGGTCCTGGGTACCTAATTCCATTTGAACAAGTGACAGACAGACTCTTCAAGAAATCTTACCCATCGGTAGGTGGTTAAAAACCTCTGGAAACCTAGAGTGGATTACTGACACAACTGCTGCTACAGGTCTCGGGCACCTCTGAAGACTTCATTGGACTGTTTACTTTTACTTACTTTTACTACACCAGTGGGCATAGAAAGTTGCACTTCCAGTTTTCTTGATCCATATCACCGTGCAAAGAAACTGAGGAAGAGGAGTGCAGAGGATGAAGACAGAGCAATGCAGAGCAATGCACGTGCTGCTTCATCCTTGGTGAAGCAGCAAGAGCCAGTGTGCAGCCCCTAGCCATAGTACTGGGCAGATGAGACAGTGGGCAACTACTGCTGATAAACCCACAGCAGGACAAGTGACCTATAAACTACTGAAAGTGGAGGGAAAAAGGGGGCAGTAAATAAGAGCAGATCAAAGGACACCTTCCTTTCACACAGGTGTGTATCACACAGTTTTAATAGTCCTAAGTGATGTGTCTTTCTTGCATAATGGTGACGTGATTAAGACCTGTGAGAAAAGAAATGGGAGCTAAAAACCACCGATATCTAATGCATCTATTTCCTGAACAGCCTTGAGTATATTTTCATGCAGAGTTTCTGATATTGCTTCTCTATTTCTTTGCCTGTAATGTAGAAGTAATACAAATAGGAAGAATAACTAGCAGGAGGCCTATGCTGCGACAGAAATTCTAACAGCCTAAAACAAAGGAAAAGTTTTAGTCCCAAAGAGCTGATAACTGAAGTCATCTGGTTAACCTGACTAATCCAATAGATAGATAAATCAAAAACAAAATAATTTTGTTGCCCCCACATATATTATCTTGGAGCTTTATGTTTTTCTGTCCAGAGTCTTTCTATGTCATTTTTAAATGCTGGATAAGCCAGTGAGAGGATGAAGGAAGACCATCCAGCTCCTTAGCACTTGCTACAGAAAATATCATTCTTTTCATTATTCAAAATATGAACCAGACCATCTGTACTTAAGATGTCTGGTAAGTCTTGCTCAGGACTGCGGCCAAGCTGCTCATTTCAGCCATGCTTGTCCACTCTCATCACTGACGGCTGATTTCCAAACATGGCCAGACCCTGGTTTACATGGCCGAGGTCATGAGACATTCTTGCATCCTGATTCAGGATTTAGCAATGCCATGCCAAGCCTTAGAAGCATGCAGAGCATTTGCAACTGAGCACCTGCGGAAATCCCATTTCCTGACAAAGAGAGCCCTCCAATATCCCTGTTTTTCTCCTGGACTAAGACGTCGGTGTAATGAAATATGACCTAAATAATCCTTTTTGTAGCTACACAGGGAAATGTCCTTGCCCAGCATTTACCTCTCCTAATGGGACGTTAGTGGGAACTTGGTGGAGAACAGAGATAGCGCGAGTGAGAGGCCCCGCTGATGGAGTATGGCAGAAACTGGGCCCAGGGCAGGCACATAATATGAACATGTAGGTTATCAACCAGAGCAGCAAGAGGACTTCTGCTAATAGCAGTGAAGACAGATCAGGGGACAGGACCTAAAGAGTCATATAAAATATGGCTTGTGTTGTGATGGTGACACTGGGAGGCACAGGATAAAGAGGGATCCATCACGAAAATAAAAAAGTAAACAAAGGTTTCATACAGTCTTCCTGTGCCCCACTCCTCAAACTCTGGGTATCGTACCTCAGTCCTCCTCTAGATGCCCCCAACTTGGCCTCCTCACCTTGCAGCTCCCTGCCACTGTCCCCTGCATTCATAACTTGAACCTGTCTGTGCTCTGTCATCTTCCCTCGCTGGCTTTGGCAGTGTGAGTGCAAGGCCCACGCTACCGTATGCAGCAGAGACTGAGCCTGCACACCGCTCTGCCAGGCAGCTCGCTTGAGCTTTACACCAAGGGCTCCTTACATCAAACGCTGCCGGTCCTCCAAGTTTCTCATACACACTCCTGTGTACTTCAGCTGACCAGGTGGGTCTGGCAGCTTGGAGATCAAGCATTTATCTTGGCCCCGCTGGTCTCGAATCATCGCTCGGTCTGGTTTTGGGTACCATCACCCTCCACTGTGCCGTGCAGGCTCAGTGTGTGCAGGACAACAGCCACTATCCCCGTTTCCACCAGGAGGAGACTCTGGAGTCATTCTTCTCTGCTAATTGCTGGGTATACAAGTCTGAGCTGTGTTTCACACCTCCTTGCCTTCTGCTGACGCGCTATTGCTATGGGTCCTGTCAGGGGACCTACCCCTCCTATTGGCCATGACAGTGTACACTCAAACAGCTGCTGGGGCTGGATGAAGCACCTGCTCTGGGCAACAGCAGCTGGAGTTCATTTTGGGTCCAAAGGGCTGGGGCCAAGCAGGCTGACCGCATGTGCACTAATCCGGTATCATCACCACCGCCACCAACAACAGGTGCTCTTTGAAGAGGGAGGGGAAAACTATTTGGGCAGGAATCAGAGCTTTATAAAGGACAATATGGGCCAGGTCCTCAGCTGGTACATGCCCAGTTAAAGCATGTATGCTTGTGAAGTTATATGAATCACGTTTGTACACATTAATAAAAGATTTGCCCCACTCTTAGTGCTGCTTCTCTTTTCTTTTTTCATTTTCCTATCCTCTTTGCTCAGAAATGATCTTCCTTTAAACAGGAAAGTAAGCTTGCTTGTCTCTTGCTTCAGAGCAAACAGCCAAAAGTGACAGGCTGCATATACCAGGCTGCCATATCCTCCTCTACGCAGACAACAAGAAAATAGCTTTTACTAGTGCCTAACAAGATGTGTCCCTCACTCCTGTTTGCCTCCCACATCACGGGCACACGTTAATGGGACACGGGAGTTCTCACTGTGTAACACATCACAGGCAAATGCAGTCAAGGTGCCTTAAGAGAAGCTGCTCATCCTGGGCACCATAAGGCTGGTGAACACATAGCCCACATAGTGCATTATTTCAATCTGTGGTCACAGGCATGTGATTTGGGAAGAGCACAAGAAACTGCCGCAGGCCAACAGGCTTATGCCACAGGCATGAGCTTAGCTGCCTTCAAGGAAAATTTCTTACCTCTTTTAGCTAGAAATTTGTTTATGACCCAAAGCATGTAAATCTCTTCTCTAAGTCCTTCCTGGTATACTACTGATAAATGTCCCTGCCTTCCTGGGGAACCACTGGGCAGAAGCCTCAGGCACTGAGGGTTGACACTTGCCTAAAGCAAAGCAGAGATGGCTGAATTTTTACTAGCACCTAAAAAACAGTTCTAGCAGAAAAACTAATATCTCATTCATAGTACTCTTGACTCCTCATCCACAAGATGTGCAAGTGTAAATTGTACTTGCCCATCCAAGTAAGTGCTAGACATTTTACTTTGACAAACACTGAGGTATAAGCTGACAAAGTCATTTCCTTATCATCAAAGAGATTTGCAGAACTGCGCAGAAATGTCTGTGGCTAGAGGAATATTCTCAGCTGCTGCAGTTTCACAGGTTCCCTCTGAGGCTTTAACCACAATTCCAAAGTTGGAAAGTATCAAAGCACGTGCAACCTATAAAGAAAGCAGTACTGTCCAGTTACACACCTGTTTTGTCCACATATACACATATATGCCTAAGGGAACTGCATAACAATCACTACTTTGCACACTTAATTATCTGCACGGAGCAATATAGATACCTTCCTATGTGTTATGCTGTTCAGAGCAAAAGGGAACTGCCAGGGAGCCCTGGCTCACCATGCCTGAAGAGGCCTCTCCTGTGGCACTGAAGTCAGTGTCAAATATAACATTTCTACTGCAATAGCATATGCAGACTGGACCCTACTATGGGAGCTACTACGCAAGAATTTTTTTAAATGGTATTATCCTCACCTAGAAAAGCGCTCTTTTCACAACAATATGCTCCCTGCGGCAATCTATGAAACGCATTGTTCTGATCTAGAAAACAATACAAAGGAGTAAAAAACAGCCCTTGCATGACAGGCACACAGCTCAGCCAGACCCTCAGAATCCTCTCTACAGCTTGCACATTTCATGCAGACCAGCTGCGCAGGATTTATTTGGCCAGTTTGGGAGTATCAAAGCTAACTTTTTTTTTTTTTTTTCTCTTTGCCCCAGGCAGGCGGTTAGTAGGCAGGATTTAAACCAGAGAACAAGCCGTTCTGTGAAATCTGTAAATATTCAGCACAATCTACATTATATAAAAGACAGCAACTGGAGCTAGTGGTTTCAAACTCAAAAAGTAAAACATTTCACAGCAATATTTTGGGCAATACCAGTATCCTAAATACCAGAATAAGTAACCTCTCGACACTATCAACTAATGTTACTGGCTGCCTTAAGTGACATGTCCCAGATCCACTCAGAGCTACACTTCATGATTCCAATTATGAGGCAAAGGTCCACAAAGTTCCTCTGCATTAACACAATGTGTTCACAAGTGCTCTGTTCAGTACCTGCAGGCTCACTCAAAAGACTTTGCCTGAGGCCTATTGCTATAAACAGACTGCACTCTAGCAGCTATTACTGTATTTAAAGCCATTAAAATGGAAAAACACAGAAAATGATAGGAAAAGGTGCTGTATAGGTGGTGTACAAGTGGAGTTTTGAACAGATGAATTATTCATTGGGAATTACCATAATCTTTAAAGTATATAAATTTTGAGTGGAATTATCCACTTCTGCTTTTTCTGCTTTACCTCTACAGATTCCATATTAACACACAATTTAAAACAAACAATTAGCAGATGAATATTCATACTAAATTTTCTAAGCAAGGACCCTGAATGACTCTTTGCTCAAAACTCATTTTAACTTTGAGAAGGTTCCCTTTCAAGTGAAAACTGGGAAAAGAGTTCATTTGTGATTTTTCAGTGAATGGAAACCTAAAACATTTTGAATAATTTCATTCTCACCTGCAAATATTTCGCACACTGCTCACTCCTGGGGCATCTGTGGTTTCAATTTTGTTTTCAAGCCAAGCAAATGGTGTCAATCCAAATCCCAGGAGAGCCTGTATGCCAGAAGTGCTCCAAATACCTGAAAGGACCAAAGAACATTAATTATCATTAACATGTAAGACAATAAATGGTTTACAGGTTTTTATGCCTTGATTATAGTTCAGTTCTATCAGGCCTTAAGAAGCTCTGAGCACGTGCAGAGTGTATCTGCTCATGCTGACCCTGAACAGCTCTTTCAAGAGCCACACAGAGCACAGAGTTCATGTACCAAGGCTTGCGCCGCCTGGCAGTCACTTCCTGCAGTTGCCAATTTCAGACTATGGGAAAAAAACGGCACTGCCTTTCTCAACAAGTTATTTTCTCATTTGCCAGAAAACGGATGGAGATTCTTATCCTCAGCTTTGGAAAGGAAGCGAAACAGGAGGGCAAGGGATACAAATTATGAGAGACTTCAGGCAGTTGGGGGTTGCACAAATCCTCACACAACTCATTGCCTTCCTTAGAAACCTGCTCCAGCGCTGAGATTCCATGGCTTCAACCTGCAGTACGGGACTTGCCTTACAATGTGCCATGGAAGGACTGCAAGGATGAGCCTTAAATTTACTGGCCTAGTATTGTTTAAATTTATCTAGAAATAACAACTGCAAATCTCAAAGGCTGAAAAGTCCTGCCCATTTTTTTCTCATTTGCTCCTAAAAGCAGCCTCTTGAAAAATCAGATGAGTAGTGGCAGCCCGAAGTCACTTGAAATTAATAGTCCACTTGCAGCCTAAGTGTGTCTGTAAGAGAGGAAACCGAGACTGAGAGGCCAGGTACCACCCCGCAGACTATTTTGAAGCGTGCTGCTCCACGCCTGCTCGGCCTGCCTGCCAGCCCCTGCAGCCACGAGGCAGGCGCTCGGGCAGGGTGCGCGGAGGCAGCCTCTCCTCGAGCCAAACCGCTGGCTTCCGGAGGGCTGCCGGTGGCGGGGGCTCTTAAAGACACACACGATGAGAAAGGCCTAGGTAGCACACTTAACGCGGTAAACGCGCGGAGACGAGGCTACGGTAGAACAACTTGGCGGACGTGAATCGCCAGCAGTCAATACTGTTATTGCAAAGAGCGGTATGCACTTAAGAGAAAATAAACAGACATATGGTTCTTCGGTGAAAGTTTGCTGGTAGTGGCCACAGTGCAGTTTTACCTGAAACTCCAGCATTAAGAACCTGCACGCGCGTACTCCGTGACACACACTCAAGCACAGCGCTGTGCAGCTTGCAGAGAACAAACTCTCTGCTGCTAGAAGAGTCCCACGGTGAAAGTCAGCATTAATTACAGGTAATCCAATCTGAATACTACAGAGAAAAACAGCGTGAACTGGAAGCCCTTCTACTGCTTTACACACAAGATTAAAGATAAGCTTTGCTTGCATTTCAGAAGCTCTTAAGAGCTTGTCTTCTACATTTGTGCTTTAGACACAGCAGAGGCATGCCAACGTGCTACGGGCATATTCCGCTTGAAGTAAAGAACAAATTTCAATAAGCTTCAAAGATTCCTATAAATAAAAAGATGGTTAGTATTATCCAGCATTTGGAAAGTTCCCTGTGTATGAACTTCACTTAAAAAAATCAGTCAGCTTGTTACATATCTGTACTACGCAGACTTGGCGGCCAAGAAATGTATGGAGCTGAACGACTGGAGACACCAGTGACATCAGTAGTGCAACGCTGCTGCGCTGTCAGCTACAGATGCAAAGCGGGAAATCCAAATGATGCAAAGAGGCATTACTGTTTCCACATCAACTGAAGAATACCCTGATATATCTCAAATAATAATGTATGCTTTCCATATCCAAAAATATCAATGACAAAAGAAAATCTAAAGCTGTCTAGGAAAGGAAAGTGAACAATAAAAAAACATGCTTTGAAGTATTTGAAGCGAGTGTCAGAAAAAGACATTTCGTATGTGGCTTCTAGAACTGAAATAAATGCTAGTATTTTTCATATAGGAGTTTATTGTGATACTTTACTTAAGTAAATGAAACACACAGGCAGTGCACAATCATACAACAATTTTCAGTTTATGTGGCCCAAAGAATAGGCTGCTCTGTGCTCTGTTTGGTGTCAACAAGAACTAGGTCACTGGGTAAAGCTCTAAATTTTACCTTTGAGAATCCTTCTTTTACACTGCTAAAATATGCTGATTTCACAGCACTCCAGTGCTGTAAAGTGGAAATTCCCCAAACTTTTTACATTTGCTCAATGACATAGAGACAGAAAGTATTTCCTAGTAAGTCCATCTCACAGCTTAGTCACATTTTGTCATCCCAGGGCCATCTCATGTTTTGTGGATGGTTACTTTTACTGCAATACAGTTGAAAAAAAAAGTTATTTTTCTATGTTTACCTAAGCCGTAACCTCCCAAATTTCAGGCTGCCTTTTTTTTTTTTTTTTAAACTTTATGAGTCATACAGTGCAAAAAGACAAACAGCTCAGAAGTCTTGCTGGCTTTTCCTCCATGGAGAAAGGAAAATAGAAAGAGCAGGATCAGACTAAAGCAGTGAAATGATGCACCTGTTGAGAATGGCAAAGCATATGGATATATGGTTTATATGACTTGGAGTCCAGCACTAGCAATTGCGAATTCACGGGTGCCTGTATGAATAATTTTCCATTTCCTGTCACAGAGTTTAGGTTTCGCTCAAAGTTAAATCATGAATGGAGAGGAAGGCTGATTTACAAGAATATGCACCATATATTTACTTACATATTTATTGCTTTTTTCTTCGCGCAGCCCTCAGTTTTCATCACAGCCATTGATGGGCGCTGAATGACCACTTAAGGAAAAAGTCCGGCATCCTTAGATATACTATTTGCAAAGCACACAAAAAATCTGCCACGGCTAGAAAGAAGCTAACAGATGGGGTAGCTGGACAGGAGCAACAGTCACAACTTTTGCTACCTGCAGTTGAAGGACTGAAAAGATAAACTCCAGGTTGCAAGGAGCAGCTTAAAGAGCCCAGCTATAACTGACAAAGAACAAAGATAAACTAAAATTAAATGATTGCGAAGTGGCCTTGGCAGAAAGTATATTTTCAAATGATTGCTAAAGCCCAGTCCTCCCTGCTGAACTCTGCCAAAGATTAAAAGCAAGGTGTGTGAGTGCAAGCAGGGGTTGTCTGTGCAAGAAACTCTTTCACAGGGATTATAACACGTGTGGCTGTTTGGTGTTCTGCTCTGCTATACCACTTGAAATACTCTTTATGTTTTGTATCAGAATCATTCTAAGTCATGAAAATTAATCAAGACTCCTTTCATCAAGGCATGTGCCTAATATGCATTTAAATACTTCTGGATTATGGGAATGGGCAGGGTCAGCCCTGTTCCCATCCTATTTACAGACCCCTTGCTTGCAATGTGTTTGCATGGAACTGACCACAGGGCCCTTAGGGGCTTGCGCTCAGTTTCAATTCTTGCTTCCCTCATTCAAGAATTGCTACTTTCAACTCCCTTCAGCCCAACAGTAGCTGTTCATGTAGGAAAGCTGTACAATACAAACGCCAAGATTTGGTGAGAGTAAGGATCTAATCCAGATTCCCTGGCTGCAAAAAAAAACATATACAGATATTGTTACCCAAGTGTGTCATAACTTCTTTTTTCTTGAAAGCACACTGCTTTCGAGAGATACCTAAGACTTCCCCCTCAGTTGGAGGCAGGTGGGAAACAGCTTTTATCTTAAAACCCTCTACTCCTCAGAGAGCAACTGCACCTATCCCTTGCCAAGCTAGGAAACTGAACAAGGCGCCCATCTCCCAGGATACAGCATTACAGGAAAACCAAGACTGAACATCAGAAGCTTCTGGAATAGAGCCGCAAATTATACTTTTGCAGACCAGATACAAGCACTGCCTTACTCTATGATTATTTTGTAATGGTATTTTTCCACAATATATTTTACTACAATACTAATTACTTGAATTTCCTTTCCTTTCCTTAGTTCTGTGATTCTATGATTCACAAAGCAAAATAAATTGAACATCATTTTCATAAAAAAAGACAGTTTTGAGGAATGTACTGAGATTAAGGAAATTTGCGGTCAAATTTTGACATCAACCGTAAACTTCATAGGTGGCCTTAAGAAATGTTGGTGAGTCTTAGTTCCCCCTCACTGAAAAGGGATAATTTAGATACTGATTTCTGAAGGACTGTATGTGATCAGGAGTCCATTAATACATATATGTGCATGTATTCACTAATATCCTCAGAAATTACTGCTGTCAACATGAAGACCAATCTAACAAATAAAAATGAGCTGTAATCCTTCCTATGGAGACACCGGCTAACTCGCTTTCAACTTCGAACCTTCTGGGCTATACACCTACCGAAAGGAGGGCGTTAAGTATTCTGCGCATGTCAGTATGTCTGTGATACGTACGCCGTGATACATCATACCTGCTCAGCTTTTTCTGAGACACACAACAAATTATCCTGTTATAGCTAACGCAAACAACTATTTTACTGTCTTCAATCAAGACCATTGTACGGAGGGAACTAAAGAAAGCTGCTAGAAACACATCTTTCGAGCAGAATTCTCTAGTGCCATTATTAAAAAGATCTTCAGAGCAAGGTCATACACACTTGAGTGGTCTAGCATATACATTACAGTTTATGAACTCAAGTACTTACTTTAGCCCTGCAAAAACTTACACACATATTTAACTAATATGGACACCTTTAATTAAGATGTTTTGTGTGTTTTTTTTTTTTTTTAAGATAAGTTCTTACACTGCTTTAAATTTGTGGAAAATCTCATTTAAGCACAACGTGAAGAGCCAGAGGCAGGTGAAAACTGAACATTAAGGCATATAAAGACGGCTGAATGCCGTAAGCAGTGGAGGCAGTAAGGTGGGAACAGGTAAGATGAGCAATTTCCTCGCTTTTTCCGCGGTTGGTCTCAGGCTGGGCGTGCGTTGTGCTCGGGCAGTCACACCCGATAGCGATCAGAAGGCGCAAGGGCGCAGAGCGCGGCCCGCGCCCCGCACGCCGCGACCGTTAGCGGCCGTTAACGCCACGGCCGGGGCGCGGCCCCGCGCGAAATGGCGG
>VZSV01000113.1:2326363-2337193 GCA_013398735.1 Nothocercus julius | reverse complement strand
AAATAGTGCCCCGAGCGGCGCTCCCGGAGCGGCGGCGGCGCTGGTGGCCTCGCCTGGCACCGGGGGCGTGAGGGCTCCGCTGCGCTCGCCTCTGCTCACGGCCGCCCGTGCCGCCCGCCGCCCCCATGGACTTACTGGGCCCCATGGAGATGCCCGAGGGCTCCCTGTGCTCCTTCCCGCCCGTGGGCGACGACTTCTACGACGACCCCTGCTTCAGCGCCGCCGACATGCACTTCTTCGAGGAGCTGGACCCGCGGCTGGTGCACGTGGGCGGGCTGCTCAAGCCCGAGGAGCACGCGGGGCACCACCACGCGGGGCACCACCACGGGCACCCGCGCGAGGAGGAGCACGTGCGGGCGCCCAGCGGGCACCACCAGGCCGGCCGCTGCCTGCTCTGGGCCTGCAAGGCCTGCAAGAGGAAGACGACCAACGCCGACCGCCGCAAGGCCGCCACCATGCGGGAGCGGCGGCGCCTCAGCAAGGTCAACGAGGCCTTCGAGACGCTCAAGCGCTGCACCTCCACCAACCCCAACCAGCGGCTGCCCAAGGTGGAGATCCTGCGCAACGCCATCCGCTACATCGAGAGCCTGCAGGCGCTGCTGCGCGAGCAGGAGGACGCCTACTACCCGGTGCTGGAGCACTACAGCGGCGAGTCGGACGCCTCGAGCCCCCGCTCCAACTGCTCCGACGGCATGGTGAGTGCCCCCGCCCGCGGGCCGGCCCCCCGCGCCAGGCGCGCCGGCGCCTCTGGGAGAGAGGGACGAAGCGGCTCCTTCCCGGCAGCGCTTTGCCCATGTCCGGGGGCACCGTGCCGGGCACGACGACAGCCCGTCTCTCCAGGCATCTCCTCCCCGCCCCCTGCATCCTCCGAGGATGGCCGGGAGGGAGGGAGGGCCCGCCGGCCTTGGCACCGGCAGGGGGAAAGGCACAGGGGCCGGGGGGCTGGCAGCTGTCTGGTGACGCTAGTCCTGGCCAGGGGAGCGCGCTCTCTGCCCCAGCAGCCCCGCTCTTGACCTCCAGGAGAAGGTTCTCCACTTCTCCTGCCGGCCCATCGCCTTAAGACACTCACCAAGAGCAGAAAGGAGGCCCCTGGCTCTCACTCCTGCTTGCACATTACGAGGCAACGGAAAGGGAAGGGAAAAGAGGGAGAGAAGCAGGGCGAGGGCCAGAGGGGGTCTCAGCACCCAAATCTTCCTACGGCAACAGCTTTGGGCTGCAGCCTGAGTGGGGGTGGCCGGTCGTGGTGACCACAAAGCGCTTCCAAGAGCAGAGTTTTTTACACGCTTTGGTGGCAAGAGTCACAACTGAGTTGAAGATGGGGGCTCGTGAGGCGGGGGCAGATAGGGGAGAAGATTTACCCAACTGATCGCTGCTCAGAATACGGCCTTTTTGCTTTTCTCAGCAAGAGCCGTTACTTCAACGCGAGCGGAAGCACCAGAACTAAATGCACTGGTGGTCACAGCAGTAGCTGTTTGCTATTTGTTTTCTCTATATGAAATAGTAAGGGGAGAGAAAGCAAAGGAAATTTAAAAAGCACAAAGGTGGGCTAGCGGATTTTGAGGAAAGCTTACACTTGGAAAAGTCTTTAGAAATTATATCAAAAAGACTTTTTTATTCCCTCTGGGCCTCCCCACTGCAATTTGAAGGTAAATACATAGGGCAATGCCTGAGAAGGCTGAAAGGCTTCATTTCACTGGTAAAAGCTACCGAATTAATTACAACAATGCTAGTTTTCCATTAAAATAAATATGCCACACACACATTCTGGGGAGAATTTCTTCCTAGCAAAGATAAGCCCCCCCTCCTTCAAAAAAACTAGAACTTGGTGGCATTTCGGCCGGGTCTGGAGCTGCGGCACCAACCAGGGACGGACGTATGGAGCTGGATGGCTACTGGGGATGTGAGGGGAACGCTGCCCCCCAGCTGGGGATCTCATTCGGGCTTCTCTCCTTTCCAGATGGAGTACAGTGGGCCGCCGTGCGCCTCTCGCAGAAGAAACAGCTACGACAGCAGCTACTACACCGAGTCGCCAAACGGTGAGCGTTTGCCGCGAGGGCAGTGCGGAACGCCAGGGCTGAGACAGTCAGGGCCCCAGGCTCTCAGCTAGCGAGCTGTCGATGCTAATACAAGTGTAGCGTTTCCCTCTAGATGTATTTGCAAATATGGGGGTGCATTATGGCTGCATTTCATACTCTAATTTAAAATACTGGATTAAAAATACATTGGAATATATTTCAATGGTTTTCAAAGTTGAACTACCTTTCGCATAAAGATTGTTCCAACCAGATATCACTGGATCCACCCTCATGAAAAGCACTGTACTTCAGCTGGGTCTTTTTGCCATTCTGCAAATCATAGTCTCAGTTTTCAGATAACTGATGCCTTCCACCAATACTCTTTTCCTCAATCTCAGCACGCTCATAGATATGCCCTGACAGGCACTGCTTGGGGTTCTCTGAAAAATACATCATCCTACTGGCATTAAGTACCCTCTGGATAAATTGATCACCTTTTCTGTCTGTCTTTAGATCCCAAGCACAGCAAGAGTTCTGTTGTTTCTAGCCTTGACTGCCTTTCAAGCATTGTGGAGAGGATTTCGACAGATAATTCCACGTGTCCTGTCCTGCCTCCGCTGGAAAGTGTAGCTGAAGGGAGTCCCTGTTCTCCTCCAGAAGGAGCCAACCTGAGTGAGAGCGGAGTCCAAATTCCTTCCCCCACCAGCTGCACGCCGCTTCCCCAGGAAAACAGCAGCAGCACCAACCCTATCTACCAAGTGCTATAAAGGCAGGTCCGGCTGGACTGCGCTGAAAACAAACTGTTACAATCAGCAAAGCTCCGAGACCAGCCTTGTACGACTGAAAAGACTACTCAAGACTTCTTGTTCCAGTCCTAAAATTTCTCAAAATTCCTACAAATATATAACTTTTCAAACCTATATTCCTTCAAAATACATCTAGTTATTTATTGGTTGTTAAACTAAAGTTATTTAATGTGTCTAGCGATAAAGCTGCATACCACGAAATGGCCAATATTTAATCTGGGCTTTTGGGGAATAGGAACCTGGCTGTCAAAAGCAGGGGAGAAAGAAATCTACAATTCTCTAGACTAATGGCATAATGCATCCTTTCTATTACCCCTGTTCCGGCCAAAATAAGGTTGTGGACCACTTTTTATAAAACTTTTTGTATAATTGTAAATAAGAGTTGCTTTGCAAAAAAAAAAAAAAAAAGAAAAAAAGGAAAAAATATTTAATGTTGCTTGGTTTGTCGTGCAAAACTTGAACTTTATATATTTATACAATGTGGTTGCCAAGAATGTTTTCAACAGTATTCTAAATAAAGACCCTTATTTATAAAAATCCGTGGAGTTATCTTGACTTTCATTAGAGCTTCTAGAATTACTAGCACATTTAGTAGTGGTGCTAAGATCGCTGCCTTGGCAGGAAGAAGATACAGCCTCTGATTCAGCAAAGAATCAAGCCCAGGCTTCACTTGTGCTGCTTTCAACTCCTGTGCCTAAGTGCACTGCTGCAAAGGGCTCTACTTTCTTCATATTGTATTTTTGTACACTTTTTAAACGGAATGTTGAAAGATTTGAGGTCATTATTACATAGATCAGCATGGTAAATAAGCAGGTTCTTCTTACCCCAAAGTCTTTGTAGGGCACAATGTAGACACATTGTAGGATTTGATCTCTTAAGACTGGATAAGAACTAGGAATCTTGGTAAACTCAACTCTCCAAATTCTTTGCAGCTACCACGAGGCAAAGGTACACAGCACTATCACACAACATCGCATCCCGCACTCCTACACTCACGTTCAGATTCTCCATTCCAGTTCTAATTTTCGAGTAAACGTACCACGTTCACATATTTCCAGGTAACTGAAAAGAATTATTTGGGATTTTTCAAGTGTTATAAAGTTCAAGGGATAGAGCTCAGTTGTTCCTAAAGCTCAGGTTGGAACTTGAGCCAAAGATAGGAAGCTTTAATTTGGATTTGAACTTTCCCCATCTCTGGCAACATTACTCCAGGGATTTGTTTCTTGTTTGGAGCCTTCCTAAAAATAACCGCTGGGCTATGTTTCATTCAGTATATGTATGTGTAACCTTGCAAGCTTGCCATGAAACTGAAAGATGTTAAGCCTCGAACAGACGGTCTTTGGTAAGTTACCACCAGGGCATATCTGTACAATTTGCACATGAACAACCAGCAGCCTCAGCCTGGTATGAAACCACCCATTGCTTTTACTTCCCTACGATTTATGGCTTTTGTTTCTTAAGAAAACAAAACTAACGTCATCAGCTCTAAATACTTTGGTGACAGATCAGTCCTTATATTCTCTCCTAGGTGATTGTTTAAGAGGACACAAGTGCAGCTCCTACCTCTTGAGCAGGAAATTCTGCAGGATTGTCTCCTGCTCCTCCACACTCAGGCCAGGGCTCCCCGGAGAGGCGCCAGCGGCCTTGTGTGGACGCAGCAACTCGGCTGCTCCTCCGGTGGCACTGGTGTGCCCGGAGCTTGCTGCTTTTCCCGAGGTCAGAGCGGGGTGTCTGGGGCAGGAGCTGCTCCTCGGTGCCTCCACGGAGGTCAGACACTGGAAAAGGCTTCTCCAAGGGGCTCCCGCAGGTCTCACTGCGGGCAGAAACACAGGGCAGGCAACATGAGTCGAGTTTCCCCTTTGAATTTTCAGTTAAACTCAAAACTTAATGAACCCAAGAGTGCCAGTTTATTCCAGCATGAATGAGGAGCCCCTCTACGCATGGCCAGAAAAATGCCTCACGCCGCTGTGACTGAGTCAAGTCACCAACGCAAGGAGCAAAGGCAACGCCGCTGCAGCCTCGCACGTCGCTGCCCACCCGGATCGGCAACACGCTTCTCGTGGCCTCCAGCAAAACCTCGATCATGCCCCGACACAAAGGGGTCTTTTGTGAAATGCTGCCCGCTCCTACGTCGGCGGCCGCGGGACGCCACAGAGCCCGCGCAGTGCCCGTGGGCACGCGGGGCCTTTGCGCTCAACAATGTACATGCAGTTCCCCCTGAAGTCATGTAGATTGCGTTTCACCGATTTATTTTAGCAACCCAAGTTTCCACATACTGATGTTAATGTTACAACAGAGAACAAGCATTTAGCACATCCCAAAATAGATGGATGGATAAAGAAGAAGAAAATATTCATACATTTACTATGCAGAACCCATCTTTCCCCCGTGGAGGTCAGGAAGGAACGTCCGCTGGAGCAAGACCAAAGGGTATCGGTGCTGATAAATACATGTTGAGATTTCAGCTACACTTATTTATAAACTTAAATAAGGAAAAGTGAATGTCCTGCCTGCTCAATTTCTTCCTGCCTATTTCTAAGGTAATCTATTAAAAATAAATGCCTGAAGTTACTGTGCTCCTCTGTGCCCCCTGAGGACGGCATGTTACTGACAGGAGGACGCCCCAGTGCGGGGCTGCAAATGCATCGGAGCCAGGGACATTTGGCCTCAGAGCTGCAGGCCGGGCAGTAACACAGAGCAAATGCAGGGCTGAGGAACAGGTAGAAGAGGGGCCCAACCTTTACAAAATCAGCTCTTAAATGGGTTCCTGAAGCTGCTTCTCAGCATTCAGGGCCAATCCGACAGGGCAAAGAGCAGTCCGGCTCGGTCCGGTGAAGCCCTCCAGCTTGCGCTCCACACGCCAGGGAGAGGAGAGCAGGAAACCACCAAACACCCAGCCTTGGGTTCAAGAGTCAAACATGTAGCAGGATGGGGCACCTAAAGAAACGCGGATCTACAAAATCTGACCCGCTCCCCAGAAAGTCACATAGCTGTGAGTATTTAGAGGAAAGTAGCCATCTTGGAGCATTAAGATAAATGTGCAGCTCAGGAATGTTTGATTTGGGGACTTAAGAGAGCCACAAAGAAGCTGCAAGACAAAACTAGTATCATCGATTTATCTTATTCAAATCATTGCTCCAGCTAAAGTGAAATGGAATAAATTTTTACTTCATTTATATATGCTAAGTGCTTTGATTTTGCACTTTTGTCAGGTCATTTACAAGTAGAAATGAGAATGAAGAGGATTTTTTTTCTATTTGCAATATATTGCAACAAATAGAATTGCAATAAAATTGTTTTTTGAAAGTGACCAAGTTACTTTTCAGTAACATAGAAGTTACTAAACAGCAACATTCCCATTACTATTTCCAACATCATTATCGAAGCTGCTACAGAAATCCTTCACATACTAAAACGTAAATTATAGGTAAAAGAAAAAAGCAAACTATATAGATTTGTTCTTTTTAAAAAAAAAAAAAAAACAACTATATCCAGATATATTAAAGAAGTATTAACTTGGTGTCTGCTTTGTACCAGATGCTGTTCTTCTAAAATCACTCATCATTTTAAACACAAGCTAGAAACCTTATAAAAGCCGCTGAAAGCAGAAGGAAAAAAAAAAAAACACTGCTATTTCTCTAAGGAGAAAACCAGCAGCACGCTACCTTTTGCGAGCAGGGTCAAGAGTGCAAAGGGCAAAACCTGCTCAATTTACCCACAGAAGTGGAGCTACCACCTGCACAGAACTACGCTCACAAGCGAAGAGGCAAACACTGATCACTAATGCTTCTCGGATAGTCTTCTCTGAGTCTCTTAAACGACTTAGTTTTCAATAAATCCGTTGCAAAATCTGGACGTTACTTGCTAGATGAGAGCGGCACCCTCCCTCCTCGAAGGAGCACAGCTGGGAACGTCAGCGAGGTGACCTGGGGTCTCCTTGCACAGCCTGAGGCTTCAGGGCTGCATGGCAGTGAGCAGCCCCCAGGGCAAGGCAGGACCTCACCCTGGTCCCACAGGACA
Source organism: Nothocercus julius (assembly GCA_013398735.1). NCBI lineage: Eukaryota > Metazoa > Chordata > Aves > Tinamiformes > Tinamidae > Nothocercus > Nothocercus julius. The sequence goes on along the minus strand of VZSV01000113.1, from coordinate 2,330,352 downwards.
CTTAGGACGCACTCTGGACACCCAGAATTGCCCTCCGGGGCAAGACACAGGGGCCAGGCACCTACCTTGGCCTGCACAGACACCTCTCAATAAATGCCTTAATGCAGTGAGCTTAATAGCGAGAACTGAGCTGTCCCATTACCACAGCATCACCCGGGGTCTGCCCAGTTATAAAGCCACTGCGCACTTCACGTGCACTTTCTTTCTAAAAGGTTGATAACATTTTTATGTTGTACATGGTGCCTTAAAATCACATCAGCAATTGTGCTATTTTCTATCAGACTCTGTATTAAGAGCTTAAGGTATTAAGATTAATGTATTAAGAACTCTTGCAGCCAGTAACTCACTTCATCAGAAAATTGTTGGTGCTTTTTTCCCCATTCATTTGGAGTCCTGGTGCTCAGCAGTCTCAGCTAATGTCACGAGGACACAGGTGCAAAACAGCCCTCCCAGTGCCCAAAAGCAGCGCGCTGCCCCTGGAAGTGCTGGATAAAAGCTGGGTCCAATCGAAGCTGCACAAAACAGATTTCACAGATTTAAAACTGTTTTTTTAATGCTGCTTTGCCACTTGCTTGAGTACCTTTATAATGATAAAACCACCGGATAATCCCAAGCCCCATGGTCTGCCCCAAACCCTTCTGCGTGCCCCTGGACGGGCCATTTAAAGCTGAAACCCGAGTCCTCGCCAGCCTCTGAGCCGACCTGGAGCAGCTTTTGGTCCAAGAGCCGCATCTGCTGGACAACACAGAAACTGCATTTCCTCCCAAAACCCCCTTTCTGGGGGGATTCAAAGTTCTGTTTTCTCACCTTGCCAAAATAGAAAGTTAGTTATTGGGGAGACTGCAAAGAGAGGCCCGAGTGCCAGGCACAGGAGAGAAAAAGCACTTTGGAAAAAACAAGCATTTCCCCTCCAGACAGGCTTCTAAACAAGCAGAAGGAAAAACTGAAGGGGTAACATCACGTTATGCTGCTGGCAAAATGCGTGTTAAGTGGTTTGTCTGCCTTTGGTTCATTTAACAAAAAAATATGTAAAGAAATAGAGAGGACAGTGAGGCACTCTAAGGTCCCAGGGGGCCCGAGCTGTGAGTGCTGGGGGAGAGGCAGCCAAGTGCACCCGGGACCCGGAGGCCACGGTGGCTTTCCTGAGGCTGGCGCATAATTCCTGTGCCTGGGATACTCAGAAATACCTTCACTGCAAAAGAAATGGAAGTTACGCTACTGTAACCGACAGACAACGGGCACAATTTCTTCTAGACCGCTGGAGGGCAGCATTTCTACGAAAAATAAATAAATAAATAAATAAAATTCACTCTCTTCAGTGCATGGATTTTTTTTTTTTTTTTTTTCCTCTCCCCTAAACTCTTACATAGCTCCCTTCATCAGTTCTGGGACAGATTACCATTTCACACTAAAACAACTGGAATTATTGAGCTAAACTCCCATCTAACATAACCTCGTCACCCTTACAGGCAGCTGACTCAGCACTGGCACCCTGATCTGCAGGAACTACTGTAGGGAGCCCAAACCCTCGGCTCGCGAGGATTCTCTTCTGTGGGAAAAATGTCAGGGTTTAATGCCTGCAAGGTAAGGCATCGCTACCGGCTGCCTCTAAAGGCATAAGGGCCATCTGAGAACTAAGCATTTATACGACAACTTACAGATGACGTGCTGTGTTCCAAACGGGGCACCGAGATGCTCCCGTTGCAGGTGCAAGGCTACAGACACGCACCCTGCAACGGGAGGGACATCGGGCACGCGGGTCCCTCCACGCGCTCGGGGAGGGCCGTGGGGCACGTCCGGAGCCCGGGTGCTCGGCCCGTTTCGAGGTCGTTCTCCAAGGAGCTGCACAGGCACCCGTTACATTAAACGGTATGGGGGGTGGAAGCGGCGTGCCCAAATAACGAAGTGAGAGCTGGAGCCAGGCCCTTGGTTTGAACTACTTCCAAGAGAGACGTGAAATCCAACGGCCAGAGCAACTCTGGAAGAAATAAACTGGCATGCTGGGTTAATATTTCAAGTGCCACGGGAGCTAAGGGGACGGGTGGTGAGGGGAAGCAAGGGTAAAAACAGCATGCCGGGTGCTATCCTGCTTGCTTGTTGGCTTGGCTTGGTTGCCAAGGACACTTCAGCTTTAGCCATTTATTTCTTTTCATGGCATGCTAGAAAACATACAAGCAAGTACAAAAGTATCAGCATTGCTGCCGCTTAATTATAGTTTCTGAGAATTTATCTTTTCCCCACCTATCAAATCTTAGCCTAAGGTCAAGAGAAACCATCATTTTGAGTGACTGAATCACAGGACAGGCACGTTTCTGAAAGATATGTTAGGAGCTTTATCTTCAGTAATATGAGCAAAGACAGCTTAAAGAATCACCTCACCATAGGAGTCCCCTGAGGAATAAGCTATCAGAGCTTATCCCTGCCCAGCCTTTGCAGGGGGCTTGGATTTCAGTGTGGGCCTGCAAGGGGGAAGCTCTGGTACCAAATCTGGACCTCAGCTCTTCACATTTTGCTTGGAATCTTGCATCACATGAAAGACAGACGACTTCAAAAACATTAAGCTCTTGCTAGTTAAATGCAAACTACTGCCCGCATGGAGATGGAAGTTCAGCCCTGTGGTCCCATCACCTGGAATCCCTCCTGGCTGTGGGCACAGAGGATCCTGGTTTTTTTTACCTGAAATTGGACACATTTGTTCTACAGCTCTGAGGCTAGGGATGTAGCTTCTTTTCTTACATGGCAATTACATGCATATTGGGGATTACTCTGCGTGTGTCTTTTGCTCGGCAATAGCTCTTCATGAGGAAGAGCTGGCTGACAGCAGCCTGCTCCCAAATTACAGACACCTGACACCACGGGCGAGCTCAGGCTGCCACCAACTCCCAAGTTCCCGTAAGCACCGTGGCTCGATGATCTCCAGGACTCATCTGACAGCAGCTGCCGCCACCCACTTCCCGCAAAGCCCTGGGCCATCCCCGGGGAAAAGCCGGCTTGGCATGAGCCTCCTGACCTGCCCGCTCACCGCCACCTCCACTGCCCGCAGCGGCGACTCCGCAGGCGGCCGCCTGCCGAAGGGGAGAACAAGCTGCTCCTCACACGTGGATGGCAAAACGTTATTCCCCCTTTTCTCAGCAAATAGTAATTATTAAAAAGAGAGACAGAAAAGATTGATTAGATTGTTTAAACACGACACCTGCTGGGCTTACAGCGACTTCTACACACATATTTTGCAGTTAAAGTAGCATATCTTCTCCATGGCTTTGCTTTGTGGTGAGAGCAGGCGTCCCTTCGAGCAGCTCAGGGCTATCACTATTAGCCATGGCTTTTCTATATTGTAATAAATCACACCACAGAGAAAGAGAAAAAAAATATAACCTCTACTTCTGTCTCTTCTATTTTGGACTCCAGTGGCTGTGTTTCCAGACATACCTGACCTTTAACGCTGACCCTGCAGGCCCTTTGGCCGCCTGTGCAGAGCTCTACGCGCACTCAGCTTTTCCAGTGGTTTGATGCCACTGCTATGCGGATACTCACTAACCTGCTGTCTGGAGACTAACGTTAGCTGGCTGGAAGGATTTGAAAGACTCCACATTTTTAACCAAGGTAATCAGTGTTATATTTTGACCTCTGAAGGTTTTGATTTAAATTCTGATATACCGTATTTAGCCCAATTTTTGATTGGGCTTTGGACATCTTCGAACCTCTTGGGCCTTCTAACAGGTGTGGCTGGAAAAGCCTTCACGCACAGGCAGCATTTTGTCTCCCAGAGCAGCTCCAAGTACGTCACTAAATACAGGTCATATTCTGCAGCTCCTAACCACTCTTAGCTTAGGGGGGAAGAAACGTCAATAAGACAAGCAGTGTGGGAACAAAACTGAGGAAGAATCCATTACTTTTCAAACAAAACCAGAAGAGAAATTGACTATCCAAATGTAATTACCCGGGCTCTTGCCCCAGACACAATTTTTTATACATACGTGTGTATGTAT
>VZSV01000113.1:2296162-2320800 GCA_013398735.1 Nothocercus julius | reverse complement strand
GCGGCGCGATGGGCCAGGGCGACGAGAGCGACCGCATCGTCATCAACGTGGGGGGCACCCGGCACCAGACGTACCGCAGCACCCTGCGCACGCTGCCCGGCACCCGCCTGGCCTGGATCGCCGAGCCCGACGCCCACAGCCACTTCGACTACGACCCCCGTACGGATGAGTTCTTCTTCGACCGCCACCCCGGCGTCTTCGCCCACATCCTGAACTACTACCGCACGGGCAAGCTGCACTGCCCCGCCGACGTGTGCGGCCCCCTCTATGAGGAGGAGCTCGCCTTCTGGGGCATCGACGAGACCGATGTGGAGCCCTGCTGCTGGATGACCTACCGGCAGCACCGCGACGCCGAGGAGGCGCTCGACAGCTTCGGCGGGGCGCCCCTGGACAGCAGCGCCGAGGACGGCGACGTGGACGGCACCGGCGACTCGGGCGACGGCGAGGAGGAGCTGGAGATGACCAAACGCCTGGCGCTCAGCGACTCCCCCGACGGCCGCTCCGGGGGCTTCTGGCGCCGCTGGCAGCCCCGCATCTGGGCGCTCTTCGAGGACCCCTACTCGTCCCGATACGCAAGGGTAAGCCGTGCCGCCGGCTCCCGCGCTCGGACACGGGCGCTCTCCCAGGGGCTGCCCCGCGCGCTCCCGAAGCCCACGCATGGCCTGCGCCGCGGTCCCCATGCCAGACCCCGCGGGCGCCCCCAGGGCACAAGGGGACCGCCCGAGAGCGGTGGTTCATGGAGGAGCTTTGACCACCTCCTGCTGCCCTGGGCACCCGTTCAGTGGGTTCTTGGCCATAAGGAGAGCGCTCCCTCCGGCCTTCCTACAGCCCGACCGCTCTCCCCGCTTCACGAGGGGGCGGCGAGCACGGGGGCAGCCGTCCCTGCGGGAGCAGCACGCCGAGAGTTTCCGAGGGGCCGCTGGAAGGGGCGCCCCGTTAAACACGCACGATGGGGCTGCCCTCGCGCTCCTCCCCACATCCGCCTCGTCCCGTCGGGAGCGCGGGCCGCAGCAGAGGGCTCGCTCCCGGAGAGGGGCCGCGGCGCGCGGGGACTCGCCTGGCTGCTGAAGGACAGCTCCTCCCTCGCCGTGGCCGCAGTCCTTGCGGGAAGGCGGCGGCGGCGCCGCGTCCGTGTGCGCGCTGAGCCAGGCCCCGGCTCTGGGTCCCGCTGCCATCGCACGTGAGGAGTCTCGCAGCTTCCCGGGCTACGCTGGGGCCCGACGCTGCCTGTCAGGTCAAACGAAAACGCTCGCCTCGGGCTCTGCGGCAGGGTTAACGCCACGCTGTAGCTGCCTCGATAAGCAGGAAAGCCCGGGGGAGGACGGTGCCTCGGCCAAGCAAGTGCTTTGGATGCGCGTTGTTCCTCCCGCAGCCGCGCCGCTGTGCAGGCGGAGCTCCTCCGCAGGGATGCGCGGTGCTCGCGGCAGGGAGCCCGAGCACACGGAGGCGCAAAGCGCGTGGATGGAGGGCAGCGAGGTGGGGATGGAGGGCGCGAGGCCGGCGGAGCGGGTGCGCGCGGGCGGCGCTCGGCGGAGCGGTGGCGACGGGCGGCTCTCGGGCTGAGCGGGGCCGGCGCGCGGGCAGTGCCAGGGCTGCAGGCTCAGTGAATAGGCACAGCTGGAGCAGCGCCTGGAGTCTTTTCTTGGTGCGTCTCTCAGATTCGCGCTTGCCTACCCTTTGGAGAGTGCCTCCCTGAACAAAGGAGTTAATATTTCAAGTGAATTCCCTTAAACAGCATGGAGGATAAAGGAACAATAAAATATTTACCATTACATGAAGGGCTGAGGCTGTCGAACCGCAGCTTTCAGATTCCTGATTTCTGCCAAGGGCGCATGGAAATGGAGAGGGCAGGCTGGAGGGCATCCTTCAGACGGCTCGGAGAGCTTCCTTTAATGAAGCCTGACATGAATGGATGCCGACTGGAATAGCGGGTCTCTCCGGTGGCCAGGAATCTGTTGGTAAAACACAGCAAGTCAAAGCAGTGTGCTTGCCCAAGATTTTGGGGAATGGTCCAAAAGCCAAAAGGATAATAATTCTGTCCCACTGAAAAGGGTACACACGGACAGGAGGCTAAAACAGCCTTTTTCTTGGAAGAGTTCCTGTGTTTTAGGCTGGAGGATAAACCGCATAGCCAGGAGTAGCAGTCCCTATGAGGTACAAGCTGGAATTCTAGCAGGACATACATTTCATTTTCCTCCTCTGTATGGGCATTTCCATTTAGGAATAGGCATTTTATAAAGTGATTTGTTTATTCCAATGTTGTTATCCAGTTTATTCACTGTTATATGTGCATATCTAGTCCAATTACACCCCCCCAATTTACTTGTAACTTGCTCTTTCCTTAAAAGATTGTTAAACTAGAGTAATATGAATTCTAGGCAAAGCTGAAGTGCCTACTGAGGATTTCATGGGTTAAAATATAATTCTTTAACTTGTATCTATGGAGACATAGGCCATACGCATTAATATTTTGCATGAAGGAAGATGGCTTTCATCATCAACACATGCACACACATCCATTAAGAAGACATTAAGACAGTTAACATCTTCTAATAAAAGCCATATGTTATGGTTATGGATGTAAAGAAAGATGGGAGTTTGATTTATGTCTCTGTAACCTAATGACAGACATTGCAAAAAGACCTCAAACTCACAATAGCTAATTTGAAGTAAAATAATTGATAGGATCATTAACAAGGGAATGGTATATTAAAGCAATCATTAGGAAAGTAGAGTCAGGCAACAAACACACTGTTATCTTGTTTCTAATCATGCGCACAACTTTCAATTACTTCCCCTGTTTCAGTTATGCAAAATTTAAATTCGCATTGCCATTTGTCAAAAAAAAGAAAAAAAATTACATCACAAAAATTCGTCATCCCAGTTGGATCTGAGATGTCTGCCAACTGTGAATATTATATATATGCTTGGTGTTTACATATGGTACCAACATGTATGTCAAAGTAACGTCTTAGCAGAAGCCCTGGTTTACATAATCATTATACTGTTATACTTGGGCAAGTAGAAAAAATATGAATGTAAATGTAAAGATGAAAAGAAAACACACCTAATTAAATAAAGCAAGATTTCTCTGGGCTATACCTGGTACAGTAGTTCAGTGAACATATAGGAACTATCTATAGAAAGATCATATCTACTGCTTTTTGGAACATTCTGACAAATACTGTTTAAATATACAGGTACATTTGACTATCTGACTTAGGCAGCATCTCACTTCAAGATATTCATAGCTTGAGAACTGACTGTAATCCCTATGTTTTGCAAAAGATACCAGGACCTAATTCATGCTAAATTATATGCGATCTCATTGTAGATGACCAAGGGAGAATGGGAAGGCATTTATGTACTGCAGGCAAAACTAGCTAACTCTGGAAATCTTGCCTATTTCTTAACTTTGCTAAAGCATAACCTACCAGTCATTAATAGCTTATCTTTAAGCACAATGTATTCAGTAGGTTCCTGGGGAGAAGAAAGAAAAAAAAAAAAAAAAAAAAAAAAAAAAAAAAAAAAAAAAAAACTGAGTCTAATTAAATTCCAGCTTTCTAGATATCATTTTCTTAAATAAGGTCTTTCTTTCTGAAAAGATCAAACTTCAAAAAATTGCACGGTCTTCTAAGTCTGTGAGGAGGCAAGGCATCTAACTATGTTTGAAATCCCCGATTGCATCAGACTGCTGCCTCTGCAAGACAACGGGCGCTGCGCTGCTCCGACCTCGAGGACGGCGCGCGCGGCCCACGGGGAAAGGCGGCTGCCTGGAGCAGCAGCAGACCAGGTGATGGAGGAGATCGCATTGACAGAGATGGTCTTTATGTATGCAGAGAGACAGACAGACATCCAGGTGGATTTTCAAAAGGATCTCATCAGGCAGTTGAATATCACCAGATGCCAATAAGTATTATGCACCTAAATCAAGGAGATGTTTCTCTAAAGCTTATTAGAAGTCATTTTTTCACATCTTTAGGCAGCTTTGTAAAATTGTTTTTCAAACTAGAGATGCAGGCAAAAGACATAGTTGCGCAGAGAGCAATTCAGAGCCACATAAGGAGCACATCCGAGTGGCGCTCTGATAGTTGGGGTGACGTTCTTGCCCTCTGCACTCAGCAGCACCGAGACACCCGGGTGAGAAACCTTTCCTTAGCACCGTCTCCTCTAGCCCTCCGACACGTCCGACCCTGCTGCTCTTATCCAACCAAAACTCCCTTCGATTTCCAGGGCGTGCGGCCGGCAGGTACCCCCCATCCCTGCCCGCAGTGGGGCAGTTTTGGCTCCCGTTGTTGTGCTGGGCAGCGCTTGGGAACCTGGAGCTTCAGCATCAGACTCCGTGTGAGTGCTCGAGTGCTCCAGCTCCAACTGGGCACTTCATCTTCCTTAACGAACCCTAAGGGAAGCTTCCAAATAAACATTCACTGCAGCTTTTAAACAAAAGCTGGTTGGGATCCGATGGCAAGATCTCAGCAGCTTGACTTCCCAGGCTGGCAGCTGCCATCCAGCGCCGGGGAAAGGCTCGGGGCAGGGCTCACGCTCGCCCTTCCTGCCGCCCCGTCCCCCCCATCCCGTGCAAGGGGCCGCCTTCTGCGGCGGGTGCCATCTGGGGAATAAGTTTCTTGCACTAAGATGACAATGGTAAAAGGGGTAGTGCAGAAGACACGGCAGAGGGGTGTTCTCCCCTGACTTCCTCCTGCCTTGCTTTGTACATTCAAGAGCATTTCAACCTTGCTGTCTTCATTTAAGCTTATTTTCCTCTAAATAAATGACATGCCCATGGGATCACCAGTCCTCAGTAACCATCGTGTCCCAGGGCTCGGCGGCTGCAGTGGCTCCTGCTCACCTTAGAGCCTGGCCCAGGACACCCAAGCTCAAAAGCACGCTGCTTCATTGCAACTGCTCACTGCATCGCCGCTTGGAGAAACGGGAACCTTCCCTCGTACCTCCAGTGTAACGGCATGACAATGGGAATGGCTACTGGCCTTTTAGTAACCACCATTCCGTCCTTCGTTCTTCAGAGAGTCCCTAAAATCCCATTCTCCCTAGGGAGAAACTCCTAGTTTCTCCCATCAAGGGGTATAATACTGCAAATCTTCATATAAGCCATTAACAAGCAGCTTCTGGTCTCCTCTGCATCCTGCCCAGGGTTCTCTCCCGTCACGGCGGGCAGCTTTGGCCACTCAGATGAAGTGCTACGTTCAGCCCTGTTGGGCTGCCCGCTCAGATCAAGTGCCACGTTCAGCCCTGTTGGGCTGCCCAGCACGGCACGGGCGCGCTCACGAACGGCTCGTGTGAGTCGCCCCTCTGACTTCACAGCAATTCCTTCAAAGGAAGCAAAACCAAGCCCAGCTTAGCAGCCCTGCGGAATCACGACTTCGCTGGTGTGGGTAGTTCCAAAACGGTCACAAAGACACCACGAGTGCCCAGCAAAGCTCACAAGGTCACTGCAGTCACAGCCTGGCGAGGGGCGGCATGGACGGGCGCCATCCACGCCGCTGAATCAGGGCCGTTCGCTAGTACAGAGTCAGCAGTTCCCGTTCCAGGAGGGTTTTCTTTTAATCCATTTGCCTATTTCCAATTTTATTTCTATTATTCCGAAACCTTAAAAAAGAACAGCATCTGTTGCCATTTTCATATATCTTATATCTTACTTAATTTTAATGTTTCTAGGTTACAAAATTTACTTGATTTAGCCAAGGCTGTGATCGTATGGATCATACCATCATATGCATACACATATATATGCCTTCCTCTCACCACCACCTCCTACAGTGCTGAGTGGGATTTCCATATGAAGAAGGACATCAAAATTAAGCCATCCCAAAATATTCCTAAAAATGTAACCCTGGCACCACTGATATCAATACGCAATTTGAGGACTTGTTTCAGTGTGGTATTGGCTCTCTGCTCTTTTTAATCCATCCTTATGCGCCTTCAGTTATTCTCTTTGTCCTTCTCCTGACATTTGCTATTTTGGTTTTGGTTAGGGAAGGAAAGGCAACAAAATACTGGTATTCTGTGTTGCTGTATCATGAGACAAAGGATAAAAAGATCCATGGATCAATTATAATATTTCTATTTTGGAGCTATTCACAAAAATGTGACATGTTAGACTACAGCTAGGAAATTTATTTTTCCGTCTTGTTTTTCCTTCCTTTGTGCACTCTGATATTCGAGGGTGTTCATTCTTAATTTTATATATACATTACCGAGCCATGTGTATTTATAGTACTACTTCAGTGACAAAGCCTGTACAAACAGGGTTTCTTTTAGCATAAGGAAGGATGGTAGCAAATCAGCAACTGAGGACCTTACTGTTAAGTGAAACGCAGTGCCAAAGTTATTATCAATTTCAAGGAGAAATGAATTTTCCTGCGCTATGGCTCAGGACAACCGATTATTTGCCGTCTATTGCTTTTTGAATAGGCACGTTGTCTCTCTCCATTCCAAAGCACCGATGTGTAATAGATCTTAGCCAATTATCGGGAAGGTATTCAAGTATATAGTTCCATAACCAGTGAAAGACAGGAGAAGCTTCAGCACACTGCATCAAAACGCAGACCTCTAATACCGACAAAGCCCCTCCTGACCTTAAAGGCATTTTTCCCCGCGAAGGGCTACCGAGTACACCCCCGCCAGGCCACGTGCCTTCAGTCAACGCTGAGCCAAACCGTAGCCGAGCGCCGTGTTTCACCGATCCCAAGGGCGAGCAGGGGCGCTCGGAGGGCCCCGCTCGCCGGGCGCCGTTCCCGCGCCGACACGGGCGGCGAGGGGGCTCCGCCGCCGAGCGGCCCCCGCGCCTGCTCCGCGCTCCGCAGGGACGGCAGCAGCCGAGCAGCCATTTTGAGAGCTCTGCCGAGTGCAGGGAATTAGCGGCTCCGTTACCGGCTGCTGGGTCTCATCGGAGGGAGGAACAGTGCTGGAAGGCTGCTCGGCCTTCCCTGCTGCATACCGTGTTATATAAATACATGATTCACTGCGAGCGGCACCCGGGAGAGGCAGAGCGTCGGGATCAGATGAAATCAGAGAAATCTGTGGATCTGCAGAGAACCTCCCTCTCCCCCTGAATCTAAATTGAACGCTGTCATTTCTAGAATAATTTTTACATCTCTCCTCTGTGCTCAGCAAGGACCCAGATTTCGCTGTCTTCCCTCCTACTCCTGTAGTGATAGCTTACTCCAGGAATATCCCCGCTCCCATCCGCCTGAGCACGGTACCATCCGCCCTGGGGAGAGGTGAAAGGGCCAGGTCCTAATTGATTTTCTCTTCCTTCGGATATGATTTATAAGATATAAGGGGGTGCTCTAATAAATCACGCTATAAAAATTAAGTATAAATCTCCGCCTGAGGCTTTTTACAGTGATGGCTTATGATGTAAGACCCTTTAATGACAGTAAGTTAAAATTGCATTGTAATGGCCCTGTGCAAACGCAATAAATCCCGGGTTTCGGCGCGGACGGCAGCCCCGCGCGGGCACGCGGGGTGGCACGCGCTTATGTAATTACGGTGACACCTGAGCAGCGAGAGCAGCAAATCCGAGTGCCGTTAGATTTACGCTGAAAAAACACCCTGTCGAGACCATCATGGTGCTGTGGCAGCGTGGAGCGGTTTAAAAGACCCCGCTGGACTTTTCTTGGAGAGACTGGGTCCCTTTCACAAACCGGAAAGCCGGATTATTTCTCAGGAACAAAGGCAGAGCCTAGTCCTACTGAATCTTGTAATTTCCCAGGGACAAACAGGAGTTAGACTGGGTCTGAACAGCCAAACCAAATATCATGTTCCCTTAATTTCCTGGATCAGTCACTCATTATTCACAAAAGAAACAAAAGGAGGAAAAAAAAGGAAAAAATAAATAAAGAAAATGTACACAGATGTACCTAACAGAGTAATAGATCCTTGTTTCAGCTGTAGCAAAATCCCTACTGCTGCCCTCCATCTCTCCCACCTTTATCATTCTCCTCTTCCTCCAAAAAAAAACCCCACATCTAAAACGTTACCCGCATTCCTCTTTAAATACAGAAAGACCTGGTCAATTCAGGTCACGTATCATTTAACAGGCATCAGATATTCAGCTGCAGATTTCAACCTGAAAATTAACTCCATTAACCCTGCTCTGTTTTTCACTTGGGATTCTTGCACTTGGGTACACCAAACCGCTTGGCACGCACAGACGATGGAGGCTCATTCTGCCCATTTGATTTACCCATTTATAAATTAAAAGGAAGGTTCATTCAGAATTCTCCTGCTTTGGTAACAGGCCCCGGGAAAACACGTAGGGACAAACCTGGAAAACGCCGGCAGCCCCCAGCGGAGGTCATGGCCGGCGGTACCCAAGGACACAGGCCTGGGGGACCTTGAGGAAAACCCTATCCCAGCCGCAGCCACGACTGGCCCCGGCGTCACCGGCGCCTAACGCGAGGCCGCGCAGAGCCGGCCCAGGCCCCGTTCCCAGGGGAGGGCAGCTGTGTAACCCCGCGCGCGCGCCCGTCCGCACGGAGCCCCTCGGCCGCGCGTGGGAAACGCAGCAGCTCACAGCGGCCGCCTTGTGCTGCTCCCGCCGCTTTGTTCAACGCGGATCCCCCCGTGCTTTCCGCACGCCGTTCCGCGTGAAAACCGGCAGCAGAACGTTGCAGCACTTCCTGCAAATGTGTCCCGAATACTGCAAAACTCATTTTAACTGGAGCTTTTTACCTAAAGCACCTGCAAGGACAAACCAAGAGCAGCCTAACTACGCTGTGATCACTCATCCAGGGCCCTACTGTTTTAATTGCTGTTTATTTTTATTTTTTAGCAAATAACTTTCATCTGAATTTTGCTCAAGCAATATTGATATTCACTGTTCAGCTGATTAAATTCCAGTATTTATTCCACCAAAAAATCCCAAAGGCGCTAGTGATTTTATTAAAAGGCCTAATGTAAATTTTAAACCTGTATAGATTACTTGAAATGTTAGTTATGTCTACGCAGCAAGAAATCAATACTGCCAAAGTGCATACCCTGTTCTAGAGAAAACATCATTTGGAAAATCTACTCCACTAAAAGAGAGAAGCTCTTTCTACTTGCAGGTGTCAGTGACATGGACTAAAGGCAAAAGCAAAGTTTGAAATCCTGTAGCCATTCCACAGGACTTCAACTCCAAAGCCTAAATTCATCTTCACGAGTGCTATCGTCAGCTGGAGCAACGCCTAGGGCAGCACCGTTCCTGTTCTCAGAGGATACTGTGGTAGCACAACAGGGACAACTTTTGTTCTTGTTACGTTTAGCCTCCGTGCACAACCCTGCAGACGCGGGGCTTTAAAGCTGTAAGTGAAGACACAAATACGCCTATATAAATGTATAAATACATATATAGTATAGCTCAGCATTGTTCAATGAATGAACATGTGCAGTAGGGTACAGATACACAAACAGTAAATTACATTAATTCACTAGATCACATCATCTGGCTCTGCCTCGGCCCTCCGTTTTCCGTCGGGGAACTGCACCCTGCGAGGAACCGCACCGGACGCGCCAGCTTGGCGCTTCCCCTTGCGCGGCAGAAACCACCTCGCTCGCTCCGCGTTGTCGCCGCGCGCTCGCCGCAGCAAGCAGCCCGGCAGGGTTAGAATCTGCCAAGCCCTCAGGATGCTACCGGCATAAAACGGCAAGGCAGCAGTCCGCGGCCGCGGGCCCCGTTTACGCTGCCGTAGCTGGAGCGCTTCCCAAGCCGGTGCTCCCGGGAAGGCGCGGGGGGCACGAGCTCGCCCAGGAGCCGCCGCCTGCCCGTTCCCTCCTCGAGGCAGCTCTGCGGGCGGGCGGCGGCAGCCCCGTGCGATCGGACGCGCAGCTCCCCAGAGGGCAGCGCTGCGGACGCCCCTTTTTGAAGGGCACGGTACAATTTCCCAGCGCCTTTCTTCACGGACCGAGCCAGGCCTTCAAAGGTACTCGAGTAAGCTGAATTTGTGCTCTGTTGGGGCCATTTTCAAAAATGTGCTCGAATGAAAGTAGGAGATACTAGTGTGAAACCATCCCCTTCGTGCAGTAACCCTGTGGCTGAAGTGTTTGCTTAGAACGTTTCAGGTTTAATATCTTTTTCCAGCTGCAAGGTTACAAACTTTCAGCTGTCTCCACTGGAGTGACAATTCTTACTGACTTCTGCAAGATTAATGGCAGAAAACAGATACGTAGCAAAACGTTCACAGGGAGCATAACTTACAGTTTTGGATATGCACTATTTTTATGTTCTCTCAGTCAGTAGTTCAAAGCAAGTACCTGTTGGAAATGACCAAAGGTCCTCGTCATCTGGCTGACCCTGGGCTGAGCCCTGTGCAGTGATTCAGTGCTCTCTGTACTGCCCCTAGGGAGAGGGAGGTACAAGACACACAAAAGTATCATCGTAGAGGAAGGAGAAACACTTTTTCCATCCCTAGAATGTGAACAGTGCCGCCAACCTGGAAAGCGAGCTCCCAGGTGAGCGCAGGGACACGCTGCATCGCTTGTTCCAAAAAGACCCGTGTTTCCCTGTCGCTTTTCAGACACACCCCGACACATACAGGCAGTCTGGAAATCCTTGGAGGCTGCCTCTCCATCGATACTCTAACATAAACGTTTTTCTTATTTAAATGGCAATTGATCACTTGCATTTTATTACTTTTAATACTACGAGCTGCATTACCGCTGTCAAAGGAAAGCCATCTCAGCTAAACTACTGCCACGCTTAAAGAAAGGGATATTTGCAGCACGTATGTGCTTTAGTTTTGGCATAACCCAACAACATGGAAGTGACTGATGCACATTCTAGTTACTACGTTTGCTATCTTCATGTTATGCATAATCCTAGATTCAACACTAGTTCAAAATCTTACTTAGCAAAGCTAAGCAGTATTCAGTGTATTGTTAAATACCCCTCGACTGTAATTTACCTTCTATAGGAGTCTTGCCAGGGGCTCTAATGAAGCAGAGGCAGTTTTGCAGTTTTACCATCTGTTATCAAATCTACTCCTGCTGCAAGAGAAATACAGTTGCGTTGGAATTTAGAAGCAACAAACACTAAAAAATATATACATTTTCCTTCATTGTTCAAATAGTTTTGCTGAATATTCTAAAGTAGGTAACATCTGAACTATAAATAAAACATTTTAAAGATTGATGTAATTAAAAAAAAAAGTTATATTAGAAGAACAAATATAATAATAGAGATGTTCTCCACAAACACAGCACGATACAGAGGTATCAATAAGAAATCGTCTTGTGTTCCACAGCCTCCATATCTGGAAAAAAAACAATTCTTAGAAACATGAACGTCCTCAAACTTCTACAACGCCCCTTCTGTCCTCCGTAGCGCAGGCCCACAGGAGCACTGCCGAGCTCCACAGCTCTACCCCTCCTGCCGCCGGGATGCCCGGGAAAGGGCCTGGGGGGCAAAAGCTCCAGAGAACGCTACAGCTTCGCTTCACTGCTGTGCAGCGGACTCCGAATGAACACTTAATATTTATATGAATCATTGTCAGTGTCAAGAAAGATGAAGTTTATAAAAATAGTACCAAATCGGGGAATGAGTTTTAAGATTCACTGGGTAAATGCCTCTTTACGTACGGTATTATTTATAGGTATTTTTCTAACCCGTTCTGTCATCCTGTCTCTTAAAATTATGGGAGAGGGAGCAGGGAGAACCTATGGCAAATGCAGATGCCAGGGAGGTCTTGCTGAGAACTGTGGCATCTCGTTTGTAGCTCAGAGAAGGAAGGTGAGAATAAGCCGGGGAGTTTGGAGCTAAGCCCCTTAGTTATTCCCTTCTTGTCCAAGAAAACTCTTTCAGCCTATTTATTTATTTAAATTCCTCTGTCACAAGTGGAACGGCGCTTCCAAGGCTCAGAGGTCGGTGTCCGAGAGCTGACTGTGAGCAGCTTTCGGGCATGGGGCAAACTCCTAAATCTGAGGTTGTCCAAGCCATTCAAATCCTGCAGTTGTGAAATCCCCCTACTCAAAGAGGTCTCAGAGAGAAGGTCACAACCATAGTTTCAGCACCAAATCTGTAATTTCTTAACTCTCCCTGAGGTCAATGACAGCTGTAGACGGTGTCTTCCAGCTGTCCCCAAAGAAGCTTGAACTAGAGATAGAAAACTTTTGGAAACGTCAGTTTTGATAACTTGGTGCATCTACTGACTTTCACTTGAGAATGAGACGGTCGCTGCCAAGCCCTTCCTGCACCACAGCGAGTCTGTGAGTCTCAGCCATTTGTGAAAGCGCTTTAAAAAAATTCCACACAAAGGACAAAACATAACCAAACATTATTAGAACTTTAAACCATTATCCAAAAATAAATCCAAAATCCTGAAGACAATGAAGATGAAATTCACCTTGGCAGAAATTTCAAAGGAAGACGGGGCAGCCCCAAAGCTCGTGCCAGATTCTTGCAAACAGGAGACGGTAACTTTGCACATGCAAGAACGCGGGGAGCTCCAAAGCGCAGTGCTTGCTTTCACCCGGCGAGGCCACGGAGCACTTTGCCGGGGCAAATACCAGCACGGGTGCTGCTATGCCAGGACTCAGCCCTCAGCAGACAGGACTTCAGCAGCGGCTAGAGCAGGGGTCTGCGCTGTCGCCTGCATCTACGCAGATCCGGAGCATCGCACAGGGGAAACAGGAATCCACAGGCTTTTGTTTTATGCAGCACCGTTTTTATACTCCCAGTGAGAAGCGCGTTTCATCCTTCCTCCTTTCACGGAGACTTTCGTGGCAGCCGCGTGTCCGGTCAGAGCGGCACAACCGCCGAACCTCTGGCCACCACGAGCTTCCTTGCAAATATGACGTCTCCGCCTCTGCACCTATTTAGCAAGGGACCAGCAAGGAACTTGGTCTCATCTCTATAACAACTGCCCTAAACCTTCTCGAGAAGTAAAATACAGGTGTTTGCACAAGTGACAATACCAAAACATTTAAGCAGAGACCCAGCCCTTTGGGAGGACTACAGAGAAGGGAAAAGGTCAAGGAATTTCTTGTTTCTGTGTTTTGGGAAGCTTACTCAGAGTTTTTGGCTAAGAGGCAGGTTGTGGAGTATCAATAGTAACATTACATGTAGTCTGCTGGTTCTGATCTAGAAACAAATGGCCAAATACTAACAAATATATTCTCTTTTTGGTGTATTCAGAGTTTCTTCCTCTTCTTGATGAAGCTCAAGAAAAAAAATCTTTTTTTCAGTATAGTTTCTTCTCAAACTTATTCAGGAAAAAATGATACATAGAAAGAATGAACAAGGTAGTGGAGTATAAGAGAAAGTGACAGAAGGATAAAAAGAGTTTTCTGCATAACATTTTAGTAAAGTCTTTGAACAAGGGAAAAGTCTTGTCAGTTTGAAATCTGCAGGAGAAATATGACATCATTTATTTAATGTTTTCAAGGAAAAAGGGATCCCTTTTTCCAAGTTGCATTTATATGTTCCTTTGAGTCATTTCCAAATAACATTGCACATCTCTTGCTTGTAGTTCTTCATCTTGCAGCTTCCTAGAGATTCTTCTTTCTTTTGCTGGTTGGTTTTGATGTTTTTTTTTTTTAAATGAGGTGAGAATAGAAGCAGGTTTTCATGTAGATGAGGAAGATATGGCTGCTTATGAGCCTTCCTTCACACAGGTCTCAGCCTGACGCTGTGTCAATGGACACCAAATGCCTCTTTGAAGGATCAGCACCTCCTTGTCCTTCATGTTGCTTTTCAGAGAAAGGCTGCAGCTCTGAATTTGTGTTTTAAGCAACAACAGCCGTTTCAGCCGTAGTTTGAGACCTGGCCGCCTCCTCAGAGAGCACGGGCATCACAAGGACACTCTTGAAGGAGAAACAGGGAAACGAGCAATTCCACTATAAGCCATCAGGAAGAAAACAACGGGAGCAGGATTTAGCAACAATAAATAGGAAAAGGGGGGAGACTTCAAAAGTAGAAGGGAGGAAAAAAGAAAAAAAAAAATAAAAATAAAGGTCACTGCTGGGTGAGGGAAGCTGGACAGGGTGCCCGCTCTGGCAGCGTAGGGGTGGGAGGCAGGAGAGGTGATGCCTTTCCTGGGTAAGGCATCTGCCTAGCAATAGACAAACAAGGTTGTCAAGAGCTGGAAATCTCAAAATGTGCCAGTTTAGAGCAAATCCCTCCTATTCCAGCAAGGTGAGGGTGAGCTTCTCAGAACGGTTCAAATGAGCTTGCTATATGCCAGCAATCCTGGTAATTCTGAGTATGCCACAAGCAAGAAGGCAGTCCTCAACAGAGCCCAAGAAGACAAAATTAGCAGTATTAGATTTCATGGTCAAAAGAGCACATTTTGCTGAACAAAAAAAGGGTTAGGCTCCAAAGTGGAAAGCCTCACATACTGCCACCAATGCTTGCAACTGGAGAAGCTCCAAGGGCATTTGAGGATTTGGGGCAGCCTGTTCTGATGCACTTAGTTTTTTCCTGTGGCCTGTGAAGGTCAAAAACTCCGGAAAAAAAATAAAAAGAGAGAAAAAAAGCCCACTGCATCTCTTTAAGAGCTCTAACAGAGGCTTCACTGATCCAAGCTAGCCAGAACTGCTTTTCTCTTCTGGAATCCTGCATAAGAATTATGGTAGTCACCACACACAGAAACTCAATTCAGCAGTGATCCAAGACTAAATGGGATTTCAGGAGAAAAAGGCTGACCTATTAAATATATAGGGCACTTGCAGAAGTGAGAGGGAGCCACATGCTCTTCCCCTGCCTGACAGCCAGCAGGATGGCATGGAAATGTCAGCGCCTGTCCTCATAGATGTTATTCCGGGGCTGGTTCTCATTGCATGCTAAATCCTAGGACAATTAGCACCCTTTGGCCCTCGTGTGATCATATCCCTTATAAAGAAAGTCTAGAATAAAGAGGTAATCTTTGATTGAGGATACATGCTGCCTAATGAAATGATGCTGTTTGCTTTTAGTTTGCAGATTGTACACGCATTCTGTTCACTGAGGAGCTCTAATAACAATATATTTTTATGGTTCCCTGGCAGATACATTGATTGATCTGAAACAACAGGGACAAGGTAGGGTAGCAGATGGAAAGGCCCAGGAAGTGCAGGAACACATCGGCCCTTCGGCTCACTTCAGACCTGACCTCGGACAAGTCACAACTTCCTGATATTGATTTTCCAACCTGCATAATTAGGATAAGAGAAAATTATTTATCTACCTCTTCTGGGTATTGCAGGGACTAATTACTTAATGTTCACCCTGTACTTTGAAGATAATGTTCTATGAATTATTAAGTAAAACATTTATTTTCTGTATCGTGCTGCTTTAAGCAGGTGAAGCAAGGACATCTTTTTGACAGCAGAAAGAACTAAACTTCTGCTCAAAAATCAACCACAGGGATCAGAAGGCAATCTTGTCTTTGCTTCATTCTGATTATTCAGCATTCTTCATTAAGATTGACGGGAAATGAGAAAGCAAAGCTTCAGCATTCAGGTAGGCAAAACTTAGGAACATTTAAGATTTTATCAACAAAACCTTCCCAAACAGTAGTTAACATTTCAGAAGATACTTCTGGCTCTTTTAGATGAAAAGCTAAAGCAAGATGGAACCATTTCAGTACAATGTGCATAACAGACCACTGACAGATTGACTAAATAATACTAGATAGAGTAACGAGAGACAAAGTTAAGTAATGGAATACATATAACCCCAAGTGAGAAAGGAAAGGGGTATTTTGCAACAAGGCATACAAAATAAAACCACTAGCAGACTTATACATCCTTTGCACTTAAACTGCTCCAGTTTGCACGAACCTCAAAGCCAGAAAATATTTTGAGCTAATGCATCATGCCCATAACCTATGCAACCTCAACAGAGGTTTCAAGCTGAGAGAATGAGCTCTGAAGAGCCCTGGCTGGCACTGGAATTAGAGCTTTTGCACTGTCTCGGCCGCTGCCAGCAAACACCTTCCCAGGGCAGGGGGGCGACGGCGACCCAAGCGCCGCACGGAGCCGCGCGGGGCTCCCGCATGGAGCGGCCGGTGGCAGGGCCGGCACCAGCCCCACAAGCTGCTCACCGGCGCTGCTGTGCCCGGAGCTTCCCGAGCAGCCGCCCCAGGGCGCTGCGTGTCCCGGGATCAGCCCCTGCTTCCCAGCTGCGGCGGCTGGTTCAGCCGTGGGGCCGCGGGCACGAGGGCACCGAGGCGGCCGCGTGCCGCCTCCCGTGGAAACGCCCCGGCAGCAGCGGCGGAGGGACGGCCGTGAGCCCATGAGAAAGGCGGACGCAGAGCGATGCCCTGCGGGCTCCGCTGCAGCCTGCAGGGGCAGGCGGGGACCTCGCTGTGTCCCCGGCGACCCGAGGAGCAAGGAGCCACGTCACCCACCTGCTGTGCAGACGGGGATCTCACCAAGTGCCCTCTGACGGGATGCGGAGCACGGAGTCCGCGGGAGGAAGCTGGAGAGCACAAGAGCACCTCACAGAAGAGCCTGCTGATCTCCGGCCCAGGCAAGCAGAAGACAGCGAGGTGCTGCTGGTAACTCCCAGACGGCACCGTGTTCCTCAAAAAGAACACACTGGGTTAATTCTAACTCACATCCACCATAGTGACATTTCCTTATGGCACACAGAGATAGCCTGAAATTGCTTGTGCTGCATTCAAGGGATCACAAGAGTCAAAAACAACCACTCCGTTCTTTCCTAGAGCATCTCCGAAGGCACCAGGAATTATTCATCCCTTAAATGGAGATGGAGAAAAAGCTGCTACAGGTTTAACAAAAAGTAAAACCTACCTTCGCCTGTGCTCACTGATTAAAATCGATGTGAAGTTAACCAAAACTCAAAATTCAACAACAACAAAACATCAGAAAGAAATTTTATTAGAATTATGTCCCCCGGTCAATTGTGTGCTTTTCAGGCTTTCGGAATGTCATTATTTCAATACTTACACAACTTAGACTTTTCCAGGTCTCAGTTCCACTTTGAAAACATCCATAAGCAGAAAGACCTCACTGATCAACTCCTCTGTGTTCCAGCCTAGGAACCTTTTCCTCGTAAGAAAATAAATAAATAAGCAAGCTTCCTTTTAAATCTCCTTCACATTTTCAGCTGCCTCAGGTGCCACCAGCGCATGGCAGAGGAAGCTGCCAGCCAGCTTGCTCCCTGCTCGCTGCAGATCAAGCCAAGGGCACTTGGAGCCACCCAAGAGGACACGGCCCCACGGCACAGAGCCCGCAGGGGAAAACGTCTTCCTGGGATTATAGAATCATGGCAGACTCTGCACTGGGCCAGGTTAACAACATCTGTATCCTCGTCCTTTTAGCACCAGCTGGAAAAACTGGTATTTGCTACGGCCTCATAGCCAAAAAGCTTATTTTAAAAATACACTCTGTAATCAAACGTCTGTTTGTAACATTTATGACTTGGCAGATTAACTTGCACATCAGGCGCACGTCTTGATGGCTAATTTTGAGCCCTAAATGCAGCAGAGCAATCTTCTATCTGGCTGGTGTCTGTCCTTTTCAAAAGGCAAATGAGTGCATAAATTATGTTTAAAAAGAGGTAGGCATTTTCTACCCACAGCGTAGAGTCACTGTAGGTGGGTTATTATCTAGGAATACTGAAGAGGTAGCAAGTCTGCGAGTTAACCCATTCTTGGTAGTCTCTCCATGCCAGCTCTTGTTTTTACTGCCAACAGCCTGAAATTATCAGTAGGGCAGGATTTTGCAGGTAGCTCCAGCAGCGCAGCAGCTGCATTGCAGACAGACAGCAGCTGGTAGAGCCCAGGGAGAAGGTTTTATTCCCCGCAGCGGCGGGCGAGCCCCACAGGAGCACTCAGTCACTCTGCTGGTGCTGGCAACTAAGCTGCTCCGTTTGCTCCCGTTAACGTTTCCCGCACCAAACGCGACGCTGCAGTTGCCGTGTATTAGCAGAGCAGGATGGACTCTGCACCATTTGAGAGAGATCAGCAGGATGCTGAAGTCTGCTTCTTCTGCAGTATCTGTACGGACAGGAAAGCAGAAAGCAGTAGGTTGACAAACGGGTATTTTTCAAGTAAGAGGTATGGGCATGCCCTGCAGCCGATACGAACACGAACAGGCACAAAGACGTTCGGCTGAACACAGCTACTGCATTTACTCCAGGGAAGAGTTTGAGGACGTCGTGGAGAGGGGGCTCCCTCCCTCGGCTGCAGTGCCCAAAGAGAAGAAATGCAAAATGTTAGTACTGAAAATCTTAAAATCTTATTGTACAAGTATTTCCACTTTCCACCCAAGACAGAAAAAAAAACAGATATTTAATTTTCCCAGCCTTTTATAAAACAAAAATTACATGATTGGTTTTAAGACGACGTACGAATTAAGGGCACCATCAGCATAAAGTTAGTTAATCTAAGTTCTCTTTCAAGACCACCAAATTCTATTGCTCAGGAATATAGTTATTTCCAAAAATATTTTTTTCTACCCATGAAAAATTTACACAATCTCCCCACAAAAAGAAACAAATTAAAATAGGATACTGTGTCCTTTATTATGTTAGTCTCCTTAATATTATTTAGTATTTGCTCAGAGGCAAGAGGCAGCAGTGAATAACAAGGTCAGACTATGCTATTTCATTTAAATAAGGAGGCTGAGGTTGTTTTCAATAGTAATTAATATGAGCAAAGGAGTCTTAATATATATACCTAGATACATACATATATAGAGAGAGGTATATCAGTGTATCTATTTGAACTGTGAGACATTTCATTTTCTTCTTTTTTGCATAAATGTAGATTTCTTCCACCCTAACTTTGGGCTAGCTGGAGACTGAAAAAGACATCTCCCCAAAGAAAATACAGCAGAGATGCCCTGCTTTCTATTGCATCCGACCATTAACTTCTGGGACCTTAAAGTCATTACACTTCTAAATATAAACAATTTACTGGGAATTTTAAGGTGCTTTCATCCTCCTCTTAAGCCTTGGAAAGATGGGCTGATATTAGCAAACTATCCATCTTTATAGGTATATCCTTTTACTAATAATTAAGCAATCGCTACTCATTTTGGAGTATTTCTAAAACTTTCCTGAAATAGTTGTATAACACACACCACAAACACAGAGCCATCTTAAGTCAGGCAGCTGACCTCCTAAAACTAAACTAAAGCTGTACCTCAATGCATATGTACCCACTTTTAAATCCAGTACTAGTCCATTCAATTAAAATGAGTTTTCCCAGGAAGAAGGGTATTTCCCTGAAGGATGGCTGGCATCATAGTCCTTGTCAGCTTTCAAATCTCTTGGCTGACCAGTTTGTACTGATACTTTGGTTATTATTTTTTAAATCATCTTCTGGCAAGGACCATCCCAAGGAGAATTTAAGGAAAAGCTGCTTGTTTAAGCAAAGGTTGGAGTGCAGTTTAGTTCTTGCCACAGAATCTGACAGAGAGGATAAATCCACGTGGATAACAGCACATGCTATAGCATTACTGTAGAAGACCCAGATACCACATTGCTCGTGCAATACCTATAGTTACTGTACATTTCTTGGGCTCCTCATTTCACAAATCTCCCATTTGCCTCAGCTGCTGAGGGTGAACACAGCGAAGTGCAGCTTTGGCTTTAGCTGCTCGAGGCAGGATGCTCTGGCAAGCACAACATCGAGAGCTTGCGGATCCAGTGTAGCATCCTGGATGTTATCCATCTAATTTTGGTATCTAATCTCTCTAGACACTTATAATATGCCACTCACTGGGGTGCTCCATCTTAGCTGATAGTGAAATCATTTAATAGAAGCGAGTAGTGAGGTGGGTGACAGGCTGATTGATAGAAGCACCTTCCCTGAGCGCTGTACCGGCCTGGCGCAGCTCGGGGCCGCGGTTCTGCCTGCGTTGTGGGTATCGGAACAAGGGTGGCAAACACTAAGCAACCTCCTAAAACGCTTCCCCAAGAAGCAGCTGAGCTCCCTCAAAGCCATTTCTTAAAGCAGAGTGAGAGCATCACACAGGGTAACCTGCAGCGAGGCAGCGGCGAGCACAGCCACTCCTGCTGACGGGGGGAATCTGTCCTGCGCCCCAGGAGGGGCATTTGGAGGGGGCAGCTAGTTCTATGCCAGTTCTTCCATGCTCCATTAAACTCTACATTATGTGTCTTATTTGCAGTCCAACAGTGGCAGAAAGACAACATTTTGGTAAAACCTGCATTACCCAACATGCTCAGACGTGTATAACTAAGAGTATTTCCCTACCAGGGGCTGAATTAATGAATTTGCAAGAAGATGGTGACTTACCAGCCTTTTATACCTTCAAACAGTGCTAAGATAGAGAGAATTTGTCTGCTAGCGATTTTCTTTCCTAATGAAGGAGCTTTATCTCTCCCAGTGCCATGTGTTGTTGCAGTTTCTGTGGCAACGACTCTGGCTGAGGGAGAAAAAAAAGTGGGGGCTCAGGAATCAGTGTAAATCGCGAGCACGTAAACAAAGGCCACCTCGGCGTCTCTCTTACATGCACATTTCTTTGACTCAGCTTACATTCATTTTCTAGAAGATAATTTTGAATGCCTGCGATATCTATTACTTGCATTTTGGTAACCACCAAGTAAATGTCCTATATGACGTTCTTTATATGCCATATTTTGCCAATACATAAATGCAACTTCTAATTTAGGACAAGAATCAAATGGGTTTTTACCCACATAGGGAAAAAGTTCATTTAGTCCAGCCTAGAAAAATCACGGGGGAAAGTACAGATCATTTACCAATTGCTTTATCTGTTGTAGAAAATGTTACCCGTGCATATTAGCAAACATATAGAAAATGACGTGAAATGAAAGATAAGTGCTGGTAAGAAAAAAATACTAAAAAGTATATACTGTTTTTCTGGAACAAGTCAGTGTGTGCTAATCTCAGTCCAGGACACTCAAGAATTATAAACACCTCAAGTGACTGAAACGGAGAGATGAACAGAATCAGGCTTAATACCCTTCATTTGAAAAGACAGTTCATACTCAGTTCTAAGATGTCAGTAACCATAAGCAAAACCTTTAAAATAACTCAGGAAATGCCTTCAGAAAGTAAGACTGCAGCGGTTGGTACCTTTTCTTTCGCTACCCACATTTCCTCACACCCTACTTCTCTAGAAACACGTTCTCAAAATGGAAGTGCCTTCTCAAGCACTAAGCCTTGTTTCTGGCTTACCAAAGTTTCATTGAGCAGAAACTAAGGCACCAGCCTCACTTTGTTTAGTCATGAAAATAACAGAAGAATGGAAGACAAACAAGTTGCAAGGATGGAAACTCCTGAACTAGTTTCCCAGGCAGCTTCTCGCAGTCCACATATGTTGTCTGCAATGTGTTTGTGCTGGCTAGGAGACAGGACTAGCTGCTTAGAAATGGGGCACGTCATTCAGCTCCCTCCTCAACACGGGCGCTCCCGGCTGCCACGCTCACAACGCCCCGCGCTGCTTCCCCACCTGGGGGGTCCGAAGTGACACCAAACCTCCTGCAGAAACGTGCCCACGTCGTGCGCTCCAGCCACCTGGCAGCGCGGACCCGGCTGGAGGCAGCAACCCTGAAACCAAGAGCCCCAGCAGGACCCGCCAGGACTCTGCTCAGCTGGCTACTGCAGTGCTGGCGAGCCTGGGCACCGTCATGGGGGTTAATTCCGTTACGGATTTGTCCTTGTGGGAAATGCTCCTCTGCTGAAGTTTTCCAGCTGCAGCACAACTTCACTGCTAGACACATTCCAAAGAAAGGAGACAGAGGATGAATATCCGTGCTTTCCTAAATTGCTGATTCTAACTGTACTGAGGTTAGCATACTGTTTCAAAACAACATCTATACTATATCTTACATTTCACAAACCAGACCATTTTCCCAGCGTAGGCTGAAAGGACAAACAACATATGAGAAAACAAACAATCAAACAAACAAAGGCATTTCAGGATACTAATAAATATTTCAAGACACCGTGGGTTTAAACATTTCCCCTGATATGAGTTACCCCACTGAGATCAGGGAGCATTTCGTTACCGACTGCGGGGGGAAGAGCACCTCACCTGTTGGTGTTCTCCAGCCCTGACCAAGCAATTCAGCTGGTATTGGCAAACGGCTGGGACAGCAGCAGACTTTTATGCTGCACTGATACTAAATAGAGCAATTGGCAGCACTCTCTCTGGCCAAGGGAATTTGGGCCATCAGAGATAGCACTTCTGTAGCTGCTCCTGACAGGAAAAATGATTTTTCAGAGGTGTTTTGCATGAGATTTTCAAGATGTGCAGGCCTTTGCATGCTCCTAAGCTGAAGGACAAGTTGACTCCCAAGTTTTCTTACGTTCTTGCTCAGGAACACTCAGCTTCAGAACAGCCTGGCCCTAAAACACAAACGTTGCCCACAGTTTTCTGTGATTTAAGAAGACGACATGGTGACAGCCTGCAACCCTCCAAGTCTGGCGAGACAGTGTCCCTCCCCTCACTTGTTATTACAGGAGCCCTCTAAGGAGGGAAGGTCTGCGGAGCCACAGCAGCTGGCAGCAGGTACAGATTGCAGATACAGTAATTCGTGTGGCTGAGAGCCCCTCTTTCGCACGCCCTGAAGTTGCCCTCAGGGAAGGAAGCTGCTGGCGGCCGCTGTCCTTCCTGCGGCCGAGCTATGGGACAGCCTGTGTAGGGGCAGGCGGGGGCGACGTGCTGTAAAAGGAGGAGCGGGTGACCTTACCCAGCACGGACTTGGTGCTTCACCGAGCGCGGCAGCGGCTTCGGCAACGCCTCCCCGGGGAGGTGCGGAGCCAGCCGTGGGAAGGACCGAGCCTGCACAGGCCTCTCCAGCCAGGAGGCCTCCCAGCTTGAGGGGGGGATCAAGCCTTGGACGCCAGGAGGTCTATATAAAGAACACAGCCTTAGTGACAGGTCCAAGGAGATACGAGGTAAAACAAAAACATGCAAACAGGACAACAAAAACATAGATACACCCGGCAGAAGTATTCTAGGACTTCCTACTGAGTTGATTTATGATCAGACCAAGAAGGCTCGGCCTTCTTGGCCAAGTACTTGAGGAGATTTCTATGGCAAGGAAGAACAATGAGTGAGAACACAAAGTGCTACAAAAACGTCAGTTATTTAAGGGAGAACTGGTAAAAACACACTGGAAAGTTTCCAAAGGATGCCTTTTTGTCTTATTATTTATAATGGCAACTGCTTTGTATAAACTACCTTACACAATTGCTTTTGCCTTCACCCTGATTTATCTTACTTTCCTTGACAGATTCTGCCAGAACCGTTTAAATTATAATTTGATGTGCTGCATGCAGATTTTCCTCCGTCTGCCCTCCTCCCTCACACACACACAACAACCCAACAGCCTCCCTGCAAATTGCACAGGGATCCACAGTGCATAAAGATGCTGCTCTGCTTTCAGATGGAAAAGGTTTGGCTTTTCTAAACGTCATCTAGACACACACTAAATTAAGGAGGCAAAAAAAAAAAAAAGACATTACCACTATAACACTTAAAGGATGAGTGTCTCCTCCTTGGGGATGGATCACGCTCTCCATTCATATTCTCCACTTCATCCACATGCAGAACTTTCCATGACACTACAGGAAGGGCCAGAGAGGAAGAACAGACTAAGGAACGCAAAGTGGCCTGGTTAAGAGAGTAGAGAATTTTGCATTTTGAGCGCATTGCCCAGTTGGAAAGAGAGATCAATTTATCTTCCGCAGACTCTTTAATTGATATTGTAATCGATTGATTGTGCTTTGTAGTGTCTGTTTAAAACAAAACAAAACAAAAAAAAAACCAAAACAAAACATAACAAGCTAAAAAGCACAAGATTGAGAAGGAACACAAGGAGGTGTAACCCAAACAAAACTGCTCGTTCAAAATCAATCTGAAATCAGAGGTCAGTGAAGTAAACACATGGACAAGGATCCAAATGACAGGAGCTGCAGGAGCTAATTGCAATTAATTATGTGGAACTGCAGAGAGTTAAGTCGGTTTTAGGACAACCGGAATGGGTTTAGACACAAACCAAATTTGCTGGGAAGGTTGGAGAAAGATATGAGACAATTTGCAACAGGCAGAATATCAGCAAAGCACCTAACTGAATTTGTTTATAAAAGTAATTTTCCTGCAGTTAGCAGTAATGGGAAACCACGAGGCTGCCCTTTCAGGCAGGCTGAGCTCTCAGGTACATGCCCAGTTGCTACGTGCGGTTATTTGAGTCGTCTCTTCGGGTCGCCCACGTGCACGGCCCCAGCAAGCAGAGGCGCTGGCTTGCACCCTGCTCGGATTTGCCTGCAGAATGACGTGCACGTGAGATAGGTGATTTTTACAGGTATTATTTAGACAGTGAAATACTGTTTGCTAGGATGGAGAGAAATAAAACAGGCAGATACCAAAAGTCAATATATAAAGACCAACCACAGCTGAGAACAGAGGTGTTTTGATATGCACAAGCTGCTAGTTGAAGTCACTCAAACTTATGATTAGGTGAAGACTTGGCAAGTAGACCATTAGCTTCTAGGTGGGGCTGTACAGCTGAAATCCAGGCCAACTTACCAATATCTGTTCAGCTCATTCAACCAAAGGCCAAGAGCTTTAAGTGTACTTGTGACCACAGCACATTCGAGGGTCATTTTTTAATGAAATAGGAAGCAATTAATTTTTAATGGAAAAACAAGTCAATATATCTAGGGGGATTTTTTTTTTTTTTTTTTTTTTTTTTT
>VZSV01000113.1:2236958-2296115 GCA_013398735.1 Nothocercus julius | reverse complement strand
TTTTTTTTTTTTTTTTTTTTTTTTTTTTTTGATGTGCCGCAGCTTTATGAACTGCTGGAAGAAAAAGAGCCTGTAGGGTAGCAAGGAACCTTTTCACTCACCAGGAGAATACTAAATACAGGTCTCTTGTGTTGTGATATTAAGGTAAAACACAGCCAAATACTAAGGCAATGTTCAAGAGCAAAGAGCTCCAACAGTTTTCTCTCACACAGCCTGTTTTCCTTCTTCCCAAATATTTATGGTGAGAGTTCATTTTCCCTCCCGCTTACCCGCTAGCAGAATACAAGGCACACAACCAAAACAACGAACAGCTAGCAAATAAAATAGAGCTGGAGCGAAGCACGCTAGTTTAATTTCATTCTGATTTAATGAGGCTAGGTTTTTAAACAATTATGCATCTTCCTTAGGAAAAAATAAAGAAAGAAAGAACAGAGAGAAATAGCACAAGGATGCTGCTTTCAAGCACCACTTCATTGTTAATAGTCTCCCTTGAATAACAGGGGCAGGGCGGGAGGCTGTGCAGTCTCTCTGCTGCTAAAATACCCCGTGTAGCTCAGGCGGCTTCTGAGAGGTCACTGACGGCCGCGTGCAGGGGAGCCACGAACTCCTGCTGCCTCGGGCACGACGTCCTCAACGCCTCGGGCCACGAAGGCTCCCCACAAAGACCACGTTTGTGTCACCTTCACCGGAGAGAGTCCCCGGGGCTAGGGGTGCACAACAGGAACGGAAAAGTCTTGACGCACGTGGGAGCATCCGTGAGGGATGCAGGGAGACACCAGCAGCTCAGGGACTGTGCGATGGGGCGGCTGCCCAGGACGATGCCCCAATTGCTCAGGTCGTGGTGGCCACCCCAGCCTCTCGGGGGAGGCTCAGCACCCACCGGCTCCTGGTTCACCCCAGCACAAAACACAAGGACTGCTGGGGCCATTGGGGAGGCAGGAAATGCAGAGGACCTCTGTGCTAGTAAGAATCAAACCCTTAGCTTTAACTAAAGAAAGTTGTTATTTTCCTTCCGACCCAGCTTTCCTAGCATCTGTGGCACTTCTACAATGTCTGTCTCCACAGAACAATAATATTGCCAGGACAGGATGGAAAGACATGATACTATATTTTCCAGCCACAGGAATAAACTGAATCCTGAACTCAGATTAATTCTCACTAGGCTCATCTAACAAAACATAGCAACAACAGAACAGTATCTCTGACCGTGGGCGCGGGCTGGTGCTCGAGGCGCGGGGGAACATCCGACTCCCAGGCTGTGCAAAGGCTGGTGCGGGGAGCGCCCGGGGCCCTCCCGCTGCGGCCGCAGGGCAGGGCATTCGGTGGCGTTTTGGGAGCACCCTGCAGCCCGGCCTTCCCGTAGTGCCTGGAATTGGGAGATAATGGATCCGAGTATGTGCTCACACCACTCTTACCACTGTTGCTGCATTAATTTTAGATTATTTCCTTCCTGATTTAGAGGGAGTCCCAAGAGATCAAACGCAAACCACTGCTCTCGCCGCTCCTTCTCATATCTTGCTGCCAGACCATCCATAACAGAGCTGGCCAGATTCTGCCCTCACATACATCTACTAATTTCAACCCAAATGCTCTCCTGTAATGTGAGAGTTGGTCTTATTTACTCTACTTGCAGTTCTGAAGAGATTATTCTAAGCTTAGTATAAATCACTGTGAAAAAAAAAGGCCTGCGCACAGGCGTGGGGATTTACAGGCTCCTTAATGTCTTATCTGTAGTCTCTGTTTCATACTAATGAAATAACTGGAGCCCTCTGACTCCATGAAACATCTTCAGTACTGAAGAATCATTATTAAAAATACAAAACTGAAATGTTACCAAAAAATATATCTATCTCTGTGTCTGTTGTCCTGTGGTACTAAAACTAACTTAACTTTAGTAAATTCCTTAAGTATTGAAAGCCTGCCAATGACCACAGGAAGATTAGTGCTAATTGGTGCTGGTCTTTGAAGAGAGATCAGTTTGGGGATGTTAAAAGGGAAATATAAAATGGGGACGTACCACTAAGTCCTGGGACGTATCTTCGCTAAGCAGTTGTGCTAATTAAAGGGGGAAAAGAAGGAGAAAAAAAAAGATGAGAACCCAATCTAGAAGAGAACTGAAACAACCTAAAGCATATGAGCTGGACATCAAACGTTTCACTCTCTAAATGTGCATTTCTTGCTTGATTTTCTTCTCCATTTTCTGACCCTAATAGGATAGGATGATACTTGAAGTTTTCAAAATACAGGCCAACCCAGATAAGGGCCTCGTCTCCCTAAGAACCTAGAAGACACATTACAGGCAGAGTTCCCATTTGGCACTCCGGGCAAGTCACGGAGGTCTGCAGGACACGGCGCCTCACTCGCCGTCCTTTGGCAGTTAGGAGAGGCCCCGTCACGCTCTCCTCATCCCAGCACCTCTTTCGCCCCCATTGAAAAGCCGGCAGTGAAGCCAGGGACCAGAACGTCACCTCGTGTCTCGAGATGACCTCCTAGCCACGTGCAGGGACCGCGCGGCTCCTCTACGGGCCCGTGGCCATCCGAGGCCCCCAAGTCTCACTGTGCCCTGGCCAGCTTTTTATTTTCATTTATTTATTTTTTTTTTTTAGACAAAATGTCTGAAAAAGGATTTCAGATTTCATTCTCATCTTCAGCCCAGAAGCATGGCAAGTACATGCTTATTCTTAGGCACAGAAATATCAGTGTTATTGGCTGTGCTTTTGAGATGATTTCAATATATTATCACACAGTAAAATGCACTCAGCTGCAATAACAATGTTGCACACTTGCTGCTTTTAACCAACTGTAAGGAAATCAAGTGTGAGCGTGGTTTCTCTCTGTTGGGTTTGGTCCAATGCCAGCCCTCCCTCCACAAAGCGTTATTTGCAAAACGCTGCCAGACCATTAGATGTAAACCTTTTTAAACAGTGCACAGGATATCATAAACCCTAGATAGGCTCTGAATGAGTGCACATCCCCATCCTTTCCCTTCGGAGTCATACAAGAGCTATTTCAGCACGATGCATGCTTTAATATCCCATCAGTACTTCCTACCTTGGGTCAATTACTTCCCAAGCACCACCAGCATAATCCTTTTTGGTCAGCATTAAGGACTGAGCCAAGGCTGCTGAAGAGGAGGCAGAGCCAGAGGTGTCCTGGGTATCCCCAGAAGGAGGACCAGGGTGAGCAAGGAGGTCTGCACGTTATTACAAGTTTGAATCCACTTTGGATCTACTGCGCTACGTGAACTGGATGAGCTCTACCAAAGTCTTTTTTTCCTTATGAATTATTTTTACTTTAGCAGTTTAATTTAAAAAAAGAAAAGAGAGCAGGAACTCAAAGCCGAATTAATTCAGCTTTTAAAGAAGTTTGATTTTTTTCCCCCCCCTGAATTAAAACCCACAGCCAACAGCAGTTCTGCTTTCTGGTTCCACATCTAAAGCTGCAAGGTCATACCTGCTTTTGTCGAAGAGCCCAGCGAGGTTTACGCTCACTCACGTGGGCGCCAGCGCACACAGAGCAGAGCACGTGGGATCTGCACTTGTCAGACCCAACCTGCACAGAGTTCTGTGGGCCGCATCTAGCAGCTGTACCGAGGGACGCTCTGAACCCAGCCAGGACTCTGATCTCAGCAGCAGCTGGAAGGAAACTTGAACTTCTGCCACTCGAAAGTTAAGGAGGAAAAAAAAAAGCCACTCTTAATTCCAAAAAGATTAAAAGAAAATCCCCTACCAATAATATTTCCTTGGCTTTCAGAAAGAATGCTGTTCCTACTGGAAACCCACTCACCTGGCAGACCAGGATTGCCTACATGGAATTCTCTACTGAAGAAACTTCACATTTTTAGGATTTTTTTTTCTTTTTTTTTTTTTAATTACTTTGATTTAGACAAAATTAAGCCACTAAAGACTTGGCAGAAAAGAACCCAATTAATATTTCTCTTCTCGTCAAGTCTGAAGATTAATTACTCATTCGAATAACGGCTTAAGGCCTTGCCTTTAACAGCTGCTGACCATTTTCATCTTAAACAACAAGACCTTTAACCACATGCTTAACTTGATTGCCTCAATAGCCATTTTAGGGGAAACGGTTCCACTGATATGCGCCAAAAGTCAGGCAGGTGAGAGGAGCAGAACCCGTGAGCTCAGCACCTCGTAGAGAAGAACTTAAAAAAATACGCAGAGAATTGCTTTGTTCGGAAAACTTAATGAAATAGACAATAGCTCCTTCTTCTCATGGATAAATGCGTTATAATACTTGCATCCTCAAGTCTAATTACCTTCTCCGGTATAGAAAAAAAATGGAGTAAAAAGACAAATATACCTGTTTATTCTGAAGTCTCTGAAAGGAAAAATTATGTTTTTTTTCCACAATGAGAAATCTAGATACTGTGGATCTCATCCCATAGTGCCTTTCATCAAAAAAACTGACGCTGGCACTACTGAGAATTTCATGGGAACAAATACTCCATATAAAAAATGAAGCCCCATTATCCCGTCTCCAAAACCAAAAAGAACTATTTTTGAAAGTCTAGCTTTTCCCTAGTCCTGAAATCTAGTTACCCCAAAGCCAAATCGTAGCAACAGCCTCCTCACAAAATTCCCATTTACTGACAAAGGAATTCTACAAAGGAACTAGAAACTCAGGTTCAGTGTGTTTGTCAGGCCTGCTTAAAACCCTGTTGCTACTCCAGCTAGAAACTGGAGTAACCAGTGACCAATCAACACCAGCAAGTACCTTCCCAAGGACAGAAGCTTTGCAAAAAGCGTAGAATAGGTTAAAATATTTGAGGTCTCCAATTATCAGAGAGCAGCTGAGCCCAACTACCACAGATCTTCCCTTGCTCTTCATGGCAGCTCCTTGCCAGCCCACAGAGCGCCTGGCGCCTTCGCCCTACCTGCTGCCCAGCCCGGGCTTTGGAGCATGTGAAAGAGGAGAAGTTCTTCATCAATTTAGGCAACAGCTAAATAGGCTTTTATTTCTCACTTTTCGTGGCGAGAAATAACGGTACCACTTTTGGAGGGAGCTGCAGGAAGAGCACAGGATTTTCTGACAACTGCTCACTGCAAGCCCCAGTGCAGCTGAGAGTACCCTGACAACAGCAGAGACAACAAAATGTCACAAAATCTTATTTCCAAACCCTTGCATTCAGTGTAATCAAACAAAACCATTGCACAAGAAATATTTTGTAGATTCTTCATTCCACACACACACTGCACAACCTCAGTGAAGTTCAACAGCGTGTGGATTGACATGAGGCTCTTACTTTACTCCCTGCTACTGCTCCCTGGCACGAAGCTGCTAGCGTCAGATCACTGCTGGCTCCCGCAGTGCTCACAGGATGCAGCCTGGAAGGGAAACAGCACGAGCAGCAGGCACAGAATAAAGTTTGTGCGGGCAGGAAAAGGGAGAAGGGCTCTGCATGGGCATAATCCACGAGCCCTTTAAGAAACAGGAATTTTAAGAACCGGTTTGTTTCAGGCTAAAATAGTATATCATCCACTGCCCTCGGCCAAGGATCTGTTGCATTTCCTTGGCTGGGAGCTGTCAGAGGTGAGTTCCTGGAGAAAGCTCAGTTCCAGTTTTGACTTTCTGAACTTCATTTGTGTTCAAAGCTGCAGTTTTAGCCTAAGACCCTTGCAAAAGGCAGGCCCCGCATATAGCAACCAAATCTCCCTTCTCAAAGATCTGAACAGAAAGAACAAGTCGGATGGGGTGCCTTCACACCATGTCTAGCTGCTTGGAGAA
Source organism: Nothocercus julius (assembly GCA_013398735.1). Lineage (NCBI taxonomy): Eukaryota > Metazoa > Chordata > Aves > Tinamiformes > Tinamidae > Nothocercus > Nothocercus julius. The sequence goes on along the minus strand of VZSV01000113.1, from coordinate 2,290,370 downwards.
AGCTTTCACATCGACGAAATTATTCTGCTGCATGACTGGATGGGATTTAAACCACTTGCCTGGGTTACAGAAAATAAAAAATGCGCAGGAAAAGAAAATCACCCGAATTCACAGCAGTGACTATTGGAGCCTGGGCTAAGCTCCACACTCATTAAAATCAGAAAATCACGGACCAGTCCAATACGGTGGCACAGACACACAAGCAATAGCAAAGTTCCTCCCTCAAACCTGCTCTCCTCATCTTGACATTCACAGAGGACATGGAGGGGTGCCGGGTATCTCCCCATGTAAAACCATAGCGAGAGGGGCAGGAGAAACGGGCCGGCACGAGGGTGTGTAGTTGAGGGTCAGGAGCAGCGGGGGGTCGCTCTCCCGCGGCTACGGGCACCGCCGCGGGGGCGAAGTGCCTGTGGAACAGCAGAGTGCTCTGTCCCAGCCACACACCCACATTTAGCCTTTTAGAGATCTAAACCGCTTTAGTTTAGACCACCTGAAGATAGCGGAGGAGCCTGAGTTCCCACGGTGCAGTTCCACTCCCATCTCTGCTCCGCACGACACGGCTGCCTCGCGGTGCCCGCTCTGCCTGGGGGCAACAGCAACACCCCCTACACAGCAACACAGAGAACATTTCCACCCAGTTACGCAGGAGAATAAGTGAGCAGAAAATTAATGTGATGAAAAGATCAATAGCTACCTTCCCTCTACAAATACCACTGATCCTTAAGAAAACAAGTGTTTTTCCTGTGGCCGGCGCCGAAGGCTGAGGTTCATGCTGCTCCTCTCCCAGGAAAGGTCCCTGCTGAGTTAGCGCCGGCCGTGGCATTTCCAGGGCGCTGATGCCACAGTGCCCAGGTGGCTGCCAAGCTGCTATGGGGCAGCCCAGCTTCCAAGAGCCTCGTGCAATCACTAGCACCATCCCCATGCAGTGCCTTATGAGGCAGATTTCTAATGGGGAAGAGCTTTTGGTGATTGATCCCTAACTAATGGGAAGGAAGGGGGGTGATTTGTCCTTCAGGCAGCTCCTCCTTTCATCTAACATTTGGAGCGATACTCTAATGGGAGACAGTTCTTTTTTTAAAAAAAAAAAAAAAATGCATTAAAATGTCACCCTTTGAGTTTTGGATACAAGAGAAAAGAACCTCTGAAAGACAATCATTACAGATGTACTCTGCATAGAGCACTTGTCATTAGCAACATCATAAACTTCGAGCTGAAATTAGGAGCAGTTTTAGAATGAAGGGAAGAGGCCAGAGATAACAAAGAGCCAGGGGGCAAGACCAGGCTCTGGGCTTCAAAGAGCCGCAGCGGGAACTAACAGAGAGGGGGCAGCTGGGGCTGGCAAAGATCAGGGCGCCCAGCTCCATTTTTTTGTGAACCAACTTGACCGAGCTATGTTTAAGTGATTCTCTCATTTCGGTGCTTTCACTTTCACTGCCCTTTAAAGTTACTACTGCTCTACTGTAAAAAGGGAGACAAAGAGGTGGGGGGAAGGACTGACTGGGCAAGCACAATCTGGGAGAACACTCCATTTATGTAAAATTATTCAGCTGAAATTCTTAAATTGTTTTCAAACATTCAGAGTAGTGATTAGAGCCTGGGAGGCTACTAAGAGATATTAGACCAATTTTCCTAAATGAAGTGTGCTGCTTGGTTGAAACCCCATGGCTCAGTAATGGAAGAAGTGAGACTAGAGGAAGAGCCTCTCCTTGGAACAGGGGAGCTGGTAAAAATCACTGCTTTGTCAATGACATTTGGCTTTAACCTTCCTTTGTGGGAGAAGAAGCGTCTGAGAGCTATTCTCATTCTGCTCTTCTAAACCAGCTGAGATCAGATCATTTTCTAAGTCACGCTGCAATTTTCAGCTTTCAGGCCTGGGGAAGAATATCCCCAATTCTCATTTTCTCCAGTAATGAGATATCCCTTGTAAGAATTACCAGGCTTTGGCCTAAAAGTTCCCCCAAAAAGTTCTTTTTGCCTTGGTGTAGAACTTCAGCCATATGTGCAGACCCTTTTCCCTTCCTCCCCTCCAAAACCACACGGCCCACGTGCTGTCAGGATTTGCATTTGCTCTGACCAACATGCCAGCGTTAGCAGCAAGAGGTGCCATTTTATTGAGCACCGGGCATGGCCCCATGGAGGAGCCATGTGCAAAACACAGAGCGGGGCAAAGGCATCGAGGGAAGGTGATGCTGGAGAGGGACGAACATGATGCACACACGTCAGAGCAACACGAGCCGGCCGGGCGGTCCGGCCGACGCCGACCTTGCAGCACGTCAAAGCAGCCCGGCCTCGCTGCTCCGCTTCGGTCCAGCAAGCCCAGCCCTTTCCAGGTGATCTCAGGCCACTCAGCAGTGCGGTGCTTCAACTGTGCGGTGCGGTGCTCCCCTCGCCGGGCTCTTCCCAAACCTTCCCTTTGCTTTGTGAGCATTGGCTCAAGTGCTGTAAGTTGACAGCCAGGAAATAGCTGCTTTTGCAGTTACAAATTAATAGGTTCGGTGCTAGGGATAAATTGGCCTTGAGCAAACTTAAAAAAAGTCTTGCTAAGTGATCCCAAGAGAGATATGTCTCTATAAAACAGTTAAAAGGAAGCTGCTGACTTGCACTCAGTGGGTTCAACAGTCTGAAAGTGATTAACTTTTGCTTTAAATCATCTGGATCCATTCATGCAACAGACGGCACGCAAGGAAACTCTGCTCTTTGGGAGGAACTTCCTATGTGGAAGATTAAGAGGCGGCTTTGACGGTACATCACAATGAAATTCTCATTATCCCGAGTTTGGCACCGGCACAGGTTTCCCCGCGTCCCTTTGCCAGGCGCTCTGTCTTCCCGAGCCTTTGCTTCCCACCCAGCCTGGAGCTGCAGCTCGGCCCCTCTTCGGGCAGCTGCTGCAGCAGGCCATTGCCACCCATACAGACCACTCAGGTTGCTGTAGCTGTGCTATTAAACTTCCATCAGGGTTAAGATAACTCGAGTGGGAGGGTGAGAACTACACACTCCTCCTTTGGACAGCTCAGGAAGAACCAATCTGGAGAAGGGCCCTTGAGAAGGTTGGGTTTGGAAGGCAAGGTGCAGCTTTCCACACTTGGGCAGGGCTGAGGAGGTTCAGCCTGGACTGCTGTGAGCAAAGAAAAATAGCCCAGTATGTTCAGAAGGAAAAACAAGTCCCCGGGGGGACCCACTTACAGAATCACCCTCCTCGCCTCCACGGAGGGACGTTACCTATGAAACGGGCACTAACTACAATTGTTCTGACCTCCATAAGAGCTGGAAATAGAATAAGTCAAGTGGATCTGATTATAGCTTCCCAATCTATATAAAGAGAAGGCTTTTTTTTTTCTTCCTGAATAACATGCTTATATTTAGGATCCTAAATCCATATTTGGAAACCTAAGGAACTGACCTGATTTTCTGAAGTGCTGAGCACCCAGTGAATGAGTGGAACCATTTTAAGAGGCTTCTGTGGGAACTGCTAGATTCAGGAGCTTTGGAGGAGGAGACGGAAATCAAAGTTTAACAGCACTTCCTAACTTCAGACTTGCAAACTTAAGTCAAGACTTGCACTTTTGGAATTCATCAGCCTAGACTAATGTCTCACTCCTCCCTTTAAATATTATGTGGCCAAAACTAAACAGCACGTGAATTTTTATAAAGCTTTCAGGCTCCATTGGTTCCATTAAATAAGGATGTTTAAAGCAGTGTAAACAGACCCACTTTACTGCAGCGCTACTTAGAAACCTGGATAAAATAAACGAGACTCTGCATAGCCACATCATAGAGCCAACGAGAAACCACACTTGGGAACAGAGATGTTTCATAAAAGGCAACACACTAATATTTCAGGCAAGGGAAAAAGAACAATTCTACTAGGTAAATTCTGGAGGTTTCTGTTTCCCCTCAAAATGGCCTTACCTCAGCAGATTCTCATCTTTTTCTTTCTTTCTTTCTTTCTTTCTCCAAGAACAGCTCTACGGCTCTGCTTCCAGTCTCAGAAGGGGCACTAGTAGCTGTCCCACATCCTTTCTGAATCTTCCTGTTATTTTCACAAGCCCACAAGGCTCTGCAAACCTATTTGGGGGAAAAAAAAAAAAAGGACTGTATAAACCTATGGCCCAACCAACCCATACAAAAACCCATGAAAACACATGACAACTGCTTTACTCTTTCCACATATGAGAACCCTATAGTTCTTGCTACATAATATTTGCAAATTGGAACACTTTCACAGCTTTTCTTCAGAAGTTCTGAAGCTCGGAAGAGAAAGAGACATATATTTTACTTGCATTATTTCACAAAGTTCTAGTATTAATTGCAATGCATGTGAGAGTCAGGTGCCTTCCACCAGGAAAATCTAAACACAGTCCTCTCCACAAGCTCTTCCGGGAACCATTGGGGTCTGCAAATCTCAGACCTGCCTCAGAAGTGATCTGTACATTGAAGCCACATTTTAGAAAGCAAACACTCTAAATCAGGCACCTTTCTGCAAAGGTAATTTTTGCAGCATACTCTTCATAATATGAAATACGTATATTCACAAGGCATCACTATGAGCAGTTACCAAACAAAGCTCATCAATAAAAGACAACATGAGTTTTGCTTTTCTCAGTGCAGAAGAGCAACTACTGAGAGCAAAGGAGCTGTCAAGCAACGACCAGCAACTTTTACTGGCTCCAGTTTAGCCACCAAACACAGCACCGTGTCCACCCTGCCTGGTCTGCAACTGAAAAGAAAGGGGTGTTTTTACTTGCCTTTTTATTTCAACACCAACTAACAAAAAAAAAAAAAAGAAAAGATAATAAAGAGAAAGAAACCTCATTTTTCCACAGCAAAGCCTGCTTTGGAAGTCTTATCACCTGTTCCCAAATCCCCTATTGACAGAGGCCGCCACTACACCCGAGCAGCCGATTTTCCACACTCTGGGATAATTCAGGGCATGCGGGTGTCAGTTCAGGCTCTTCGCCCCTCCAAGAGCTTAGGCCAAAGTTCTCTCATCCCCAGCCAAGTCTTCATTGTACAACAAGCATTTAGAGTAATAACAGAATCGCCAAACCTGAGCTATTAGATTTACTGCCCATGAAACACGCGCAAAACAGATGACTTTCAAAAATAATTTTTTAATTAACAATCTTTTGCTTTAGCCAACATTTCCTCCTTAAAATAGTACAAGTAGAAATACACAGTCCTGATATTTAAAGAACAGGTAGTCTATAAAATCAGTTGTTCGGGGAGCATGGAGAGCTAGAACAAAACCATGAGACTGTAGGGCAGGAGATATATCCAGTCCCACGCACTGGCCAGACAGCAAATCCCCTTGCACTCGTCCAGCCGCGCGGAGCACGGTGCCCGAGCTCATCGCACAGAGAGTATCGATGTGGTTTGTAATCACAGAATCAGTATGGTTGGAAAGGACCTTCAAAAGATCAACTGCAAACCCATGAGCCCCTGCCTGCAAAACCAAAGCCATCCCCCATCCACAGCAGGAGACAAACCGCAGAGCTTAACGCTCTCTAGGTTAGCGCGGGGAAAGGGTAATTTATGGCGTCCAAAATGACTCATTAAGTCACAGTGTTTTCAACTGAATCCACAAATAAAAGGAAAGCTCCTCTCTCTGGCAAAAGCGCCGGAGGACTAAGGCCTATGTGACTGCAGTGACAGTGCTCCCTCCCCGTGCCGGCCGCGCAGAACCGTGCGCAGTCAGGAACGAAGATTCCCTCCTAAAGGGACTTCAAAACCACGAAAGAGGAACCGAGAAATATGCAGGCGAGTTTGGTTTTCTGGCAGGGTACGTCTGCTCAGCCGGTTCTTCAGGGTACAAGGATGATTGGCAAAGTCTGTGGAGAATCAGCTGACAACAAGACATTAGTCAGGGGACAGCACAGATGTTACAGACACCTACGCTTCGTTCCAAAATTAACTCTTCTATTAGCAAACATTTGACAATCTCAGTTCTGCCTTAGAAAACATGAGCAACACTCTGCTCGTGAATGCTTATTGGGAAAAAATGTTACCTATTAGTTTGGGTAATTTGATCTTAAAAGATACATGTATAGTTCATTAAGGTGAACCAATAGGTAGGGGAGAAAAGAAGGTGCTATTTAACTGTACACTCAGTACTGCTAATTACTTTCTCCCAACTCTGTGACCGCCAACTACAGTCATTTATTATAGGCTGTGACGTGTCCAGGACACTCCAAGGGCATAGTTGTGGCGAGGAAGTAGTTTCTGATGGAGCTGTGACGGCAGCTCTCCTGCCAGGGCAGGCATCCTCTTACAGCCCCAGGGTGCAGCTCCTCCTATATTCGTTTTCCATACGAATTGCAGCCTGTTCCAGGGCGTTCGCCCAGGCCCTCATTGGATGGAGATGCGGCTGGCAGCGCTGCAGGGAAGCGGGCGATTTCCACGTGGCCCAGCTGCGTGCCTGGCATGTGCTTTCCCCTAACCAGGGCTCACCTTTGGGCCTGCTGAGTTCGTGGAAGGGACTGAGCTGCCCATGGAAGTCCAAACTGCTTCGCTTGGACAGGCTCCCTCGCAGCCTGCGCCCCTGCCGTGAAGGCCTTAACGATCTGCAGGAAAACAACGATTACATCAGTCGTCCTCAGTAAACAGGCACCCTGCAAAGTGACATAGACCTGAAGGTATCCGGGCTGCCCTTCACCCCCTCACCCAGCACAGCTAACAGCTGAGCAAGAATAACTGTAGGCTGGAAAGGGAAGACCTTGCCAAACATCTTCAAGTGGAGGTACAGTTAAGGTACCCAAAACAAAATAGCTCAAGTAGCAGAGAACCCACACGTTTTTCACTCCTATTGATTTCAGGTAGAGTCAGGGATTATCAGCATTTCCCATAAAACCAAGGTGATGCAAGGGTCTCTCTTCAGACACCAACAACCCCGTGATGTTGACAGGAACTTCAGAACCTCCTGCCCGAACGGATCCCTTGCAACGCAGGCGCTGCAGGAAAACGTGGGACAGGCTTCACTGCTGTCACGAACAGGGCTTTCTCAGAAGCCTGTTCTGGATACGGGCGTCAGGAGAACAGTGGCCTCTGGCCTTGAAAGTGCAGTTACATGAATCAAATTCAATAGGTCAAAACACACATGCAAGGAAAGAGCGGAACACAAACCTCCAGAAAAATATGAATGCTGACAGTTGATGTCTTTAGCTAATCTGCTAACTATACACACCAGGGTATGACCTACTGCTCAAAAGAGTTCCTCAAGCTCCATATATCACTTAAAAACAAAAATTTTAAAATCAAAGATCATAAATACAGGAGAAGAAAAGAAATAACTAAGATACTTCTTAATTAAGCCCTTATACTCCAGAAGTCTCACTGGAGCTAATTGTCAAAGCAGTAATTGAGTGGAGCAAAAAAACCACTCAATGCCTGCTGCCCAGGATCATTTCTTATTGAAAACAAAATCATACTTTCAAACAAAATGTACTTTCTACACCATCAAGTCATTTCCAGATCCTAGAAAATTCAAAACATATTTGGAGAAAACCTTTAAGTCGTTTCCTTAAAGCAGCTGGTGGGAAACTATGGCAGTTTGGCAGACAAATAGAGAAGGAGATCATCCTACAAGGCTCTGGAACCTGTTTTCCAGAAGCAGATTCAATAATGGAAGAATCAAAGTCCAAATATCAAAAAAAAGTGACAGACATCTGATCCTGCAGACTTTCACAGAAGTAGAGCCTAAGTCTTGCTGAAATGGCTCTCAGTCTCCTAAATCGCTTGGGCACACATAATATTTCAACATTTTATACATATACACACATGCAAAATGCTCCAGGCAAAAACCACAGGAGAAAACATAAATGAATTAAGAAGAATTCTAGAAACACACATGCATTTTATCTGCTCTGTCCCACCACCTCTTATCAGCCATGTAGTACATTTGCTGTTCATCTATAAAAATATTCTGCATTTCACCCACAAGCAATTTATTTTCTTCACAGAAAAATACCTGTTCCAACTACCCATTTTTTTTAAGTCAGCATTTCCTCCTACCTTTTCTTCTTTTCCATTTCCCCCTCCATTTCCTTCCTCTCTTTTTAGGAACTATCAAAAGACTTTTAAAGCAGAGGAACAAAGTCAGACACAGGTGATTTGCAGTAGTACTAGGGGCAAATTCAGCAATCGGTCTAAATCAACACACCTGGAAATGCTCCCATCTTCTTGAGGCTTGGTTCCAGATTTTCGATACACAGCTGAGAGGTATTTAGCTTTTGACTCTGCAAACCTCTGAATGGAGGCCCATGTGTTTTAAATTAAAAAATAAGTAAGTGTAGTGCTTTCATGAACAGTCCCAAGCATGGCAAAGCTCCAGACTTGGTGCAGGATAGCAATTAATTGCTACTTCATTGATATTTACCTGCTTGTATTAAATTTCCCAATAAATATTTTATTTCAGGGAAAAAATAATTTACACTTGGTTATGCTAAATGCTGCATGAGTAGGGATCTCCTTTGGGCTCTCTGACCAAACCTGCCCTTTGGGAGTCCAAATGTGACACAGCACACGTAGCAATGCGTGGAAAAAGGCTGCAGAGGAGGATGGTGGAGGCTGGAGTGCAAAGTGAAACAAATTTGTCCTTTTTTTTTTTTTTCTCTCCTTCTTTTTAAAGTAAATTCAGTACTAATTTTAGCAGCAGTCTTATGTTTTGACCATCTCCAGGTCATCCTCTGCTTCCTCTCCCACGCATTGTCTAAATTCTTTATTTTGACTGAAATTTTTGGGGGTGGGGAGTAGATCTGAATGCAGCACTTGGACGGTTCCTAGCAAAACAAGGCTCCAAGCTAGAAGATGCAGGGAGGATTTCCCTTGGCACGGAATGAGCCGCGCAAAGAAGAAATTCAAAGCTTCCTTGGAGAGGACCTACCAAGCTTGTCTGAGTCCTTGAGCACCCCAGGGACAGGCTGGGGCCTTGCACTTTTCCAATGAGACATTTCCCAACAGAACATAGGCATTTCTCAGTTTCTCCAGCAAAACTAGTTAAAAGATCCACCTGAACGAGCCAGGCCTTTCATGCTAAATGGCAGCAAGCTGTTTCCTTTGAAGGATCTGGATTAGCCCATACTGCTCCAGGGAGGAGCAAACAACTAAGATGTTGTCAGACCAAGGACTCCCACCATTTTCTGAATGCACATGAATCTTCACGCTTCTCCAGAAAAAAACTTCCTCCAGAGCACCCCATAACAAACAGCTATGTCTGAAAGGTGTTTGTTTCCCCCCACCGACACACTTAGTTGAGAACTCTCCAGCTGAAAACATGTGCAATTTGTTAAATCTGCATTTTGGATACTTGCAATTAAAGTCTGAGGATATACTTTTTTCATCAGAGAAAAATTATCTTAATAGCCATAATCAACACAATCAAATATAATCAATCTGTCAAGTTAATCATAATTTAGAATCACTTACAATAATTTTGTACCTTGCAAGCTCCCATCTATACGGAAAAAAAATCTGCAACTGCGAAGGCTCCTACCTCGATTTCAATAACTGTGCCATGTTATGTATTTTGATTTTTGCTCCTTCTGTATCCTCATTTTCCCTTCTCGCACTGTTTAAACTTGCAGAGTTTTATTCCTGGCTTTTTTCTGCTCTCTCTGCAGTCTCCTGTGCTCTGTGCATATCTATTCCTTTAGACAGATGATTATGATAATCAGCGCAGATTTTCCAAGAACCTTAAGCAGCACAAACCCCAGCAAAAATCAGCAAAGCAAAGCAAACCCACCGGGCAATTTCGGAAAATACTCCCCATATCTGTGTGCCAGCACTCCCCATCTACACCGTGTTACCTCTCCTGTAACCTTTTTCTGCGTTTGCTGACTTTTCCACCCCCATTTTATTCCAAATATCTTATTTTCCCTGCTCTGAATGTGCCCCACGATGGAGACCAGCTCATCTCTCCTACCCGCCGCCTCCTCAGTCTCCCACTAAAGTCTCTTCTCTGTTGCTGTCACTTCCACTGCACCCTTCGCTTCTTTATTCTTATCCCTTTCTCCTCCTCCAACACACACAAAAAAATCATCAGGAGCCCTCGCCTACTGCTTCAGTCCTTCCACTTCTGCCCTGCACCTGCTTCTGGTTTGCACAGGCAGCTCTCAGTATTGCATCACCTTTACACCCAAAGCCCGTAGCCATCCCCCTGCTCCTAAAATCCTCCCGGGAGCCCTTCCTGAGCTTATCTCCAGAAATCCTACCTGTTTTGCATTTAATAATGCCATGATCTCTTTGGAAGGAGCCAAGTTCCAGGGAAATCCGAGCACAGACTTTTCCAAAAGATGCATCACATTCCAGCAAATAGACTCCTTCGTGTATAAATACCAGGTAGACCTCATGGCTCTGCAGTGGCTCATCTTGGCAATGTATCTAGGCATATTAATAATAATAATACAATTGCAGCTTTGACTTCCTGTGTTGGGAATGCTTCTTAGAGGCAAAGTATTTCAAAGAGGTGCAATTTCTTACTGCCTTCTATTCCAAGGGCAGGTGGCACTTCCCAGACTCCCAGAGTTTCCATGGACAGGTGTGTTTTCTAAGCAGAAGGCCTGAATTCTTAGCCTAAGTCAGCAGCTTGCAATAACTCACTGACATCAGGACAGTCTCGAGGTTGTTATTGTTCACAAAGTCTACATTCATATGTCTTTCATAAACTATATTGCCAGTTTACCATTATCTTTTCAAAGGTTTCCTAGCATAGCTTGTAAAATCATGATTTAATTAGGAGCAAAGGATTATCTGTATACAATAATGGGGGGAAAAAAGACAGCACAATATGCACGATGCATTTCCCCGTTTTGAAAGCATTAGGTGGACTTCAAGAAACAAATAAGTAGCTTAGACTTTAGGTCATCAGCATTTCTTGGTGCTCAATAGCAACCATTGAAGATAAAAAGGCACTTGCCCTGGTTTAAATTATTATGACTCTACTGAAGAAAGAGCTAAGCTGATTAGTAACATGTGGAAAGCAACAGTTCTTCTCTTGTCTTTGATGCAATCTACAAATAATCAACACAAATTCCACCCATTGGCCTCATTGCCTGAAGAAATCACAACTTCTGTTCAACACTGTAGGATGGGGACACACGGCAGGGTAGAGTTTCACACCACGATCATGGGCACAAAAGAAAGGACAGGAAGAAAGCAAGAGGGCACAAAACCTGTACTGTAAGAACAGGGTCGCTGTTCTCAAGGGACCCATCACCCCCCTGGGGCAGTGCCTGCTGGCTCTACTTCTCACTAACGTGAGTTATTTCACAGGAGTAGGTGCTACCCTGGCAGAGAACCCTAGGGAGCTGACAGCTTTCTGCACTGAACTCCTGGGAGCAGCACAGGAAGCGTGGGCAGTTTCGTGGTGATGTGTGTTATTCGTTATTGTAAGAGCCTGCTTTGCTAGTCCTTCCATATGCAAAACCCCTCAGATGCTTGCAAACACTAACACATATTGATTATTATTGATTCTCCCCTATGGGGAATGGGAAGGAGTATCATAGAAACTGTCTGGATATAAAAGCTGATGACAGCATTTTTGCAGGCCTTGGCCACAGCTCCCCTTTTGCTAGAAGGAGTGCTTGAGTTCTGAACCCTCTTGCCAAGAGCAGACCCGAGCTTCTCCCTTCAACTGGTTTTAATTTGCTGGAACATATGTCCTAAAAGCTCAAAGCACTGAAAGCTAGAAAGGTCTGGACTGTACTTACTGATGGTAACTCGGGTGTCAGGAGGGCGTAACGAAAGCTTTGCATGGAAACGGCTTCCCAGAACAAATTCACCTTCAGCTCCGGGTAGTGCAGCCTCTGCCCTGCTGTTCGCCCGCTTCTTCCTCCAGCACCGACAGCACTGCCCATGACACGAACCTGTCAGAAAAACACTGAAGAATTTGTTGGGCTGGCAAGAGCAGTAGCTTCAGGGTTGATCATTGCCAACGGCCTCTCCTCGTTCCCTTGGAGGACTGATGCAATTAGAAGTCGAGCAGGACCTAGTGAGAGGTGTGTTATATCTAGAGGCCCCCGTCTAGCTGTGACATCCAGGTAAGGACAAAACCTATTCTGAACTCTAAGAACTAAACCTGCCAGGAGTTCAGGGGAAATCCAGCAATGCTAGTTCAGACCTTTGATACTCCTGTAGTATGCAACACATCTTCTAATATTTGGAGAGGATATATTTACTTTCCAACTCATTCTCCGTTGTCACCTGGACTGCACAAAGCAGCACCGGGCCCCTAATGAGGAAGGCGTTCAGGCATCGTCAGCACCAGTCTTCCCTTCCATGCTTGAATCCTTCAGCAGCCTTAACTAGGTGTTGAGAGCCAGGTGAAATCAGGGCACAAGCCGACCTCGTCCTAAGCAGCAGGGAGAGCTTTTCCCGCAGCGCCCCCTCAAAGCAAAGGCAAGTCTGAGCGGCAGGAAGGCGGCGCTGCGATGAGCACGAGCAGCCGACTGCCACAAAGGACCAGAGAGAGCCCCAGGAAAATGTAAGGGAGGAAAGAGAATAACAAATATGGGGTAGGAGGCTCTGAAAGATCCGCTAATCACGTGCCATGGGTTCCTGTAAGTAGAGAAGAGTTTAAGTCCAAAATGTGTTCAGTAGATAAGCAATTTCTCAGTTCTTCTGTCCTTATCAATCTGAGAAAGCATTAAATGCAGAGATGGAATATCAGAGGTAGTAAGACAGAGCAGAGATAAACTCGAACTTAATTAGAAAACATGCTTCATGTTATTCATCCACTCTCTAGTAACAGCTGTTTTGAGCGATATCTAGAGGGATGATCCCCCTGCAATACTGGCTTTTGAAAGCTCTCCAAATCCTGTAAAATGTATTAATCTGCAACATTTATATGAATAGCAGAGACAAATGAAAGCAATTACTTTCTTCTCTTTATTTGATTCATTATCTGTGTGTGATGTGGATAGCCTAAGCCAAATATCTCATTGATGCTTCTATGCTATGGTTTGCTCAAGAACTTTTAACTATTTAATCTATTTTTGTTCTCCAGCTAATGGGGAAGTAAGGAAAAGGAAACAATCCTACCACAAAAGACAAAACCCAGCTGGTTGCCTTCAGCAGCCCCCCAGGCACCCGGCACTGGCCGTCTTTGTTATTCTAGTTGTTGGAGTGAGAAAGAGGAAAACCCAGAGGGTGACAAGGAAGATGGAGGGAAGGTCTTTTTTTCAAAGTACTGCAGAATCGGCTACCACAGTCGATCTCTGCAAAAACCTGAGCAGAAGGGCCAATTACTGCATCTCGTAATTAAGATAGATTTGCGGAAAGGTACCGGAGTGCTGCAGCGCTCCCACGCCAAACCAGAGACATCCCCTCCACTTTGTTTTTTCTCGTGCTGATTAAAGGCAATTAGAAGGCCCCGAGACGCCAGGCAAAGAGCAGCAGCTGCTGTGTTTGTGGGGCCAGGGGCAAAAGGCCCCGCAGCTGCTGGTGCAGCAGAGCCAGGCGGCTCTGGGCTCCAAACCTGCGGCGCTGGTGCCACTCTGCCAGGGCTCCCGGGGCGCTGCCAGTGGCCTCGAGCCCCACGGATGAAGCTCCCCTCCCCCTGTAGCATCGGTTAGGAAAAGGGAGGAGAGGGGAGAAAGTATTTTAAAAGCTTCTGCCTGCATCTCCCTGAGCAAAGCCAACACGCCTGAGGCTGCTGCCATCACAGCTGCAAGGGCTGGCGCTACAGAAAAGCCCACAAGCCGGTGACCCAGAGCCGCCCTTGCTCGGCACAGACTTCGCAGCCCGGCTGCCAGCTCTGGCAACAGAAACGCTCGATCCAAACGCCCCTGGGGCTGGGACGGCCCGGGGGTCTGCGGTGCTATTGCCAGGGAGGCCTCCCGGGCCTTTGCAGGCCCCGTGCCGGCACCTCGCGGGTGCCGCTCCCTGACCCACCTGGGTTCACCCGGGAAAAGCCCAGCTCCGGTAGCCCTCAAAGCCGCAGGCTATTTCTGGGGCTGGCACCACCCGTGTAAGTTCGGACAACGCCAGAATTTTCCGAGTGACTCATCCCTAACAACTGGGACTGGCACCAACGCGGGCTCCCTTACGGCAGCTGCGGGAAAGAGTACCCCCTAGTGTCCCGGGGCCCGAGCCCGGCGCCTGGCCGCGCGCTCCGTTGGGAGCACGGCCTTCCCTTGCTGCCAGCTCTCAGCAGAGTCATCCCTAGCCACCTTCGCATTTAAACATGCCCAAGAGGGCTCATAGGGCTTAACGGAGGCGCAATGCAACCACATTCGCGCTGCGTGCAGGGCAATCCCAGCCACCCAGAGGTGCTCAAGTGACAAGCAGAACGCACGAGGGGACGGTAACGCCGCAGCCCGCGACGCTTGGCCGAGCTGTTAGGAGAGTGGAGTGTCCAAATTAATCTGCTTCAAAATTCATGGAGGGAAAGTGCAGCGTTGTAACTCTGCCTCTTTTCTCACACACGTTACATTACCTGGGATTAAATGCTACTTCAGAATCACACAGCCGAGGCTGGGAGATGTCTCTAGAGTGCAACTAAGGCAACTTCCCTGCTGAAAGCAGGGGCAGCTAGAGCGGGTTGCCCAGGACCACATCCAGTTGAGTTTTGAGTGTCTCCACACAAGGAGACTCCACAACCTCTCAGGGCAGCCTGTTCCACCATGCCGCCACCCTCACAATAAAAAAGTTTATAAAAATAGCATAATTTGTTAACTGATTTAACCCTGAACATTACATTTCTCATCCTAGAAGGTCAGGAGACCAGCGGGTCTGCTACTAACCTCCTGCTGCAGGAACATGGCCCATCCTTTTACTTCTCTGGGCTTCTCTTTTGCTTTGAACCCTCCCTTTCTAGATGAGGTTTCATGTCAGGATTTGCCACCACATGCACATAGGAAGTAGCAGACCTTATTTTGCTGGTAGCAAAGGAAATCTCATGTTGGTTTTAGCCACAGTCGTAATATACTTTGTCTTGGTTTCCTCTCTGGAATATAAAACTGGAGGGAAACTTAACTTAAATCCACAGAGGCATGTGTGGAGTGCAGCACCCAGCAGTACGAACACAGTCGATAACGAGCCTGAACAGCATGGCCAAGAGAGTACTCGCCGCCGACCATCCATCGAGACTTTATGTTCTACCAGATGATGTAAATTTAATGATGAGAAATAAAAGCTTAAAATGCGAGGTAGTAGCAGCAGCTTATGGTGCAAAAAAAGTCACGAAAACCTGTCACCTAAACTTCATTGTACCCTGGAAAAATATCTTCGCGGAGCAAGGCAAGCAGAGCCAGATATTAATAATGCAGCAGTGCTAGCTGGGGGAAATGGCTGGTTTTAAAAGCAATTCCACCTCTAAGGGTCCAGGAAATGAAAACTCAACAGGATCAGCAACGCTTACAGCCTCCTGCTAAGACGACTCCTTCAGTAAGCCAGAAAATAACCTGCAAACAGCTCACAGTTTGCACTGCTGCAGCACGCAACACGTTTCTGAAGTGTCCAGTCTGGAGGGAGAAACAACATAATTATAGAGAAGGTTTGAATTGTGCAGACGGTTCCTCAAAACACCCACTAAAGGGTGTTTTGAGCTTGCAGAGCTTGTTCTAGATTTACAGGACAGGGCATTAGCAGAAAGCTCAGGGCAGCTTTCACTGCAACATCACCTGGTAACATCACAGGGTAACTGCTGACCCTGCTGGGGACACAGATTCTCCACTTGGCGACTTTCGTGATTGCAGGTTTGAGGGATGTGCTCTCTCTGGGGGATATCCGTTTTGCAGTTTTGCTGTGAGACTAGCTGCTCCAAACATGTTTTGCTATTAAGCTACCCATTTTGGCTATGCTTAGACTCTTGATGCAGCTCTGTGGTGTTAAATCAGGAACTGAAATGAAAAGCAAAACTGTTTGAAGTAACAGGAAAAAAAAAGCTGCCTTCAGCATCACCCCTCACCTGTTTTGTTCCCTGCACTGTTACATGAGGCAACAGCTCTTAGCCAGCTACCTCAGAAGTAAATTGTAAGGATCAGGTTGTCAATACCAACTTAAATCCATGTAAATTGCTTTGAGCATAGGAAGCACTAAGCCGCAGAGCAGCTTCTGTGCTGCGGTGCCCAGCTGTACCCTGCAAACGCCTTGGCAATTTACAGAGATGCGGAAAGGATGAAAGCTCCAAGGGCTGGTTGGGTTTTTTAATGGTCTGCGCGAGACCATTTAATGCCAAAGACGCAGCACAGCAACTCATGGAAAGGTGCAGTCTCCATCCCTACCCGCCCCGCTGCTCGCCGCGCTTCTCTCCCGTTTAGCGTGGCTTGCTCGCTGCTCCCTGCCCGCGCGGCTGGTCCGTAGCCGGAGGGGCAGCGCCGGCCGCCACGCTGGCCCCCATGCCGCGGGGCAGGCGGCCTGGCGCCCTGCGCACCCTCCTGGCAGGGGCCGGGCAGAGAGCAAACACGAGACTCGCGGCGGGCGACGAGGGGCTTTTCTAGCAGCAGTTAAGCAGGCGGGAGATGCCCCGCCGCGTGCTGACAACCCACCGCGCTTGCGTCCCCCGCGTCCTGCGGTGCCTTCGCAAACAGCCCTCCCTGCTCTGGCAGCCCGGGGGAAATCGCCGCCACAGCCGCATAGCCTCTGCCGCGCTCTTCGGCCTTCCCGTGCTCTGCGCTGCCAGGGATTCTGCTGAGGCTCCATGGGAAATAAGGGACTTCTCCAGTTACTGGGTGGGAAGGCTGACCTGCCCCGGTGTGGGTGGAAGATTGTGCCGTGCTCTTCTGCGGCTGTATGGGCGAGACGCACGTGAGCCCAGGCCGCCGTATTCAGCTCGGCTACTTCTGCGGCTTCCTTGAAGGGATCATCGCGCTGGCAAAGCATCAGCAACAAAGTTTCTGCCTTTTTGCTACCTGCTGTCAGATGCCCTAGTTCTGGCTAGCAAGAAAACTAATGCCAGCTGTAACCTAATAAAAGAAAAGGCCTTGGACTTTGCATGCATAACCAAAACCTGTCTGAATGACACTACAACCCTGCTGTTACAGCATTTGTTCTCCTAGGAATATACCTAGCTCAGCACGAAATGAGGAGAGAAGGTACAGGCATCTCTCTTGCACCAGCCTCGAAACACACGGGAGCCAGGATTCGGGGGCTAAAGCCAACGCCGCCCCCGTGCAGGGTGACTTCCGAAGCGCAGCTGGTTACCACTTATGGCACGCGCGCCTTTGCTTTAACGCAACCTCTCTCCTTCCCTGCAAGATCCACAGTTGCCAAAATCCACGAGGGAACTGGCTGCTTTCCCCGGTCGCCGTGAGAATCTCTGGCAATACCCAGCCCCGAGAGCACGCAGGGATTTCACTGCCTGCGTCACTGATGGTGCTTCTTGGCAGCCCCCGATAAACACCGGACATCGTGTTCTGCCCTCAGAAGACCCCTAGCATCTGAGTCAGGGACCTAGTTTTAAAGCACAGGTTTTCCCTGGCTATGAAGGACCAGTGTTTCCAGCTGGCTCTGTGAATTTACATGCATATTGCCTGACAGGAGAAGGCAGTGGAGAGGGGGGCAGAAAATAAACAAAACAAAACATGACTTACTCCATGCTCCCAATCCTCAGGCCAGATAAAAAAGCAAGTATTTGGCAGCCATCCTTCAGCAGGGAGGGCAAGGACCCAACGGCTGGCTTAGGGTGGTCGCCTGGGACACCTCTGTCCTCGCTTGCTGGCTTGAGAGCGCAGGTCAGGTCTGGATGGGCCTTTGCCTGGCAAGGAGCAATATATGGTCAGAATTCTAAGAAGAGTCTTGCAGCTAAACCCCTAACCTCAGAGGGCTAGCAAGCAGCTCCCAGCTCTGCAGTAAGCTCCTCATTTCGCTCAGGCAAGTTGACTTCAGAGTAATGTTATCTCCCTCAAGGCATAATTAGAAAAGTGCATGCATATATACACACATTTATACAGATACACACACAGATAAATTCCAGAAATACTGATACACATCCGCTTCTTATTATCCATGCTAAATATGAATCAATTGATCAGGGGAAAAAAAATCCATAATTAAATTACCTTTGTGTGCTTTGAATCACCACATGCAGCAGACAAAGTCCAGAAAGCAGCCAAAGAAAAAAATCATACAGAAATAAGAAAGGGCTTCCTTCTCTTTTCAGATTTAAAAAGAAGTAAGAGAGTGCATGCAATGCTTTGTAAATATAACGCTCTGTGACAAAGGCGGCCATGATGAGTATCTTGATATCCAGTTAAAAGGACAGCCTGACAAGTGAATTGTGATCATCCAGTTCATAAAGTCCTACTTTAACTATTTCCATAAGAGCTATTCTGCGTGCAGCGCACAGACAAAACTTTTAGGAATTTACCCCAAACAAAGCCAGTGAACAGACTCACAAATGCAGTATGTGTGTGCACAGTTTGTCCCTGCTTTCTCACCAGTCTTGCTACTTGCTAATAGCTACTTGGGAATTGATTTCCCATAGGGCTAATTGTCTTTAATCGTGATATTCCCATTATCTCACCAACTTCGTTTGCCACCATAATTTGGTCCGATGTGGACAGTGGGAGATAAAGCATACACACTGTATTTAATTAAGCCCATGGTTGAAGGCTCTTCCCTGTATATGGCCTTAAATGCAATATTGCTTTTGCAATATTGCTGGATTTAGGGTCACGATGAGGATAAAAAACAAACAAAGCTACGTCTTGCAAAGTTCATTGCTCAGCTATGTTCTTTTAAATAAATCAGAAGCTTGCAAATTAAATTGTGAAATGATGCCCTTATCATTCAACAGCCTTTCTTTAAATAGAGAGGCAGGGAAACCCCAGCGAGCTGGCTCTGGCCTTCGCGGAGCGGCGCCGTTGCTGGCGGAGCCCCGTGAGGAGCCTCTCACGCCGTCGGGGCCGCGCGGGCCCCAGACCTCCCCCTCCTGCAGGGCCCGAGAGCCGGGCGACACCGCGTGGGCTAAAGCCACTGAGCACTGAGGATTGCCTTTTACCATTCCATTAAGCTGCCCCACTAATGCAGCAAATGAATAGAGGCACAAGCCACAGCGCTCTGCTATTCAGAGCTTGGCTGGCTCCTGCCCTATTTAAAATTTCTACCTTAACACAATTTTCAGAGAAACAGGCTTAACGAGCCATGTTTAGCGATGCCTGAATGCTCCCCGACACTGCAGCTTGAAAGCAATGCCCTCTCTCGGGGGACTTTTCTGCCATTTCTGCCTTCCACACTGAGTCCTGGGGGTTATTTATTTATTTCCTAGAATCATGTACTCTTCCCTAGTGGGGGTGAAATCGTCTCTGCAGCTCAGTCTTCCCCATCCACAAAATGGAAATTAACACTAACCTACCTCTTTGGTAACTCATGTCTTCCATAGGAAGAACTATTTAATGCTCAGCTATTACTATGCCCATTGACTCCTAGGAACAAAGGTGCAAAACAGGGTCTTCTCCCTTCCCCAGCTACCGCTTGTTCTCCCCTTACATCAGCTCAAAACCCTGCAAAAAGTCAAGTGCAAAAAGCTACCAGCCAAAAAAATCTTAGTGGCCAGGTCTGCAATTCAACTCAGCACTGGAAATAAGTCCCACTGGGCTGAGGTTGCCTTAGCAGCTCTGACTGCAGGACCAGGTCCTAGCTGGCGGTGTACAAGGAAAGAGCCAAAGCAACAGACCTCACTGAAATAAATGACCATCCTGCCGCCTCGTCCCTCGCCGGCGCGAGCGCGACCCGCAGCGCCAGCGGCCAGAAGCGCCACGGCCAGGGGAGCTGCTCCGAGTGCAGCAGCTCTCCACTTAGCAATTGATTTTCAGAGACAATTGCTGAATACCGAAAGCAAAGAGTGATCTAAAAAAGTTGTGGGGAGAGGAGTAGAGAAGCTCACTAATGTATTGTTTTCCAACCGCTAAGGATTCTCTACAATTTTAGAGTAATTTGCTTGCATCTGATGTTCTTGTCACACAGAAACACTTTCTTCTTTTATTTAAAGCAATAAAGCCCAGCATAACGGATGAAAAATGCCAGACATTTCCTGACATCTGGCCAGCAGCTTCACCCCTCCAAGTGCCACATCTTCACTGGATTCACCCCAGCAGGGTGGCCAAGCACTAACTACAAGGAAAGTGAGGCTTATCCAAGTTTCTGTTCAAAAGCATTCGTGCTGAACAGCCCACCAAACACCCGTCTACCCCTTAGGAAGCACCCCGGGGTGGGAGGAAACAGCAAGATTAGCCATGACTCTTCCCTTAATTCTAAGGGAGAGCTGGGAAGATAAATCCTCTAGTTAGAGCTGAAAATATTCAACCCTAGAGAGCAAGTGAGGAAGTGGAGCCCGCTTCCCAGAGCACAGCGGGTAATAAACGCATTGCACGACACTTACTGCACTCACGAGCCATTGACCCAGCCTGGATACTCTTCACATCGGGGCAGCTTGAGCATCCATGTCAGCACGGGTCTGTGTGCGGCAGGAGATGGGGGGCTGTAAGCACCGCGGATCTGTCACTTGCAGCAGGCAAGAACATCTTGTACTTGAGCTGCTCGTTGAGTAGGTTTGAAAGGCAGACAAACCGGCAGACTAATTAGATTCTTAAAACATTGCTTTCAGAAGTAAAACCCTTATAACATGCCATGAACTTAAACAACGCCGGTGCACAATTTCGAGCTGTCCCCATAGCAAGCAACAGTGATAATATTTTAGTTTCAACCGAACATCAGGGAAAGGGTTAATATTCAAATTAAAAATAGTCCAATCTAAACAGAGCTTTAAAAAAATTCCAGCATTCCCTTCTTTGTTTGTTAGGGAATCACGACTAAAACCAAAAGACACCTGTAGGCTGGAATAACTGCAGCTAAGGCGAAGGACTAAAACAGCTCCCTACATCCATCTTTGCTAAGCAACGGAGCAAAGAAGGAGCTTGCAACAACCTGAGGGGCATCGCGTGCAGAGAGAAGAGCTGAGCGGAACAGAGAGGCCCCTGAAGAGCCGCGACGGGACAAGGGAGGAGGATGAGGCTGGATAGAGTCCGCTCCGGGGCTCTCCCCCAGAGGAAGAGGCCCATCCCATGCAGCCTCCTGGCTGCAGCAGGATGTATGCAAGATGCCTCCTAGCACTTCAAGCTTCTGAAAGATTTATCAGAATGATTTCTCATCTGGTATTACAAAAACTTGAAGGAATATCTCCATTCTACTAGGCAGTTTGCTCATCTTTAACACTAATGGCAGTTGTGCATGGAGGCGAGGAGAGGAATTAACGGGAGTTTCTGAGCAAGCGGCAGGGGTGACTCACGCTGACGGTCCTCGCACAGCGCGGGGACACGCTGCCCGGGCAGGGCAAACCAGGCCCCTTCAAAATCCACTGGCTGCGTTAAATCCCGTGGCACCCGATGAACAGTTGTAGGGTTTTCAAGAGAGCTTCTCAGCCTTGCCAGTGCCCCAGGCCTGCAAGGGCTGTGCAGGACACAGCCGTGGTGCTGCTCGAGGTGAGGAAAGAGGCAGAGAACAAGCTGGGGTCCCCTGGGTTCGCTCCCCACCTGCTGCTGACACTTCTCTGCCCCCGTTCCTTAGAGGAGCCCCAGACCTGTGGTGGCCGACGCCAGCGCTCAGAGCAAGCCCAGGTGTGAAGGACCTTGCTTACAAGGCAACTCTCCCCACACGCAGCCCCTTAGCTGCTCTCAGCCCGGCAGGCTACAGCAGTATTACCGACACCCCGCCGTTACAGCACCAGAAGAGAGGAAAATGGGCAGGCGCTGCCTTCCCTAGGCCCCCGAGGAGCCCCCGTGCAGGGGAGGCCCCCCAGGCCGGCAGACCAGGCCGGGTGTTTGTAGCAGCTGTCGGACAAAGAAAAGGCCAGGAAACTGCACCTATTATCCCCGCAATAGGAAGTTACCAGGCTACCAACAGGAACAGATCCACTACTAGTATTGGGAAAGACAAACCAGAGAATATGCTTCTTTGCACAAGTTGTAGCTTATCTTATTTGGTAAGCCTATAAATGTCCTAATTTGGTTTTAAAAGTAAAATCAATTGTAAATTTATTTAGACCAATTTACCTGCCGGCCTGTTGTACATCACTGGGCCTGTATTGATTGGTTGAGATGGAGCTCGTTCCAAAATGTATTGATTTAATTCATTAGCAAATTTTTAGCAAAAGTTATTCTGTGGTTTCAGGCCAGAAATGTGTAAGGCTCCATTTAAAGCCTCTAGGACTCAAAAAGGGGGGTTGGAGAACAAGTGTTAGGGTTCCTTCAAGGATTAAGATTTACCACCAGTAACAATATGATTCATCTATTCCACAGAAAAGAACCATTTTCCAAACAATAAATAAGAAAAAAATAGGAGTGAAAAAGCCTAGATAACTCGGCAGCGGAGGGGGAAGCACAGCTGAAGATAAGAACGCACATAAATAGCACAGTATATTGGTCATCGTAATAGACGGTAAATTTCTTCTTTGGATGTATGGATTTTAGGGCCTAAAATAGCTCCACGGTTTATGAGACATCGGAGAGCCAACAGCGCCCGAGTCGGTTTGTCTGGCTTCCAGCAAGGCCCTTCAGCTGCCTTTGTTCCCGTGGCAACCGAAGGCTCCGCAGTTTCCATGACAACTGCTTTTTTAAACTACGGCTGGCAATTCCTCCGCAACCCCCCCCTCAACTTTTGTGACTATTTTGAAAAGGAGAGAAAAAATACGTATATTGCTAGTACTATGTGAGCCCCTGCACTGAGACGAAAGGTCTGTAACGCCGCGCGTGTCGCCAGCCCCAGGCCCCGGTTAAGAACGGGCGGATTTTCCTGCTGCAAATCCCTAAATCGGCGGCGCTGCCCTGGGAGCGAGCCGTCCGGCAGCCCGCGCCGCCGCGCTCCCTCCGGCCCGCCGGCGCCGCCGCTCCCCACACGGCTCCCCACACGGCTTTGTAAAGAGGTTCCTTCTACGTAAACTTCCAGGCGAACTTTTCCTTTGCTCCCTGTCCCCTTTAGTCGAGCAGCGCTGCGCAAAGGGCAGGGGGAGCAGCCCCGGCTGGCGCGAGCCAGGGGGAAGGAAAATCCCAGCTGTGCCCCGGCGGGATCCTCACGCTCCATGCGCCTCAAGCGCCAGCGCGTTCCACCAGCTTTCCCAGCGTTTTCAGGTGGTTTTCTGCTGGCGTGTGGCAACACACGCTAGGGAAGGTTTCCAAAAGCGATTAGTGACTTCTGGTGAGTCATAGTTAATGCGTCTCCAAATTGAAAGCTCTGTAAGGGCCACATTGTCACAGGCTTGCTCTGATCTTCTTAAAATACATAAAATCTCTGTGTTGAGGGTTGCAAAGACTCCAGCCAAAATATTAAAGTGACTAGAAACCATCAAGACTTTCCTACCCTTCTCTAATCTAGGGCGGCCATTTCCAAAGGTACTGACATGGCTCAGTTGCACAAACAACAAAACCCCTAAAGCCTACGCAGATCCCAGCACTAACCCTCCACTTACTCCGCGTTCCCCTGTGCTTGGTTGGGACTAACTGCACTGCAGTGTTAAAAATGTCGGGCTGGTGCTGACTCTGCAAACAAACATCGCGGGGAAGCCCATCCTGGCTAGCAGGTGCCAGCATCTCATGCTCCTTCCTACCCATCTGCTTGGAAATCTGGACATTACGACATAGACCTTGAAAGATAAGCCCTAACCTCACCCCAGACAGACACCCTGCGCTGCCGAGGTTAAAACAACATCCTTGAGAAACGCAGGCTCTAATCCCTAAGCCTCAAAATCACCTCATTTAGGGAATATTATCTACTCGCTTGTCTTACAAAACAATTGTGAAGATTGGTTCGTTAATTAATTGATTAATATTTCAACAGCACTTTCAAGACATAAAGAGCTCCACATGGTTAAGCGCTACATAATATTTCAGGTTCTTTATAGCTCAGGTAGACATGCAACACTCAAGGAAAGCTGTTTCAAATGAAGAGTATTTCCGGTATTTTGAAGGATAGCATTCAGAAGTTGGTTCTTTAACCAGGGCTTACATCATACCTGCACATGTGCTTGAATCAACCAAAGAAACACAAAGATGCAGGATAATACAGTCAGAATGCTGCAAGTAAAAGAAATGAGAGGTCCCTCTTATTTTATTTTACAAGATACTGAGTGTGCTGCAGGATGCAAGCTAAGCAGACTTGCATAATATTGCCAGCACACTTCTTAAAATACATAGAAAGCAATTTTCCCCTCGGTTCAGGCTCTAACTTACCTGTTTCATTTCTAATCTTTCCAGCTACCTGATTAAATCATACCTAATCTTTCCAGCTACCTTGGCTGCGTAAGTGACTGTCTTTAGTAGAAGTGTTTACTGCGGCAGTTATATCATAGTGGCGGTAGCGGGTCCCCTTCTCTCCGAACGGCTGAGCGTTTTAGAGCCTCATCCAGAAAAGCCTTAGCTCTAGCAGGCTCCAGGACCAGGCAGCCCCTCTGCCAGCACGGGCAGCGAAGGAGGCCGCGAGCCCGCAGGGATCAGCCGCGCCGCGGGGCCCGGGAAGTCTGTGCGGGCGCCTCCCAGGAGCCAGCACTGCCGTGGCTTTGGGGAGGGAGCTCCCGATGCACGGCGCTGGGGGCTGCCTTGGTGTCCACGGGGGCTACGTTTGCTCCCATCAGTTTAGCCTTAGAAAGGCAAAGATGAGGATAACGTTTTTAGCAGCTTTCCTCCACATAAGCACAGAGTTTATGCATGTCTGCAGGCGAGCGGACATTAAATATACTGAACGTGCACAGAAGGAGAAAATTCTTACCAGGGAAAGAAAGGATGATGCAGCCCTCTCTGTTATGTCAGGATACTGCTGTCCACAGGAGCGTGTGGATGTGCCTTGTACTGACTGTTGTGGTAGGTGACAGGTTCCCTTGGTGAGCTTGGGTTGTATCTTCTTAAGGTTTTCTGATGGTTACAGCATGTTTTGTAATGACTGAAAGTCCTGGGCAGACATGGGTGGCTGCAATACTTGAGAGGGTGCAATATCTGCAGAAACAAGAACGATCCAGTGCTCTTTATACACAGGAAAACCTGAGTTCCAAAAGGTATCACTGACATGTAAAGTGTTCCCTAAGTTTAGAAGAGTTACTAGAACATCCTGCGTGCGCTCCCATAGCAGAACATTGCTTCTCTGCAACAGTACCATGCTCTCCCCACCTCCACCGTTTACGTTTAATGCCTAGAAAATGGCAAATCTGACTTGTGTTATCAGCTCCACAGCAAAAGGAGCGTTTTCCTTGTTCCTTGTGTATGGGGCGATCGCCACAGCTGCACGCAGGCGCCCGGCAGGCACCTTACAGCTCCAGCCATCTACTTCTGCTGCAGAAACGCAGGCTCCCAAACTGCCCTCCTGCAACAGGCAGCAGGACTCCCACTGGCAAAGGGGGTGATGAAATGGCAGGTGTCACCTCCGCATCCCACTTGCTGCTGGCAAAGTGGTGCCACGGTAGGCACGGATCTGTGGGTAACAGGACGGAGCGAGGGCGTGTGTCCCGTGCCTGGGAGCAAGGGAAGCCGAACACGGTGAAGGGAAAATACTGTCGGCAAGCCCCAAGGCAGGAATTGGCACCACGGAGGCCTTGTGCTCGGTTCGCGCAGCTGCCCCGCACAGGAGATGAACCTGCTCTCCGGGGCAGATGCCGTCGCCCTCCCGCAGAGCCCGTGCTGCTCTGCGGGACACACGGCTCGCGCCGCCCTGCGAGACCCCGAGCCCCGCGCGGCTCCGGCTGCCTCCGCTTGGCAGGTTCCTCCTGTTCAGGGGCTCCTCCGCAACGCGAGCGTGCGTCAGGGCAGCAAGGCTGCAGCGACGTGTCTCTGCACGAGCTGCGCGCGCCCCTGCCAGCACCCCTGAAGCAGGTGCTGCACACCTCGGCTACAAACACACATTTCTCCTCAGCAGATTTATATGCAGACAGATTTAACAGAATTATAAGCATGTGTATATATTACATAAGAGTATAATATTCACAGTGTATACACACACATTCCTCTATCTATAATTGGTATATAGGGTATTAAATGTAATATATACCATATATATGGCCAAGGCCCTGCGAGAACCCGCGCGCAACACCCAGCATTTACTGACGGAGCCCAGCACCCTCGGCCGTCCGCTCTGAGCCAAGGAGCAATGTATGGCACAGACTGTTTTGGAAGCTGCCACCAAAGGGCGACCGACACAGTTTTCCAAGTTATTTTATCACTACTTTTGGATATTTCAAATGGCTCAGAGAGTCTAAATCCAGCCTTGCCAAAGACTGCTCTCAGTGGAGATTTTTGTGAGCAAGGGCACTTCCATTTTGTACATTAGATTCTACCTAACTGGGGAATGGAAACACTACGTGCTTTCCAAGAATATTTCTCTTGCTTACTTTTATAATTACTCATCTATTTGTAATGTTTTGTACTACCTGCTAATTGATTAAAGTGATAGAGATAGATTATTTAGATTTGATATTAAAGCTTTGTAAGGCAAAGACATAGTCTCAGTATTTTTAAATTTCTGGTACATTATAGAACAGTATAAGAAGAACAAGGAAGATTTTCCAAGCACAAGCGAGTCGCTAAGGCTTCACCTAAATGAGCACTATGGGAAGAAAAGCGTCCATGACACCCTGCTAGTCGTAATTTGGAAAAAGAAATAATGAAAAAACATGGTGAGACTGCAAAGGCAACAGTGGTGGGTTGTTGCAGCTGCATCTTCTCCCTCGGTCCTGCGCAGGAGCTGCCAGCCCCTCTGGACTGACGCACCTGAGCAGCTCTGGGCGACTGTGCATGGAAGGAGTGCAGGTCGATCTCACAGCCTGCCAGAAGAAGTGGCTGCATGGCCAGCCTGGCCCTGTTTTACACCATTAAAGATCTGATGGCTGCTTTGAGTTTAATTTGTCTTGAAGCCATTGTCCGAATACGAGCAAGGCCTGGCACGTGCTCCAAACTTCTTGGCTTCAAAACCCTGCGGAGCAGAGTCAGCCGTGTTTATTAGGTTAGAGAGCTCCGTAGTGAGGACACGGCCTCCGTGTGCATTGCAAGCACCGACCTGGCAAGCTTTACATTCACTACTCACCCACACGGGAGCGTTACGTCCACAACCCCACTCCTTGGGTGCTGTGGTCGCTGAGGGTGGGGAATTAAACGGTGCTTGAGCCCCAAAGGTTGCGGAAGGATGTCCCCTACCCTCGGAAGGGCATCGCCCCAATGAGAGGCGGGGCGAGAGTGCCTGCGCTGCTCGTTGTGCACCAGGTGTGAGCTCAGCGCCCCTGGGCAGTTCACGGAGCAGAAGCTGCCCTGCACCTTCCCACGTCCCTTGCTCTGGGTTTAAACCAAGGGTGAATTGCTCTAGCCCTGCTACTGCATATTTATCATCAGGGAGTTTAGAAGTGAGAATAGGGAAAACACCCTGCCAATTTATTGCTCTCTTGCTCCTCACCTGCACAAAAAGGGAAGCAGAATTGCTTGTTTCTGCACAGAGTCTCCCAGGACTCAGCTAACTACAGCTAAACTCGAGTGGGAGGAATCCCTGCGTGAGCGACTTGCAGGCTGTGCGTGGGCATGGGTGCACACCACAGAGTCCTACCTGTCAACCGGTCATCTCCGGAGCTTACCATGTCCAAAAGCAAAATATGAGGCTTGATCAGAGGCATATCCATAGCTTCATCTGGCTGCACTTGATAACAACCATGAGTAAGTGTGATTTTTGCTCAGAAGGAAGAAAAACAAAAATGACTTGTAAACCACAGAAAGCTTCAGGACTAAGCATATTTTGCAAGTCTTTGGGTTATCCCAGTCAGATTCTGCTTAGCTCTAGTCAGGAATCCCCTTCTCGTGTTAGGGAAATGTGCAAGAAATGTTTTTTTCTCTTCCCACAGAGAAGGACTGGCAGCAAGTCAGAGGGGGAGAAAGTGTGATTTTCTCAGGAGATAAAATAGCATCCAGAATGAAGGTGGAAAGTTGAGATCCTGAAAATCATAACTCATGACATTACCACCAGTCACTGCTACAAAACTCAATATAAAACAGGAAAAACAAAAAAAAAAAGAAAGAGGGAGAGGAAAAAAAAAAGTATGCAAAGAATGTCTGACTGGATTAGTCTATTAGTTTACGGTCTGTTATCCTTCCAGAAAGAGCAGCTAACACAAGAGCACAGGGCCAAAACCATGTAGTTCAGTGTTTGTTACCAGTAGCTCGTCAGTTCCTGGGACTTCTGAGGAGCCAACTGAAGGTAATTAAAAAAACAAGTCTATGCCTTGCAGCAATAAATAAATAAGGAGTCATGGGCAGTTATGGAAGAAATTCCCAGATTCTGTTCATCAGGCATTTTCTCAGTTTCTTTAACTCCAGAGCATTTGACAGAACTGACAGCATAACTGAAAATGAGATTAGCAATTATATTGATTTTATGCAGCTAAAGCATGGCAATATGAGAACCTGAGTCTAGGATTCATGGAACATTTGAATGTCTGATGGTTGTTAGGCTACAAAATAGGGGAAACATCTGCAAATCCCTAAATTCATAGCTATCTTTGATAGTTGCGACAAGCCTAAACAGGCTGAAAATAAACAGGCTTAAAATGCAACAAAGGAAATTTAAATTAGGCATTAAGGGAAAAAAAAAAAAACAAATAAGATCTGGAGTAAAACATTAGAATAAATTCCCTGAAGAATTCATAGAACATTCACCACCGGAGGTCTTTAGAAATGGCCTATAGTGGCCATCTTTCCAGAACAACAACAGACTCTGCCTCGTGACAGGGGATTGACTTATCACCTGCGGAGATGCCTACCCAGCCTGTTTCTACAATTCTTCAGAGTCAAGGAAAATTTCCTTTGGACGCTCACAGCCCCTTCTCCAGAGTCCCTTATACCTCCCTAGGCGCTTTGGTAGCAGGAAGCTGTAACTGATACAATGAGATCTGCTCACTGAACATGCTGTCAAAAAATATGAACCACATTCCCCTGCTTATCCAGCAACTCCCCTGCCAAAGCACCTTGTTGCCTGCGAGGACTAATATTTAAGGGATGGGCTTTTGGTATTTATTGCTATGTCAACGCTGAATAACTTGAGCGTATTTTCCACTGACGACTGCACGTTTTTTTTAACGGGCTGCTTCACGTCTGCGTGCCACGAAGCATTCCAAGAGGTTTTTGCAAGCTGTCAGATATATCTTTTTGGCATTACGTAACCATTTCATCCATTTGCTGCTAGTGGACTTCTTAGGTGGCTTTGGAGCAAGCTTTGTTTATTTGTAAGGCTCCTTCTTTGTTTGATCTCAGCCAAGCAATAGAGATTTGATCCTTCTTGTGGCTGAACCGTTGCGTTCACTGCAGTGAGCTGCCACACAGACCGGCTTATAGTCAGCTCGCTGCAACAAGACAGACACCAGGATGGGCACCCTCCCTTCACAGAAAAGGGCTCGACAGCAACATGCAGTTGTGCCCTTCTATACCTGCTTCACATCTATAAAAGCAGGAACGGATTTTTTCCTCTTGCAAATAGTTCCAGATTCAATACGATCACTCAAAACATCTCCAATCCACTTGCATTAATCCTAATGAAATTCTGCCCAAGTTGCTTTTAGACAAAGCCCTTGCTCACTCTCACAGTCTTAGTTGGTTAGTATCATGTGCCTACAATTTAATCATTTGATCAGTCATACAGATTCAATGTTTCTTTCAAAAATTCAGCCGAATTATTTGCACATTCGAAATGAGTCACATGTTTCAATTAGGGTCTGTATCTGCAAGAAATCCTGGAAAAAAAAAAAATGGAAAAAAAAAAGCTTTGATAGATAATGAAGTTGTAAAACTAAGAATTCTAAAGCAGCTTTCATTTAACCCAAACTTTGCCTGAAATGGTTTTTGGCTTTTGTGGCTTTGGCTAGTAAAATATTTGTTGCTATTGGTGTACCTTTTAGTGATACATGCACTAAGTTTTAAGAAAAGAGTATGAGAAAAGAAGAGGAGAAAGTATGAGTTTTTTTCAGCTTAAAATAAAACCTAGGTAAAGTTCAATGAGTTAAGTCACAAGCTGGCAATTTTTTGCAGGTGTAATATGAATTTTCAGAATTATTTGGTTATATAAGTCAAAGACAAACCTGAAACAGATGAACTACTATAAAGTGGAGCTGCCAAAACTATTTGAAGAGATGCCTTGTGAATGGAAATCACAAGGTTTTTCCCAGGTCTAGCAAAAAGACCCAAGTGACACTTATGTCAGTGACAGAATGATGTAATTCCCGTGATATTTTAGGTTTCAGCAGGGACAACCGAAGCACAAGGCCCTAGGCACATACAAAATATTGTTGCACAGCAGAGAACGCAGACTCATGGGTTAGCACTGACAGGGAACTCTTCTGAGACTAGCTCGTTCCTGCAAGATATCTAGCATTTACCATTCATGAGCTTACTGAAAAATTACTTGACCTGTGGTTCTTATTTTGAAATTAGAGCACATTGGATTGCACTAGAGACATAACTTACCTTTCTAGAAACACCAGAGCACTAATAGCTCCATCATTTCTCCTCCAGCGGCAAGAACATATAGTGTTTTCATCTCTCATTTCAGTCCTGGCAAGCCTTATGTTCTCCTATGGGAAAAGGAGCAAATTTCAGGCTGCCTAGAGGTCCTGCTCATACTGACTAAGACAACACCTAGCTCTTGGGTCTACAGAAGCAGGAAGGTCATGATCTAGTGAAGTAAACAGTTTTTGTCATCAAAACAATGACTCACAGGAATCCATCAATAGGAAGACGTGGTGCCACTTCTGCAGCAAATTTCTTGATGCTTCAACAGATGTAGTTCACACAAAATGCCACCTTCTTCTGTCTTTCATCCAGGGGGTCAGGGAAGGGTGGAATTTCCTGGATTTCTCTGCAAAAGGACCGGGTTTAAGTAACACTTTTTAAAAAAAACATCATCTGTTGGTACTAGGAAAGGGAGAGGCAGACAAATCTCCGAGCATGACATTTCTTTTCCCCTCTCTAGCTTGAGTCAGGAGTGCTAAATGATTCAGGGCAGTACCAAAGGAGAAGAACACCCATCTGCAGCACTAGCTTCTACTAACTCACTCCAAACATGTGATCCGGAATGAATTACGAATGCTGTGTCGTGTAGATGGCTACTGCCTAGAAAACTAACTCTGAAGTTGCTGAAACTTCCCTGGCAAAAGCTGAGCTGCTTCTGCTGCTGCCATCACATTTCCCTGCCTACAGTCCAAGAGAGGTGCCTCTCTCACTGTAGCTTCAACCAAGACCTCCCTTCCCAGCTTCCCACTCCAGACCCACGTGGTGCTGGGCACTGGGAAGGCTTACACAGACAGTGCCAAGCTCCAGAGAGTGCCTATCCCAAAACATGAGCCAGAAAAAAAGGATGGCATGGAAGACACAGGCACACTGAGGACAAATAATACTCCTGCAGTCTAAGAATGGGTCAGTGGAGGAGGCTGGAAAAGAGCCACTGTCATCTCATTTCCTCAGTGTTTAAATCAGTGCTCTTCAGTGGCTGGCTGGCTTAAAGCTTGGCAATTCCAGCTGCTCTGTAGAGGAATTCCAGTGAGCTACTGGATTCACTTGTTTAAAACAGAATGGAAAAAGATTTCTTATCTGCCAGAGCAGAATTATCTCAGAAGCGCGAGGCCGCCGACTGTTTAAAACCTCATTCCCAGAAGCAGGCAGTCACATCCAGGTACTTACTGCTGCACCACCTAATCCTCAGGCGCTTTCCTGAGTGAGCCCAGACTCCTAACCCTAGGAGGGGACCTGTGTTTTCAGCCTACTAGACCGTTGTTTTCTCTCCATGATGAGTGGAAAGATACTGTGCTCATTGTTCATGATAGGATAGGCCCAATTCTCTGTTACCTTGTGCCTTCTACTTGTCCTTTCAGCTGTGCAAAGCTGATGTGAAACACCACTACTTTGAATTAATTGGCATTTCTCATTCACACCACGCTAAAGAAAAAAGCAGGGCTAGACAAAAGGCAGTTGAGAAGCAGACCTTTGAAAAAATATATATATTTTTTTTGATCAGAGGCAACATAAATCAGATGGTGAAATTCTTCCCTTATGGGGATGATGCATTTCAGCCTCTTTGAAAACAGCCTGATTAGAAAACATCCTCTGTGCCATTCTAGAGCTGCTATTAACAGAGATTACACAGTTTAATTTTTCCTCTCTTCAAAATGAGGGCACTTTTATGTTATCTGTATTTTAAGCAAAATTTCTCCTTTAAAGTCTCTTCTCTCCCTTTTCCTACGGACCCTGCAGTTGTGGCGAACCTAAAGTTTTTCTGTGTTGGTGTTAGAGCCAGAAAGGAGCAATGGCATCAGCATCTCTAGGGGATGTAAGAATCATTTATCTGTGCCTAGTGTCAAAGCATATAAAAGAGTTTAGATCACTTCAGACATTTTAACTAGATGCTTTCTTTAATTGTAGAACCTTTTAACTGGCATTATATAACTCAACAGCACACAACAACATTTGATAAAATCTTCCCTCCTTTTCCCTAGTCCATTCAGATCCTAGGAAGGAGAGACATTTTGGTGCAAAATGCAAGGAGAACGGAAATAGGAACCACTAAATACCATCTGCAGGGAGCTCCTGCACCTCTGCTTCCAAGCAGCTGCCGGCGCCAGAATCTATCAGACAAGGGGCCAGTGAACCTGATTCTCATTTAATTCTGCACTTCTTTGGAACTGCCAAAGGAGTAGGTAACTGTAATTAAAATTAGGGAATGTTATTAAAAAAGCTGCTCTCCATTTTTAGTAACTTCCACTCCATGGAGATTTTCTTTTTAAAAACCCAACAAGGACCTTTCAATATTGAAATATGGAATCTGTAAAGGGTACTTTTTCTTTTCAAGCATACATTTGGTTTTAGGATTACATGGTAATTCTGGAGAGAGAACAGATACTAGATTGGGGAAAAAAGCTGGGATTCTTCCCATCAATACCATTACTCCTCCAAGGTTTTATGATATCTTGAAAGCAGACCCACATTTCCAAAGCAGGAAAGCATTTAAGAACCTGCCGTTCCCTGCAAAAGAGCTTTGCACTTGTTGAATAAGTACAAAGAAGCAAACATGTTCAGCATGCATTCCTCTGCTGAATTGGGGACTACATACCCTTAGGTCCCCTCTGAAGGCAACGGGTGCACACGGGGGCCACCAGCAAGGGAGCCTGCCGGGGCACGCGCTCTGCCCGGAGCGCTGCTGGCGGCTGCTGCTCCCGAAGACAGAAACGTCCTGTCGGAATTGGTTATTTCTTCCCTTTAATATGGCAAAACATCACTTCTCAAAATAGTTGCTGTGCAAGAAGGTCAGCCTGAAGGTTGTCCTAAGGAGGAAAAACTCACTCAAGAGCGAGTGTCAAATACATCAAGAGGAGAACTGGATTTTAAGTCTGCATAAAGGGGCATTCCTCACAATCCCCTTGAAATGCAAAATGGTTTTATTCCCCTTCCTGCTTCTAATCTGTGTGTGCTACCTGACTTAGTGAAGCATCAGCTTTTCCTTCTGCAGCTTGAATTCTCAGGGCTCCACAACTTCAAGGTAAAAATCTGCTCTAGGCAGAAATGCAGCAGATATGGTCTGAGGCTGCTGGGGAACAGTTTCCTGAGTTCTTGTGAAAGATGCTTTTTTATTTCTTATTTTACTCATACTCAGACAATTGTGGTATTAAGCTGCACTTATACTTCCCATTGTCACCAATGTCACACATAAGCTGATGCTGAGCACTCAAAAGACTCTTTTTTCAGGAAGCATGTTGACAGTAATGAATAACAACTAAATTAAGACCAAAGCACGTTGTACCCATTTACCTAGGGTCACACAGCGTCCAACAAACACCAGTTGGCATTGCTATCTATTTTACAGATGGAGAAAATGCCTGGGGAAATCTCCCTTGGCAACAGCCGAATGTGCTAGGAAGAAACCACTGGTCTTGCTCCTCCATTCCTCTAGCCACCATCATTTGTCTCCATTCACTCCCCTACCACACTCATCCTTCCTCAGTACTAGTCTGCCATACAAATACATTGATCTTAGCACATAATAGCAGGTCCATTATATCTGTTACGTAAGACTAACAGAACAAAGCGACAGCCAGCAGCATTTGGGGAAGCTACCGGGTTTTTTTTACACCCAGGGCAATGGGTAAGCGGCTGAGCTCGCTGGCAGCGAAGCCGGATTTGCAAGGCAGCACTCGCTTGCTTCTGCACCCCTGTGTGTTTATTTGGTGCCCCGGCGCAAGCCCCGGCACAGGCTGCCCGGGGAGGCGGCAGGGGCTCGCAACAACTCGACCCGGCAAGGCCGCGAGCAGCCCCGTCCGCCTTCGAAGCCGTCCCACGCGACCTCCTGAGGGCCCTTCCAGCCTCAAGGCTTCTGCGACTTAATTTTCTGGCAATTTCTCTGGGTTCTCTACTAAATGCTTCGCCTCAAAACATCACAAATACTTGCTTTTGACTTTGCTAATAGTGAAGGTCAGGCATAATTTCGCAGCAGTTATACGGCGGAAAGGAGACGGAGGAACTTCTTGATTGCAGGAGAGTATTGCTAGCTTGAAGCAGAGGCTAATTTTAACTAGTCTATTCCTTCGGCAGCAATTTCTTTTAGATTATAGCACTGTATTTACTGGTGACAATTATAAGAAATCAGTTCTTTTTAACCCTTATTCTGCCTACTCTGCAGAAGAGAGGGCCATGGTTTCCTTGAATAATGTTTTAATTAACACAGATAACCAAATAAAAAAAAAAAAAAGAAAGAAAACCGATTCATTTTAATTAGCAGCACACGCTCATTTGGACCCTGAAATAGTATATGTGACTTCTCTGGTCAAGGTGTTGTGACACACGAGACATTTAATCAGGAAGGTGACGGATGTGGGAAGGCAAATGGAAAGAGGCAGTTCTGCTGCTGCAGCACAGCTCTATCACACAAAGAGCCTTTTTGGGTTTATACAAATCTCTTGAGTGATGGAGGATGGAGCAGAGAGGCTACAGTTGTGACAGCTGTGAATTTTGTCACCACTGTCTTCCTCAGTTGCCCTCGAATACAACGCCGAGATCTCCTTTAGGCTCAGGGAAGTCTGAGGAAAGCAGGAACTGATGCAGATCAGATAAATATGACAACAGCTCATGATTTGGGGGACTGCTACCACCTTCACTGTAACCCGATAAACCACAATCTAATGCAGCAACGTTAAAAACGATTAATCTAGTTCTGCTGAAAATCTCTTCCAGAAATCCCGGTCTGGTAAAACCCAACAGACCTGTCTCCTTCTGCATCAAGTGACAGGCATACCCCAGACCTCTTGGTTATCCCCTGCGCCCAGCAATACCTGGAAAGGGGGACTGAAATGCCTAGTAGGGAAGCGGCTCACCCTAGGAGAGCCCAGCATGATTGTGCCCGCTCCTTTACCTGTCCCTTGGCTCTCGCAGGACAGTGCGACGGTGCCGGAGAGCGCTGTGCCCCGCGCAGCGTTCCCTGCGGAGCGCCGAGCGGAGCGCAGCGCGGTCCGAGACGCCGGCGCTGCCGCGCGCCCGCCTGCCAGAGGGCCGGCTGCTCTGCCTTTGGCCTGAAGTGCCCAGCGCCTCTTAGAATCTGAAGTCCATCCTAGAGATGAGCAAGTAACAGAGGACCCAGTTCAGAAAGGGAGAATTAAAGTCTGTCCTTAACTTGAGCTCCCACGGAAAGCTGAGATATAAAGGCTTACGGAAGCACACACTGTCGCTGAAGCGCTATCCCTATGGGAAGGGGTGGAAGGAGGCACTCACGTACCCTTGTCCCTCCCAGTTCCAATGTCAGGCTGTCCTTGCAGGTAAGACCCGATATCTTAGGGCCGCAGGAGGAAGGCTTGGCATTAACTTTGGTTTTAATAAAGCTCTCGCCCTTGCCTGCGCGTTCCGGACTGGAAGCCCCTGTACTTACCCTACTGTTTAACCTGTCTCTCATATTTTTCTTTCCACAGTATGTGGCATTTGCCTCCCTCTTCTTCATTCTGGTCTCCATCACCACCTTCTGCCTCGAGACCCATGAGAGATTTAACCCCATTGTGAACAAGACAGAAACTGAATTCATCGGGAATGACACCCAGGTGCGGCACTACAGGGAAGCAGAGACTGAGGCCTTTCTCACCTACATCGAAGGTGTCTGTGTGGTCTGGTTTACATTTGAGTTCTTGATGAGAGTCACTTTCTGCCCGAACAAGGTGGAATTTATCAAAAACTCTTTGAACATCATTGACTTTGTGGCCATACTGCCTTTCTATCTAGAGGTTGGACTCAGTGGCCTGTCTTCCAAAGCTGCTAAGGATGTCCTGGGCTTCCTCCGCGTAGTCCGTTTCGTGCGAATCCTGCGAATTTTCAAGCTGACCCGCCACTTTGTGGGGTTGCGGGTCTTGGGACACACCCTCCGTGCCAGCACAAACGAATTCTTGCTGCTCATCATATTTTTGGCATTGGGCGTCTTAATCTTTGCCACGATGATCTATTATGCCGAGAGAATAGGTGCTAAACCAAATGACCCTAGTGCCAGTGAACACACACACTTTAAAAACATCCCCATCGGCTTCTGGTGGGCTGTTGTCACCATGACGACCCTGGGCTACGGAGACATGTATCCTCAGACTTGGTCAGGCATGCTGGTGGGGGCCCTCTGTGCTCTTGCTGGTGTGCTGACCATTGCCATGCCTGTCCCTGTCATTGTGAACAATTTCGGAATGTATTACTCCTTAGCTATGGCTAAGCAGAAGCTACCAAAGAAAAAAAAGAAGCATATCCCGAGGCCACCCCAGCTGGGATCCCCCAATTATTGTAAATCTGTCGTAAACTCTCCACACCACAGTACCCAGAGCGACACTTGCCCACTGGCCCAAGAAGAAATTTTAGAAATTAACAGAGCAGGTAGGAAACCTCTTAGAGGAATGTCCATCTGACCGTTAACCTCCATTCCGCGTAGTGATTTCAGATACAGCCAGACCGCTTTCTTAGAGCAATGGGTAGCACATTTATCCATTCTAGTCCCACCATCACACAGCGAATAATATGTGTGAAGTCTAGGTTGCAGGGACAAATGGTACAGTGGAGGCTGATGAGCAAAACTTAGGAGGAGAGCATGCTCTAGGAGCCCAAACTTTGGTCCTGGTAAGGGCATACAAGTCTCAAGATATTTTTGAAGAGCTGGTACATCTAGTGGAAGAATTGGCAGAGCTCTACAGCTGTGTTGCTGGACTGAGTTAACGCACCTCAGAGGCTCCTGAGATCTGAATGCTTCATAGAGCAGAGTAGGAGCCAAGCACTCAGCAATCACAGAATTTTTCTGACAAAACAGGGCTGGAATTCTAAACAGCCAGATGCTTTCTCATTTGTTCCCAATTGGGACCTTTCAGCTGTTTTAAATGGCAGATATTGTACATCTCATTAAAGAAACTAGGTGCCTAGTAAGTTGGAGGTTCAACTATACCATCATGCATATTCATGAGACAATCCCGTCTCTTTCTGATGATTAACCACAAAGCAGAACAACAGCTCAAATTCTTGACACTAATACAAAATGACTCACCCTGAGACAAGACTAGCTGTAAGGATGTTTATTCCATGGCATGCAAACCAATCTATTCTATATTTCACTAGAATCTAGAGCTATGAAGCGTTTGAACTACGATTTCTAAAACCTGCTCCTTTTGCAACCATGGGTTGGTGAGTTGTAGCTCTTTCAACCTGCTGGCAGTAAAGGCTGACTGGAAAGGCTCTGACTGGTCATTACTGGCAGGTTCAGCCTAAACAGTGATTGCCTCTTAATATGGGATTCTTATTTTTTTAATTATACTGATTCACATCAGCAATAGGCAAAACCAGAGCAAAATTAATCATACTAATTCTACTGGGGAGGGAGGGAAATACTAGTCACCATGGAATATATTATAATATCCCATGGCTAGTGGTTAATTATGGGAATATCTCAGTTTTATGAGAATCCTCATATAGCACACAAAATTACAGGGCTCCAATTTGATTATTTCCACCCCATAATCTACCTCTACCTATGGAATATCACTATCTATTCTGTGGAGTCAATAATTTCAAAGTTGATAACCATGTTGAAAACAAAGCCAACTCGTTTTTTGGCAGACATTCCAGCCAAGTTGCTTAGCAGACATTCTTCAGCCTATTCAAAATATTCCCATGTGTTGCATTAGACAGAACAGATCACCAGTCAAGTGATTTAGACTGGCATCTAGTCGACAAGAGGTGTTTTGGAAGGGCTAGCATATACCTATGATGGTCTTGTGTTATCATTGTTTTACTTTGAAGAAAATCCTAATTTGTTACTCATCACGAGTGACGTGTTCTCTCTCCATCTCATAGCCATGCATGTTGATGTCATTGTGAGAGGCACAAAGAAAGCGAGACTTTCCTTTGTGTGTGACTTCACCAATGCCAGTGCTAATTCTGGAGGGAAAGAACTGGTGGGATCTTTTCTCTTCTCTTTTCTTCGCTCTTCCTTTTTCTTTTCCCTTCTGTGCAACTACGTAAAATCAATCCATGTAGAAGGTAAAGAGCTTGCTTTTTTTCTTTCTTCCTTTTTTTTTTTTTTTTTTGTTAGACTACTCCATTGCAACAGGCCAACCACAATTCACGTGACTGATAGACTGTTTGTTTCTTCTGCGCAGAAGCGCGTGGTCTTATCATCCATTCTCCTCAGGCTGCAAATGCTAATCACAAGTCATGTCCGAGCAGCAAACCTCCTCATAAATAGATGTTTCTGTGGCATTACATATCAAGTGGGAAAGAGGGCACTAACTATACTGTGTGTCTCCTACCATGTGCAATATGCCAACTACCCAGCTGTAATGCGCAAGAAATGCAAGACACTTGAGTACTTTAGCAGTCAGCTACAGAGTAACTTCCTTTTCAAAATCCCTTGTTTTTAAAATTTCCTTCCATTGAATACCCTGGTCCTCTCAGGGAACTAGAGGACTAAGAACTCCACGAGTTCACTGCAATGCCACACTGGTATCCTGAGAATATGTATAGTTTTGGTTCAATGTGGAACTGTTTTGCCACCATCAGTGCTCTAAAATCAGCTGTTACTACAATATCCATGAAGTATTGATAGTAACAGCAACTTATCTATTTCTGCAATAATTAAAGAGAATATTTTTATATACGTATATAAGCATATATATTTTCAGAAGTAACGAACGCACTTGTACTTTGGCTAAGGAAATGGACTCAGTAACACCGTTTCTGGAGTGCTGTTTCTGATAATTATTATGCACCACTAGCAGCAAAAAACATTGCCTGTAGCTCTTAGCTTCCTAACAGGGAAGAATCTATATGTGTACAAGAGAAAAGTCAAAGATAACAAATAAGGTCAAGACTGAACTGTTAAAACTAGATCTTAATTGCCTTGGATGTTGAGGTTGGCTTATGCAATACGAAGCACTCGTAGGCACTGACTTGCTCCTGAAACTCCACATTAGATGAAAGCAAAGACTTGCAAGTAGGGAATGTTCCCTACACAGTAAGATATTTAGTTTAGTTAACACCACCTAACTGCAGACAACCAGTTGATATTGCACTAAGAATGCAGAGTAGCTCTCTCAGACCTAGTGTTTCTAAAATGATGTCCACGTTGACTGAGGTATTTCTTGTAACTTTTAATCGTCAAGCTTCAGTGTGGTAGGGGTCATAAGGCCACATCATGTTAAGGTTCTTATTATACCTATTACTTGGGGTGGAACGATTAAATGCCTAACGAAACAGTGGCAAGTATGAAATGGTCGTGCGGCTGCTGCCGGGGACGCCGCAGCCATTTGCAGGGGAAGCAGAGATGGTTTGAACTGAAACGCTGCGAGGTTTGAAGTGAACTTTTAAATTGGCCGCAACACTCTCAGCAGCACAGCCCCAGTATCATTTGCATCTGGCAGGAGGGTATCTTTAAATAACAGCACCTGATTCTCATTTGATAAAGCACTGAGAATGTCAGGTTTTGCCTCAAGCACACCTGCCCTCTGTGCAGCCGCCCTTCCCGCTCTCCGCCCCATCCGTTACCGTCGGCAGGTGGGTGGGAGGGACATACAAGGGGATGAGTCTCATCCTCTAGAGAGAGGGTGGCGAAGCTACTCCCCCAGGCAGGCTCCTCCAGCAGCATTATGAAACAGATCTCCCCTACACAAAAACACATTCTCTGAGGAAATTCTGACAACCACAAACTCTCAGGATACTGTTTGTATCGTGCCTGGAGGAACTGGGCCTGCGATGATACAAAGGAGCAGATCCTACCTGACCAGTTTGATTAAATCTCCTTGACTTGAGCTATTTCATACATTATAGAGGAGCACCTGTCCCCTCACTTACCCTATACATGCACAAAGTCCTAGCATCACCATGTTGAACTACCGTATTCATTATGTTGAAGTCTTGACTTTTCAAGATAAAGACTTAATTTTGCCACTGACCTATAAGACAACCAAGTATCTGACAGCCTAGGTAGACAACAAAGAGAAAATAGAAGTAATCCCTGGTATTTCCATTTGACACAAGGCTTAATTTAATAATTGCCCAAGATCACTTGAAAGATCTGTGACACAGCTGTTAATTGAACATAACTAAATAAGCACAGATCATAACCACAGACCCCTCTATTGCAGTCTTTTGTCTAAAGGTTTCTGAGTATTTCAGTCAATATCTTAGCTCCTCATGCCGTAAGAAAATCAAATAGAATGAAAGCAGATTAATTTCATCTAAACCACTTAAACTTACCTCATTCTGCCCCAAACCACACTCCACCCTACAAGTACAAATAATTTATCTCAGTGTATGCGACAACAAATTTTAAGGTGCAATCTTTTAAGTAAACCTTATAACCTGCAAAACAAATCTTGAAAGCACCTAGTTTGGACCTTTGTTACAAAAGTGTTACCCAGCTCTTTAGGTCCTGTCTTCTGTGAGCTGCGCGCTTACCTTAAAATAAACTGACTGCAGGGTTACATCTTAGAGTACCCACAGGATGAAGTAGTCAATGTCATTTTCCAGCACTGTAAAAGGAATCCAGAATAAGAATGGGATAATTTCATTTGATGTCTATAGCACCCTCTGGTGCCACAGAACAACAGCTTTTAGAATGAACGTATAACATATAACACATGAGACATATCTCTTAACAAGAAAAAAAAAAAAAAAAGAAAAACCCTACCCCAAACCTTCATGGTCTCTGTACAAATATTTACAGAACCAGGGCACACAATGATTATATTGACTTTAATATTGCAAAATGACAATTCCTCACCTCTCTTTGATCCCCTTCACATGCAGTTTCACTCAAGCTTTTCTCTGAGGATAGAGGATCTTTATATAAATTTTCTGTGCAACCCAGCTGGGCAACTTTTTCACAGTATGTTGATGGCAAAATCCTCTGCTCATCGCATAGCTGAAAAATATGGAAGAAACATTATTAGATTCCCAGGGCCTAAGAGGGGAGTAAAAATGCCTATGTCATTGCTAATTCCATCTTTAGCTCTAGAATAACTTTTGCAGTTGTTTCACTTCCCTGCCCAAAAAAGGGTTTCTCTGTTCCCACTCCTTGACTATCCCAATGCCTCAACAGCTAAAACCACCCAAGTCTATAGCTGACAGAAGAGAATGACTCCAGTATAGTCTATGGCTGGAGGAAAAGCTGTGCTATCAGAAACTTATTATTTCAATGAAGTTTACTCAGAGAGTGGAATTTCTTATTTCAGCTTTATCACCAGGACTTTCTGAAGGAGCTGATCTTTTTTCAAGATCACATTTTCCTTCCCTTCTGCCACAGTAAGCTAAATAACCTGTGCTCCTTGTGCCACACACCATTTCTAATGTCTGAAGTATTCTGAGCACTGTATTTCCAGTGCCAGTGCTCAGTGGGACATGGGGACCCCTGGCAGTTCTTGTCACGGGCCTATTTTGCTGCCTGACATACAACTCTAGTGCTGGGACTCGTGTGGCTTTTATGGAGAGCAAAACAGCATTAAAGCCATCTATATGTAGCCACTGTGGTAGTCCTTTAATGCACAGGGAAGAGATCAAATGCCTTTGAACACTGAAAATAAAAAAAAAAAAAAAGAAAAAAAGAAAAAGAAAGCTAACTTCAGTGTCATAAGAGCTTTCACCCTTTCTATAATACGGGCAGAAGAGAGTGATGCAACTGCAAAGCCTTTAGTTCTGGTTCAGCTCAGAAGACTCTGATGTTTGTATACACTGGACATAAAACATTAAAAAGGTAGCAGAAAAAGTAACAAGGAGATATTTTTTTCTCCTCCCTATACTTAGCCCTCCTAGCCTTTAAAATTCCATAATTCACTACTGCTAATAGCAAATGCTAACTTTTATATAGAAATGAGGTAAGCTCTACATCCGAAAGCCAATGGAGATGGAGGCTGGGTCCTCTGCATCTAATGCAGAGACTGTGAAAGTTCAAAACAAAAGGATTAAGGCTCAGGTTTTCATCTGACTTAAGATGCACTTGCCTGAGGTCCCATTTGCAGTGAGGAGTTAGGCAACGCCAGAGAGTAATTTACTCATTCAAGATTGGAACTGCCCTCCGGAGGTGGCTCTCTCCATAATGACCCACGGCAACTGCAGCTCTAACCCAAGGTGCTCAAATTAAGTGCCTGCAGTTAGCGGGGAGTAATCTGGATCTCTTCTCCCCATGTGGCATTTCTACAATCCCACAGCTGCAGGTCACGCACAAAGCAGAATTTATAACTTATACAATGTAATGTTTTGCTGTATGATTATTCACCTGTGATTTCTTGCAGAGATACTAATTAGTGGGTGTCATTTGTACTATGGTGCTTATTTAATTTACAATTGGAGCATAAATAACATTCTCTATACCATGTCATCTGAAGGTAAAAAGGAGGAGCTATACGTTCAAGGACGGAGCTCCGGGGTTCCTGCTTGTCGGTCACCCGGTGAGGAGCGTGTGGTAGCCACAGCTGAGCCTGTAGGGAGCAAGATCTAGGGAGAGCCCCAGAGCAGTGCAGCAATGTGGCCAAGTATTGAACAGGAAGCTAAAGGAGGCCCTTTCAGCTCTGGACTGTCCTGCCAGCCTGTGTGTTCACAGGGGAGTGTTACTCCTCTGCTGGGAGGAGGGTTAGCAGAGGGGAAGTTACTGCAGCATTATTGCTCTTCCTCTGTTGGTCTCACAGAAGACACTTCAACATGTCTCCCTGGCACTACAGGGGACATCAGAAAGGGTCTCCCTACACAGCTGCCCGTGGTCTGGCCACAGCCGGGGATGTTTGTATGGAGACACAGAACCAACCATACTGAGCTGAAAAAACACAGGCCCAAATAACAAATCTTAGAACTTTAATTACTCCATGAGCCTTAATAACGCAATGAGCACAGGAGGATTATTGCACTTTTAGTGATAGGAAAGCACAGATACTAACGCATCTCCAGCCAAACAAGCCCAGCTGGTGCTAATCCTCCAACACAGCAGATGTAAACACGGTAAATCCTCTTTCTCAAGAACCCCTTTGCAAGGGTGTGCTTGCCAC
This sequence comes from Nothocercus julius, assembly GCA_013398735.1. Lineage (NCBI taxonomy): Eukaryota > Metazoa > Chordata > Aves > Tinamiformes > Tinamidae > Nothocercus > Nothocercus julius. Next base: position 2,246,908 of record VZSV01000113.1, on the reverse strand, counting down.
TGTAGGTCCAGTGCCATCCAGTGCAGAGGGCATTCCTGGGATACAAAAGAGGCAGTCTTGGCACCCCTCCATGTGACTGACCCCCTTCTGCTGGAGGGAGTGTAACTGGTCTTTGCAGAATAGAAGCTACTAAAGGCAGCTCTGTAAACAGCACCGCTCTGCTGCAATCGCACTAGAGAGACAGGCTCCTTGCCACCAGACACTAGGGACAAAGATGGTTTTAGGATGTGAGGTCCCAGTTCCGTGCCCAGCCCACTAGCTTATACCCCTCTTACTCCGTACTTGATGGAAATTTTCTTCAAGCCTTTTGTCTATTTGCTTGTCTACTTATTAGCACAAAGCTTAAATAACCAGCAACCCACCGTTCCTGCTCTCTCTGCTGTTTGTATTCATCCATGCTCCATATCTCAGACGCATCCCATACTGTACAGATCATCATACCGTATTCTCCAGTCAGCTTGGCACTCTAAGAGTAAAACTCACCTGACTGCACTTGCCTGCAACCCACCCGACCTGTGAGTGACGCACTGCGCTCCACAGAGGCTGACGTTAAGGACACCCTCAGAAGTACAGGATCGGGGCGAGGAAAATGTCAGGACACGGCTAGGAAGGCTCTTCCCTAGCTCTTGGCAATGGGCCGCTTCCAGGAGCGCCGCTTCCGAGGCCGGCGCTAAGCCCGTGCCCGGCAGCCGCCGAGCGCGGTGGGGCAGGCGGGCTGCGCTCTCGCGGAGCGGCCGGCGCGGGGTGCGGAGCCCCTCTCAGGGCGATCCCATCCCCGCCGGGGGCGACGCCACCAGGTTGGGCAGGTAGCGCTGAGCGTGGCCCCCGCGCCACCGCAGGGCCTCTCCTGGGGACGCGGCTTCCTGGAGGGACGCGGCTCTACGTGGTGGTGAGTACGTGCTGAAGAGGTAGGTCGGGCCGCGAGGCCGCCGCGCTCCCGCGGCGCCCAGCTCTGCTCTCGCTTGTGCCGCGGGAAGGGCCTTCCGCGGAACACCCGCTCCCGAGGGCTTCGCGGCAGCTTCCCGAATGCGCAGTCCGCTACGACAATCAGGGAGCTCGAGTAAGGATGCCTAGAGCTAACAACCCTTTTGATTCTAACGGCCTTAGAACATTGGCGTAACTAAAACTAACCGAGTTATTGTATAGGAATCTATTAATCCTTTTACATGTTCTTCACATTTTCTCTCTTTTTTCTCTCTCTCTCTCTCCCACTCTGTTAACATTTACTTGTTTTTACTGTACGTTGCTTGCAGCTTGTGTATGTTACAGACTGTCATATTTTATTCTGTGAAGTTTTTCTCCAATTCCCATCAACCTGAGCTCCATATTGGGCAGCCGAGGAGATTACAATACAGTTCTTTAATGCAAAAGAACAAGGAATGTCACAGACTATAGGTAACTTCATTGAGGTTGTGACACAAAACCTGATGCAAGGTATTAATGCAAAGAGTAAGTACCTGGTATGACAACAGAGCTGCTTAGTTAAATTACCTTTTTTTTTTTTAACTTTTTTTTTTTCCAGATAGCCTGCATGGGAAAAATTAATTTTCATTGCTCTCCAGCAGAGAAATTCCCAAGCCTACAAATTTAGGATTTTTTTCACCAGCATGTTGATGTGTCGTAACTCATTTTCAAAGGCTTAAGCCCTTATTCTCTATGCCCATATTCTCTACGCTATACTTCCTTCCATACTCTCCAAGCCATAATTTCATCATTTCATCATCCTTTGTCTGTGGCTTAATACATCTTCTCCATAATTCTCTTCCTAATTCAATATAGCTATACCCCTTTCACTCGAAGGACCTGATTTAACAACAACAAAAATGAGCCCTTGCCCATGGGATCCATGTTTCTTAATCCTCCATCAGGCTCTGGAGCCCATAAAAATTGATTTCTGTAGCAAAGATGGCCTGGTGCGGAAGCATAATCGTTACTTTGCTGAATCAGGTCCTGATTGAGATATTTTGTTACAACCTCCCCCGATAACCTAGACACTGCTCTGAAAGAATGACAAAAAATAGCTTATAGACTTTTTTTTGTTAATTTTCTACAGGGACAATATGAAATTTATTGTTTCTAATCTTAATCACTAGAATTCTGTGTTAATTCAGAAATCGTTACCGCTGCACGCGAGCTCCAGAGCAGCTCATTCTCTCGGCCTGCAGTCCCTTTACCTCCCGGGTCTGTCAGCCTGAGCCTCCCACAGCCCAGGGGAGGGGCAGAGCCGGGCTCAGACCGAGCCCGGGACAAAAAGACAACGTGATCTGCACTTAGGCATTGCTGACTGGGCCACGAATGGCAACGGGCACCAAACGCTATCCAGGAAACCAACAGAAATAACCCAATAACAAGAACGAAATTTGAATTCAAGAGACTCAAAAGAATAGGGAATTAAGCTGTAAATACTGCATTTCCATACAAGAACGTGGATAGAAAGTGGGGGACGTAAAGTCGATGGGGATTTTCAGATGCAAAGCAGCTCTTACCACTTCCACAGTCCCACGTACACATCCTTGCACCTTTTACCTCCATTTTGGCCATTTGCTCGGCACAGGAAGCAGCAGGCAAATGTGGTGCTGCAGAAGTGAATGCAAAATCCTCCATTTTCACTACAGTAAATTCTCCGTCCTCCCCACAAAAACAGAAAGCTACAGCAGCCTCAAGGCTGCTCTACCTCCCACTCTCCAGGTTATAGCCTTGTAGCTGAGAAACACCAGAGCACAGCAGTCCTTCACCCTCATCCCGGCCATGCCATCCCGTCCCTGTGTCATGCTATCACTGGCCTGAGAGACAGGGAAAACCATCTTACCAAAAGATTTTCCTTTCACAAGCATAGCAGGACATAGTTAATATCTGCCATATTAATGTCCTTTTACATCACCAGAAAAGTGCAAAAGTTCATAAAAAAAGAGAGTTATCCACCCACCAAGAGGTCAGTGCAGCATTATTTTCTTCTGGGATTCCAGCTGGATTAAAGGTCTCTGCTGCTGAGACCAGATCTTTCTTCAGGAGAGACTTTGGGCAGCTAGTAAACGCTAGGAGCCATGCAGGGCGAAAGGGCTGAGCACGGGCAAGCACCCCCCGAGCTCTGACAGGAGATGCAAGGGTGCTCTCCGCTGTCGGGAGCGGGACCACCCGCAAGCCGGAGTAACTGCAACCCCGGCACGGCGACCACGCTGGAAGAGCAGCAGCGCACGCGAGGCCGGCTGGGCGTTCATCCTGAGGTGTACGAGGGCTCGTAGGGTGGAACAGGGTAACGGGTTGGGTAACTTTGGTCACACAAGGACCCCTGGTAGAAAGGTCTTACCCCTTCTACCAACACTCAGTTCTGCCCTTGGCTGCTCCTACCTCTTCCCACTCCTCAAGCCCTTCCCTTGGCACGGCAGCGCAGACAGAGCCTGGGGTCTCCCGAGTCTTTGCCGGACGGCAAATGGCTGCTCAGAGGAGCTGCAGGTACTCGGCCTTGAGACCTACAGCATCCAGGGCCAACAGTCCTCACATCTTTCAATCCTTAAATGAGGGTTGCTAGGAAGAAAAGGGTCTCTCTCCCCCTGGAAGAGTTACCAGCGACCTAAAGGGCTTAAAGAAACGAGCGTGACGTCTCCCAGTTGCCGCGTCTCTGCTCTCGGGCTGAGGAGAGCCCGTGCACTTCATCAGAGCGCCACGGCACGCAGGCCGGGCCGGGAAGGAGAGCCCGCACTCCCCCTAGGCAGGCGTGCGTGAACCCAGCTGCGACCTACGGGTTTCTCTCAGCCCTTTTCAGCCCAAGTGCTTATGACCTGCAAAAGTTCCTATGAGGTCTGGAAAGGGCATTGTACCTCCAAACTTATGAGGACTGAAAAGGCCCACCCTGAGGGCCTTTCTACTCCTCCATCCTTTGGGGAAGTGTCCACCTTGGAGCTCTGCAGACATTCAGGAGACAAAGGAAGGGAGCAATAAGCACGAGGAGAAGCAGTCAGCGAGGAGGCCCCTGGTCCACACACCATTTCTGAAGACATCTAAGTAAGAAGGGTAGACCAAGAACTTGCATTTTGGCAGTTCTGGAGAACGGGAGGACTGAGGTGGCTTCCCACTGCAGGAAGCACCTCTGGACGTGTGCCACACTTGCAAGACTAGACTGAGGGCTGTGAATATATCACAAGGATGGAAGTCCATCAGGAGCTGGAGCGTGAGCTCCAGTTCAGAGAGGCGGAGATTCAGTATTGATGTTTACATGGCTAGAGCTGAAATCAAAGCCAGCAGCACTAGTACAGTCACTAGGACAGTCTGCAGCAACCTGTTCGTAATTTGGCTATGAGAAAAGCCACGCAGCATGGGCACGGGCAGTCTCCCCTGTGCTTCTCCACGACATGCAGAGTATGTCAATGCAAAACCCAGTAGCTCTCCTGGGGCTTTATCAGAATCCCCCCATTCTGAAATTCTGCATTTGCTACAAAACACCTAGCACTTTGCTGGGAAAGGAGGTGGAGGAAACAAGCAGGAGGAAGAAAAAAGAATGGAAAGCACGCAAATGAGGTAGCTGTGAAACAAACTACTCACCTGGGAGACTTGCTGAATACTTTTTTTCAGCCTCTCAGCCAAAACTCTGCAGGTGAATGCTTAAAGCTGGTGCAGTTAACTAGGTATTCACAGACAGGATGATTACGGAGATAAGGTGCCCTGCTGGGAGTCAAAAGATTGCTCTTGTAAATAAGCTCTTATATAGCAGTGGGCAAGTCACTTCACTGCGTGGTAGTTTTTCCCATCTGTAAAACAAAGATGATAACGTTACCTTTCCTTTGTGAAAGAGTTTATCATCAAAAAAAGAAGAAAAGCTGCATACATTTGATTCAGGTCATGGTAGAAGGGAGGGAGAAGCTCCTGCGAGCTCAGTCAGCCAGAACCAAGGCACTGCTGCCCAGGCGCAGGGGAGCCGCGGGCTGCCCCTGGCAGGACCTACGACTCTTACGAGTGCCTGGCTTCTGCCAGCTTAAATGCATTGAGAGGCTCAGTTAGTTCACTTGCTAAGTCCACTTATCACTTGCAAAACAAAACATCACTCTCATGCTTTTGGGGGGAATAAATTGACTAATGCTGCTTAGAGAAGACAGGCGGCAGAGGTGAGGTACTTGCAGGAAAGGCAGAACCATCTAAATCAAAGAGGAAATAAGGCACCGAGTGCAATTACTGGTGCCTGAGAAGATGCGCAGCGTGTCTTACATACATCTGTGTGCGTGTGTGTGTGCAACACAACAAGAGAGGGCTTCAGCCTACTCCTCACTCATCACATCCATCCGAAACCAGAGGATCAGAACTGTATCGCAGGACCATACCTGTTGTATTTTCTCTTTTGGGCTTGTTTCATTACCTGGCTTCAAGTCTGCTGACGAGTAAATGACAGCATCACGTAGAGCTTAGCGTGAGCTGGTATGCGAATGTGGAAGAGGCCCTGGATTAAGTTTGTGCCCTGACTCTGTCTTCCCTAAAAGGCCGGTAGGATGACCCGCAGGCGCTGCCTTCCCGCGTGCAGGCCATGAGCATCGTGCAGCCGAGGCGCGGGCTGCTGCCAGCACCACTCAGTTGGCCTATCGCAGCACTCGGGAAAATCCAGGAAGCACATCTTGACTGGGTGGTTTTTGTTTTTTGGTTTTTTTTTTCTCCCCCCAGCCAAAACACTCATATTGAGCTGTGCCATATTTCGAGTATATTCTCACTATACTAATCTGCATTTCCAAACATTAGAATAAATAGCATTTGCGTTGCTTTAAAAACGTGAAGTCACACAGAGAAAACCTGCTCTTCTCAGTCTATCCTCATGGGAATGCGTGGAGTAAATGGGCAAATCTGACAACTTGTTTTCATTATTTACAGTCAAGAGTAAATTTTACTCTATTCATTTTCCAAATTCATGGCCTGTTGTATTGTTTTCTATATGTCGTGTCCTGTGTTGGCATTACAAATACTGTATGTGTTTCCAAGGAGAACATCAGAAAATGGATTTCGTGCTTTCGAATCCACGTTCTGCTGTCATATTTCCATACCTAGTGTACTCTGTGTGTCTGAAACGTGTACAGCCGTTCTGCCCAACTGCTATCAGAAACAATATGAAACAACCTGGGTAAATCCGGGGGAGAGGAAGAACAGGCAAATTCCCCTCAGCAACCTCCCACAAAGCTCTATGTCAGCACAAACAGAATACACTCAAACACGACACCGCAACTCACAGCCAAGCGCCTCGGCGAGGCTGTGAGCGACAGGAGGCTTCCCGGCACGCAGGCCAGGCCCCCCATCGGACGGCCCGCAGCACCGCGATCCCGTCTCTAACCGCGCTCTTCTGCTCGCAGGCCCAGGAACCAAAGCCCGGCCGGTTCTGAGAGCGCCCTCAGGGTGCGAGTGCAGGCGGCCGCCGCGACATCCAACGCCACCGCGTTTTGTCTCTCCTCCCCCTTAACAGCCTTTATTTTTATTTTGGTGCAGTGCCACGAACGCAGTGTCTAGGACAGATGTGCTACCTTTTATAGAGTCGCGGTAGATCTCGTTAGCTGTGAAGCCTTAATTTGCAGCGCGAACGCTAATAAACAGTGCATAGTGTTTCAATAGCCTTCTGCTTATATGTTTGAAGATTCGAAACTGAATGGTGAGGTGGCCAAGGCGGCGCTGGCAAACGAAGACTGTCCCCACATAGACCAGGCTATTACGCCTGATGAGGGCCTGCCCTTTACCCGCTCTGGCACTCGGGAGAGATATGGACCCTGCTTCCTCTTATCAACCGGGGAATATCCCTGCCCGCCTGATGGAGGAATAAGAAAGGGTATGTAGCTGGGGTCCTCTAACCACCTAGCTGGCAGCCGGTTATAAAACGAGAGAAAGTCAGCTGTAGCTGTAGCACGCAGTAGAGCGCTTGTTGTAGAGATGCACGCTTGGGCTGGAAACCACCACCTGATGTCTGCATTTGGAGTTTCTAACCTATTTCTTTCAGAAAGAAAAGCCTGAGGAGCTGTAACTACCCCGCGCAGCTACGCTAGGCCGTTGAGTCTTCCACCTCCAGCGGGTGCAGTGAGCTTCAGTGAAAAACGCTCCACTGTGTCCTTAAACTAGACTGTCCTCCACGGAGAGGCCCGTTAACGTTTGATAGCGACGAAGGTTTCCCACTTGGAGAGCTCACAGATCTTACTGCACTCTGAAGAGCAGAGAGTTGGAGGTGGCAGACTACAAACTAAAGCACAAAGGGAGATATCCTCAAGAAACATGGAACAATTATTCAGCCACCTTAACAGAGCTCTAAGACAAATTATTTAGATATTCATAGTTCAGCAGAGGAAGAGAAGCACACAAGAACATCTGCTATCACAGGTGTCTTACAATTGGAAAACAATCCACCTAAAATCACTTTCCTTTCATTAAATGAATCATTACTAGCTATTTTTTTCCAACTTCTGACAGCTACAGATCTGTCAGAAGCGACGGCATTTTACTTTGATAATGATCACAATCATCTATCTTGCAAATCCAAGTCAAATCAAATTAACCCCCCTTCCCTTAAGATAAGCTAAGCTTTGTTTAAATAATTTATCACAAGGAAAACATACCCACCAAAATTAGAACCACATATATATGCATACAAATTGCTAAGGAATGGAGAAATTGGAAAAGATATATCTATCTTCAAATCAGTGTTTATCACTGGTGCATTGTACATAGTATATGATACAGTTGATATTTTAAATCTGCAAAAATTGTATGTCGTTACCATACGCTGAGTATGGAGCACAGAATTCCCATGTGCCATTGTATGATGGGCAATAGATACAGTAAATGCCAGTTATAGATAGCGTACGTACTTATAAGTTTAAAGCTTATCATCAACAAAGATATAGTTGGACCACAACACTTTCATATGAAAGTATATCTTCTAAAATTTACCTTTGTAGCAAAGTGTTTTACTTGATTCTGTATTGGATAAGCATTGGCCCCGTTCATTCAGCCCGGGCGAGTTTGGGTGGTTCCAGTGGATCAGGTGAACACTCCAAATGGCACATCCTTGGGGATGAGGAATGTATGGTTTTCACGATGCACTGCAACTGCCTCTCGTTCCTGAATGAAACAGAGGCTGGTTGGCTAAAGAGTAATATACGTCAGCATATTGTTGGCCTGTTTGAAACACGTTGAGAGCATCTTAACTGCTGTTCCAACAGAACTTCATCCATCGTTTGTGCAACTCTGTACACTTGCTGAGCTGTTTACGTGCATGTCTGGAAAAAAGGGGAGGGGGAGGGAAACTGAATGCATGCAGTTCTGGTTTCCCCTCTTTTTGTTTTTTTTTTTTTTTAACGCTGAGAACAAAGGAGTAGTATCTCTATAGCAACTGAATAAATTCCATGGATGTTGCTGCCTTTTTTTTTGTTGTTGTTGTTGTTCCTTTTTCTTTTCTTTCTTTTCATTCCCCTCTTCTCCTTTTTAAGCTACCTTAATTTTGCCTGAGGTCAAAATGCATGAAGTGACAGGGCCGAGGTACGCGTGAGTGTATGATAAAGACGTGGAAAAACCCCTCCCGTTGACTTTTTTTTCCTAGGATACTACCATGTTGCTGCCTGTAGGATCAGTTATACAGCCTGACCCTCCTTGAGAAATGATAACGAATTTCTTTTGTTTTAAACTTCTTTACTTCAATGGCCTTCCAAATCATGTTGCAAGCGATACTACTCTCGGCATGTCTGTGCATGCAGATGCTATTGAACTGGCTACAATGTTGACCTCATTCTTAGTCCATTCTGTCATTGATCCAATGCTGTACTTTGCATTTTTCTTTTAAATGAAGGTTACGAAATGTCACGGAGCCTTAACAGCATAGCTGGCATAAGTGGAAAAGCGATAGGATTATCCTCAGTGTCTGCGCCCTACAGCTCTCCTAGTCCAGTGAGACGTTCTTGGTCTCCCATCCCATCTATTTTGTAGCATGGATCAGTAGCAGAGAATGGTCTAAAAAGCTTTATTTCCAATTAGCCTATGCTATGTTGCATATAATCCAGGTGACTAAGTCTGAAGATGCAATGTCTCACAGTAGCACCTGCTGGGAACGGTGTTACTCTTGCCACTAGGTGACAACACTCCTGATAGCATCCAGATGGCAGCAGGCAGGCATTTCCATAGTACTGGTGGGCCATACACGCTGCATGGTGTCAGTACAGAGGATGAAGGGCCGATGCACCAGCTAGTCTCGCTCCCGGTGCATCACGCTAGTATATGCTTTTTGTGGCTAATGGTGGATCTCCTGGCTCGGTATGGAATGGGTTAGGCATTTAGGCAATGCTGAAACATGCCAACGATGGAAGATTTTGCTTTTCTCAGGATATTTTTGAGCCATAGGAACCCTGCAGGAGTTTGAGCAAACAAGCACAGTAGGATGAAACGTTGCATGGGCGCCTATCTTAAGCTGAAAGCAATACTCAGACACACTGTAGAGAGGTCTCAGTCGGGCTGACTGCATGGAAAAAATCCTGTTGAAGAAGAATATGGCTGCCTCTGCATGTAGCTATTTCACCTTTTCCTCCTTCCTTTAAAACTAAGATGCCAAGCTTGCTGTGAAAAGCGCAGGGAAGAAGCTCAAGTACTGATTGTATTCTTTACATGCAGATCTTTGCAAAGAAAGTCCAGTCATTGCTAAATATATGCCAACAGAGGCAGTCAGAGTGACCTGACAAGGCAAGATGGAGATGAACATTGATGGCTAATAAACATCTGTGTGGAACTGTGTGGGCATGGAAGACCTTCTCATTTGGACACAGTAAACTCGCTCCATGCGGCTTTTACGGATGATTCTTCGTGGTTTCGGAGTTGTACTAGAGATGCAGGCTTTTTCTACGGCCAAAATGTAACAAAACTGTAGAAGATTTTTTTTTTTTTTAATCTATTTTTGGTTCCACAGCATGAATTGCATGAAGACAAAAAAAAAAAAAAAAAAAAAAAAAAAA
>VZSV01000113.1:2216150-2236933 GCA_013398735.1 Nothocercus julius | reverse complement strand
AAAAAAAAAAAAAAAAGCAAAGTTATATATTTTCTTTCAAAGCTCTTTACTTTTACATACGTTGTTGTAGCCAAAATGTAAATCATGACAAAACTGTACATTTCTTTGCTAAGGATCGCTTCTTTTTGTATACAAGATACAGAGTAATGGTTTTAAAAAAGTGCAATCAGGCAGTCATCGGTCATATTGACCCCGCCTTCACTGTTCATCACACCGACATGGAAATCAAGAACTTTTAACCCGACTAGAAGTGTATAAAAATAAGAAACTTTCTCCTGTCTGTTTTTGTTGGCATGCTTGTGACACATGGGACCTTCCTTCGGACCTGACAGTAACAGCTGGTCTAGATTTAATTTTCCAGCTCTGGTTATGTTGTATTTTATTGATGTATAGATCCAACATAAAGACCCTTCATAAATTGTTCATATTAAGTAATCAGTATGAATTTTAAACAAAAAAAGTGTTATTTTAAAACTGGGACTTATAGTACAAAAAATCAGGAAAATATTCAAGTATAAAAATGTCTCAAAGTTTAAGAAACAAGACAACAGCATTGTATGCAATTTAGTACTTCTGAGTAAAATGCATGCACAATGTTATGCAAAACAATTCTAGCATGAAATAAATTTTGTATCATGGTTTCAGTGCCTGCTGTATAGTGTAAAGGGGAATCCTTTCCTGAAGCAACCAGGGGTTTCCAGAGACTTGCTTCTAAAATCTTGAATAAATACAGTGTTCTCAACAGAAATGTAGGAGAAAAGCTTGGTATTGCTGTGGTTTTACAATACTAATTTTGGTTAGTAGATAATAAATGAAGCCTGCAAACACTTGATACAACCAATGTCTGAAGAATTCACACCATTAGTAATTTTATAAGGGAAGATTAAAAAAAAAAAAAAAAAGCTATAATTATTTAGGTATCTTCCCTTTCCCTCCCCACCAATAATAAAAGTTTGTCTTTTTAGCTGATGAAACGAATTCAGTTTTTCTTACTTCTTTGTGTCCCGTCCTTTATGTGTTCTTCACTGAACTGCAGCAGCACACCTGATCTGAAAGAAATCCAGGTGTCTGCGTCGCATCTGATTTGCCACACACCATGCAGCAGTAGGAAGTGAGAAACGAAATGGCACTGAATGTCATTTTAGATCCTGGAAATGACAATTACGAACCACGTGGCAAGAGTATCCTGGTGGCTTGGGCGTTCTCGGTGAAGTGCTTCTGCTAAGAAAGATGCATCTTTATCCTCATGTGAGATTGTTTAATGAGCTGGCCACCTTCCAGGCAAAAGCTACAGCATCTGTGACTGCTGAGGGGAACAGAAGTGTAAAGGAATAGCACGGCTCCAAGGTCTGCAGGAAGCAGAAATTAAAACAAAAAATGGAAGCGACTCACAGCTCTGGTAAGTGCTAAACTATCAACAGAAGAGGACTGCATTGGACCTTGTCTTTGCAAACTCCACTCCAAAAGAAAAATCAAGAAGTAAAGATCTGGAGCTCTGTCTTACAAGAGAAAAGCTGATGTGATCTCGAACATTGTAAAAAGAAAAGCTCCTTTATATCTTGGATCTAGCATTACGTGCTTGATTCCTAGTTCCACTGACTTTCTCCTGAGACACATTTTCCTCCCCATTTCTACGCTATTAGTCTTGGCCAATAAATGTTCTTACCTCCAGAGTGCAAACTAACCAAAGCTCCAAAACTGCATAACGAACAACTTGGCCTCCTACAGCGTCTTAACAACCCAGAAGAGATTTTTTTTTTTTTTTTTTTTTAACCAAACTTTCTGTTCAATACTATTACTCGAGGGCCTGGTGTGAAGACTGCTCACATTCCTTAGGACTGTAAAATAAGGAACACTAATAATTCAGCCCCGTAAGCCCCACATGGATCTTTCCCTCCCACAGCGCTCTGCACATACATGGATCTCCACTGCAACTAGCAGGTGAGGCACACAAGCCCCGAGGCTGTTATTCTGTGCTGCTTGTCACCCGGCCACCTCTACCGGCTCCACTTCTGCTTAGGGGCACTTCTCTTCTTTTGATTTGAAGTCACCACATCTTTTGAGAGTCTGTAAAACCTCCCGAAACAGAAACGCACTCCCCATCCAGCGCCCCAGGAGATGCTCTGAAGTTTCAGGTCCCTCAGTGACGCACAGGTGTCTTTTGCATGACAAGCAGTGTAGAGGCAGCACTGACGGCTCAGGAAAAGAGGGAGACACCTGCAACGTTTCACAAGGACCCAAGTTGCACTGAAACCTGGCACTCCACCCCAAAAGAAACTTCCTGGGTCATCATGGCTCTTTTATATCCAAGAAGGATGTGCCGTGGGGTAAATAAAACATTGATTCCCCCAAGCTTTCCCAATCCCAACACAGGAGGTCTATGTTGGTAAGAGTTGCACGTAACACGTGTGGCTAGATCCTGAGCGCCTCCTTCCTGCTGTGTCTCCATCTACTTCGGACCTCACGCCATCATGAATAAGAGCAGAAACACATTCAGTAATCAACGCCCATATTCCCTCCTTTGGAAACTCAGCTTTCAGCAATGGATTCCCAGCTGTCAAACCCAGACACCAGTTATTTCACCTTCGCCTGAAATCCACTGGCAATTACAGTAGTTTAATAGTCGCTAACACACACACACACACAAAAAAAAAACAAAACAAAACAAAACAGTCATCCACACTGTGTACAGCTTTGTCCTCTGACTGCATGGAAAGACTAGCTTTTTCCTGGACCAACGCAACACATGAAACCATCTCCAGAACAGCTATTTTCAACAGCGAAGACCTGAAAAGTGGTTTCTGTTCTCTCCCTCCAGCAAAGAATCTAACTAATACTGCTCTGATAACACTCAAGAGCAGCAGTCATTAATCTGGGTAAAGTGATTTTTCACATAAATTGCCTTCTCTCTCCCTAAAGTTTCAGGGTCGAAACGAAAATACATCACTGAAACAAATTGCTGCTGGGAAAAATGAGCAGACTGAAATACAGAAGAGAGCAAGCTGGGCTAAGGCAAGGACCTTTGGAAAGGAACTGAGCCCAGAGACGCTTACAAAGGAAAACCTGAAGCAAAAACAAGAGCAGTTATTACCCTGCCACTTGGTGCATCTTCACGGTTTCCAAAAAAGGCAACCTACTGCTCTGCTTTCCGTATATATCCTGGAAGCAACTTGGTCTCTGCACTCAAACACAAACCAACTTTACTTTATGCGTGAAAATATGCATAATTTAGGTAGGTTATTTTTAAGCCACTCATTTATTTGACTTCAGGTGTAAAGTATCTGTCTGTTCAGAAGTGCCAAAGCCCCTGCATTCATCTAGGACTGCAGCAGCAAGATTTCTCTCTCCTGGGAACACAAATGCCTATTCATGATCAAATGTGAAATCTGAACGCAAAATGAACGTCAAGTTAGAAAATACCTCAGAACACTGCGTGTCTCAAATTTCTTATCTTATCAAGCAAATATTTTAAAACCAAATACAGTTACCAACCCACATGGAAATATCTGTTCCTTAGCTCAGGCTGCCAAGGCCAGGTTCTCAACGCTCGGCATTCACAGGAGCATTTCAAAGACTGCAATTACCCAGGTCCAACCACCTCCAGATGCCAGACACTAAGAGAGACTGTGCTCCAGTGTTTTCGCCAGCATCCCTGTTGCCCATGGAGCCCAGCTCAGGGTTCCCTCAACCAGCAGCAAGTCTTGCACAGGCCTCACCTTAAGGGACCTCTCCAGCTTGGGAGCAGCCCGGCTTTGGAGGGACAGCCCAGCCAGGGCGCAGGCAGTGGGTGGCCCCAGGGCCTGAGGATGCAGCGGCAGCTCAAGCTCAGCTGCTCCACAGGAGATCTGCTCTGGGATGGTGCTGCCAGGGCTGGGGGTCTGCAGAAGGGGTGGCAGCAGCACAAGAAGTGGAAATGGGCAGGAGGACGTGGGAGAGCTCTGGAAAGTGGCTCCCGCAAACGAGAGCGTGTGAGGGAAGAGCCGTTGCGTGAGGGGGAAGGACAGCAAGGAGGCCGGGCTCTAGGACCATCAAGGACCACTGTCCTAAAAGGTAGAGCCTTGCCCAGGATGCAGGACAGCTGGAATTTTACTCTAGACTGCTGGAGACACGCTGGGTTACACTGTGCTTGGGATTTCCCATTTTTTGTGCCTCAGCATCGATGCCGTTATCCTCTTTTTAAAGTGTTCAGAGGCAAATGCTGAAATGCAGTACTTACATAGGAGCACTTAGTATAAACTCACTACTGAGGAGAGATGCAGACACCATCTGCAGGAGAGTCGAGGGGCCCTAGCAGAATTCCTTCTATTTCGTACATTAAAGTGGAGGATTACTAGGCAGGTTGAATAAGCACCCACACGGTTAAACTCACACCATGTCTTGGCTGCTGCTTGGCAACCCCTCGGCTATAGGTACCAGAAATCTGTGCATTCAAATCAGTTAAGGAAAAAAAAAAGGGGGGAAGGGGAAAGGGCTGGTTACAAGAGGAAAAGAGGAACTGGACTTAGACTTGTGTTGAACCTCTAACTGCAAAGGTTCATCTGAAAAGAAAGCCAAATGTGACCTACTTCCATGAGAAAACAAAAGTGCCCTTGGAAATTTTGCAAAATAAGTATCACCTTCGAATTTGCTCACCTCCAATGCCAGTTTTAATTCAGGAATAATTACTTTGCTGCAGCTCTTGTTTCTAATTAAGCTGAAAAATGCGTTCCCCTGGCACTCTGCAAACCCCGCAGCGTGGCACGTGGTTTCCTGCAGGCCGCCACTCAGTTGCGCAGAGACCAGCTCCGCTGCTCCGTGTTCTCAGCGCCATTTTCCCTTTCCATGTTCCACAGAGGCTGGAATGGGTAAAAACGGCCTTCGCATCGAAGCCAGCCAAAAGCAGAGACAAGGAATGGAGGAACCGTTGAAGGAGCTGCACGAGGAGCTGGAGCGGGTCCCTTCCTGCTCCTTTAGGCACCTGCCTCCACGGTACCTGCAAAACAACAGCTTCACGCACGCAGCTTCTCCCCCTCAGCTTTGCAAGTGCATATAGTAAGAAAGGGTGTTTTCTTTCTTTGGTGCTATTTAGTTAACAGATGGCCATTTCCAAACAGCCCAACAGCATTTTAATTCAGGACTATTACTTTGTTCTATCATGAAGCGAAGCATCTAAGACCAGTATTTAGCAAGGATTTTAAAATAGCACATAAGTTAAAAAGAAGCAAAGAACATACTCCTACTTATTTTTCAAATAACATAAATCAAGAGCTTGGTTCAAAGGTTCAAATCTCCAATTCTTTTTCGGTCAGCTAAAGTATTCAGCAACATTGGTATAAGCCCCCGTTTTCCACTGTGCATACTTTTAAGTGCATAACCTTACAAGATAATTACCTGCCACACACTGCAATCTATTTCCAGTCTTTGAAAAGCAAGTCTTTTGTTTTCTTAAGTATTTCTCTTCCCTTCTCAGAAATTTCACTTGCTCTGACCTATAAATTGGTAGTAAACATGACAAATGCTACCCAAATGCTCGTGAAAAAAATCTGGATCCTTAAAAAAAAAAACAGCTAAAATAAAAAGTGCAAAATTTACCACATGCTTAAAAAATATCAAAATCTCTAATGGAACAGAGAGACTGTGGTAAAAATAACATAACTTAGCAATTCTAGTAACAAAGATCTGCCATCAGCTGGATTTCCAGTACAGGGGGGTGAAAGAGGTGAAAATCCCTAAATGACCTAATTCTTAATTAAGGCAGGTAAAAGCCTGATCCAGAGTGAGTGGAATTTAATGGCAAGAATCATAAGGATGTGATTAAGTGCTGGATTATGTCACAGGTCTGAGTTAGAGATTTTCAAAATAGGAAGGTGCAAATAAAAACACTGTTGCCTCAACTGAAGAGAACTGAAAAGTCTAATAAGTTCTACAAATAAGAAAGAAAAACCTGTCTGGGTTAATTACTCACATTAGTAACTTTAAATGTCAGGTAAATGCAGGGAGGGATAACTTCCAGTAACACCATCCTCAAAAGAGGATAACTTGCCCCTCACTGCACTTCCATAGCACTGGAGGGCTGGAATGCAGCTGTCCCTGTGTGGTTACCCAAGCTTAGGCACCTGGATTTCCAGTCTATTCCCTCTGCTCTGCTTTTCCCCTGTGTTTTAGCTCACTGGCTCTTTCAGGCTTTCCACTGTGCCTCCTTTAAGTGTTATCTCATGGTCATCTTTCTTCTGCGCATTCTGACTGATCTCCTTTGTCTGTTTTCCATCTTCAAGTCTCCTGAGTGCCAAAACACAATGCTAAGTAAAAAAAAAATATATATATAAAATATATAAAATATATACACACACATCCCCCACATTCTTCCTCCCACCTCCCAATTTCCTGATGCTCAGCCATATAGACAGGCAAAACTTCTCACTCATGAAGGAAACGACCTTCATGGCAGCTGCAGAGAGTAAGAACCATAGACACCAACAGGGCTGAAGCTACTTAAATAAGGGAGGGAAGCCAGTGACAGAAAAAGAAGAGTGAGAGGGCAAAAGGAAAGAAAGGTAGGTAGGAGTTTGTCTTTCAAATAAAGACTCTAACGCCTTTTGATATTACAGCACTCCAAGCACAAAAGTACTAAAGCAATCAGGAACGCTACACAAATAACATCAGAAACACCGGGAGCTTAAACAAATCTTCCAAGAAAGAGGAACTTCTGAAACAATACAAGTATCTTCCTTCCTTCTTTCCTCCAACGTTCCTTACAGCAGAAAGGAGGGTTGTGCAGAGGTGCCCGGCGAGTCTGTACGAGCGCTAAGTGCAGCTCTTACGCCTTTCACACAACAGTAGCACGTAGGACGGCTTCCTCCTCCCCTGCTCGAGAGTCTCAAGGCTCTCAGCAGCTTGGAGACCCACAACAGCTTTCCAGAAAAGATGTTACATTACAGTTCATCTTTTTCCCCTCGTGAATGTCCCCATCTTGGCAGGTTCACTTGTTTTCATAAACAGATGGAGGGGAGGAGAGGGGGAAGACTGTATTGACGCTTGCTTACCTTGTACCAGTGTTGATAGATTTTACCAACCTTGTCCATTTATTTGCACCTACGTGTGGACGCAGAGTGCTTACATAAAAGGCTTGCTCTGTTTCGTGCTCAATATCTGCATAAACAGCTCTGTCTTTGCTTGCTCTGCTGCTCCAGAGGCATTAGCACAGTGCACTGGCTCTGCATTTTGCCTCACAGAGACTGACCTTTTCTGTCAGGGCACCAAGAAACAGGCCCTAAGCTCTGTGAATGTCAGCAAGGAAGGGGGTCTACTCACTTGCCTGGCAGCTTTACACTGTCTGCACCCTTCCTTATAGGTGAAGTCTCAGTAGAAAGCCTTAGCTGGCTTTGTACAAGCATTTTTTTCTGCAAAGGAAGCATACTGACATATAAAACAGGGTATTAATTATTGAATGAACGAGCAACAACCTGGTTTTGACATTTATCCACGTACTATCCACTATTATTCACTGTTTGTACTACAGCAGCATCTAGAGGGCCAGACCAGCTGCAAAGCTCTCAGGTCAGCATCATGACTCCCCAGAGTGCGCAGGCTGCTACACAGGCGGGCAAAAAAGGGGAGAAAGTGCAGTCCTGCCCCTTGCAGAGACAAGGAATAGTTGCAGATCTGTTTCATCTTTCCTGATCAAAGGATCAGGAAATAAAATTAAAAGACTCCTTTACTTCCTCATCACCCCAAATAATTCTTTACAAAAGCATTTTCATTTTATTCATCTGAAAAAGTGAACATTTCATACAACCAAGTCACATTTGTTACATAATTTGTTGGGTTCCTCTGAACCGCACTGCAGGACGAGGACACGCTATCAAAACATGCTCAGTACAGAAGCTCTTCAGTTCAAGGGGACATGTACTAGCTGTCAAAGCAAAGAACAAAACTATTTAGAGGCCAGGATTGCTGAAACAGGAGAACACGTTTATTCAGTACATGGATTCTGGAGGGGGAGGAAGGTAAAATCCTCAAAGACAACAGCCAGAAAAGTCTGCAAAGCTGCTCAGGGCATCTACCACCGAGACTGCTCTAAGTAGCAGTGAGGAGCGTCAGCAAACAGCAGCCTCACCAGGTAAGAACAAGTGCAAGAGGCAGCAGCCTGGAACAACATGTTACCAGCAACAACTGCAACCAACACAGGGATTAAAAAAAGTCCCAATAGAAGGTTTAACTCTGCACATTTTGCGGAGGACCCATTTTGTTATTATTTTTACATTTCTTTCAGTGTCTTTAATGCAGTTATAGCTTCACAGTCCACTTGAGCATCTTCTCCATTCAACAGAAAAGAAAATGCTGAAAGTAAGGCCATGGGCTATGACTACTGTATAACTAGGTTGGAAAAAATATCCTCACAGAGCATGTTACTACCATAAATCCTCCTCCTCACGACTGAACTGATACATCATTAGCAAGTTTTCCTGTCCTGTTTTCTAAGATCTCTTCTCCTGACATTTCGTAAGGCTCCTTGCCTGGCAAGCTGGTTTTAAAAGTTAAACCACTGTTTAGTGACCATGGGTCTCAGTAAAAGGTGCATTTAGCACACAGTAGTATTCTCTATATTTAGAGCTTTGCATACATCAAATATCACAGCAAATTTATCT
Organism: Nothocercus julius; assembly: GCA_013398735.1. NCBI lineage: Eukaryota > Metazoa > Chordata > Aves > Tinamiformes > Tinamidae > Nothocercus > Nothocercus julius. The sequence goes on along the minus strand of VZSV01000113.1, from coordinate 2,228,306 downwards.
ATCGTGGGTGGTAAACATCCAGTTTAAGGGCTTCCACTATATTTGTGTGAAAAGCAGTTCCATAAGTAGCTTACAAAATTCTGCTCGGCAGAAGTGGTTAGTAATATCTGAAGGTAACCTGGGCTTTTCCATTCCCTTACGCTCCCTCTGCCAAGCACTCACCTGGAGCAAGCACTGTGGGAATGCTCTGAGCAGCAGCTGGGCTGGGCTGAGAAACAGCTGCGAGAACTAGCCTGAAATTAGCAGGGCGACTGCGAGCTGCATTTTAGGCTGGAGAACTGGTGGAAATTTTCCTTTTGGCCTGGCTGCTCTTCCTCTCCAAAGGCACCTAGAAGCACTGGAGCTATGTGGGACCCAACTGTCCTCAACAGCTACAGCTGTCTTATACCCTTCGACAAGTTTTCCAGCATTTCCAAAAAGCTCTTAGACGTTTTTCTTCCCAAAGCAGTAGCTTCAAAAACTTTAGGCCTGATACGCAAGTTAATAATGGTGGCATACGTGCATCCCTGAAAATCTGTAATAAACTGATGTCTGGTACAGAAACTAATTCTTTATAATTGCTGCTCCTTTCACAGTTTAATCAGGATATAATTAGTTTTAGAAGGGCCTCACTTTCTCCTTTTGTCAGCCTTCTAAATTATACCTCCTTCATTCTTTTCAATCCTATCTTCTGCTTAAAATACATGCACACATATATTTATGTCCGCTGAGGCTTCTCTGTGATGTGAACGGGATTTTCAGCTGCTGAGAGCTCGCTATCCAGTAGGAGCTGGCAGGTGCTACACGTTCATCGTGACATAAAGATGCAAAAATAAAGGAGCAGGAGTAGCCCTGGGTGTTCACCTCCTCACACTGGTTCCTCAGACAGGATTTAGACGCTAATGATGAGCGATGAGGCAGTCAGTTCACTCCTCCAAAAACAGCTCAGAAAAACGAGAATTTATTCCTTCCTCATTTGTATTGCATCAAAGCAAAATGCTTGTCATTCTACCTGTGAGTACAATCCCTGTGAAAAGAACCCATGAAATAACTGAATATAGAGATATTCAATTTGTCTTTATGTGATAGCGCTCCGAGCATCATTCCTTGTCGCTTTGCAGCAAACCCCTTCTGCATCTTCAGACTCTTGTGTCGATTATAGGTAACCCTCTGGCCGCCCTCCTGCGCCACCCTCTGCAGCGACGTCCCCGGCCGTGATGCCGCCGGCGCTGGCGTCGCGAGGCTGGCGCCGAGTCACGCGGAGAGCCATGGAGTGTCCTGCCCCGCAGCCGACCAGCAGCCGCTCCGCGCGCCCCAGCGCTCCGACCGGCCTCGGGACGCCGACGTTGGCTTCCGTGCCGTCGCCGCACATGCCGTGCTCGTTCCACCCCCAGGAGAAGCAGCAGCCACCTGAAAGAGAGGATGCAACGGCCTGAATAGAGACAGGAGGGACACAGCAGCTGGGGCGCATCGGGGGAAGCAGATGTGCTCCGGCATTTTCTTACTGGTCTAATAAATTCTGCCAATGTGGAGAAAAGTGTGTTGGTTCTCTGAAAAGCTTTAAGAAAGTAGAACGAGTTACAATAAACCTCCTCCATCTTGTTATCAAAGAGAGTGAAATAATGAAAAAGCTTGAAAATCACTCAGTAAAAAACACTGCTCGTTATTTATACAGTGCCCACAGAAATCTCTGCATTTTAAAGACCTTCCCTGAGCTGATCTGGCAGCCCTCCCTTGCAAGTTCCCTTTAGTAGGCAAAACTTACTATAACGCACCAAGCCCAGTGACTTTAATCAGTTCCCACAGCACGATCTGCAGGACAGGGGAAGCAGAGTCGCAGAGTAACACAATTACATTCCATTCTTGCTTTCAAGTTTGCATCTCACCTTTTTTTCTTTAAACACAAATAGCTGACAACTTGCCTTACTCTTATTCATCATCTCGCTCCTACTTGCTTTGACATTATTTCATTGCTTTTATTATGCATGTTTTCCCTCATTATTATTTATTTTTGTAACATCTACTCTTTTACATCCCAAATCATGATCTGCGTATTATTACCCCGTAGTACTCCTTCTCAAAGCACAATATGCAAACTTTGTTCTATAAATGGCTGGCACACAAGAGAAAATACACACAAAAAAAATCTCTTTTGCGCTGAACCACAAGAGATACTTCTGCCCCGTTTCCTTTTCTTTATTTGATTGTCACAGACCGTGCCTGTGAATTTCTGTAATGAAAAAGAAACCCATCTGCAGAATAATCATGTTTCTGATGCCACTGGTATTTTTGAGTAGCAGCATGGAGAAGAACCAGCATGAGGCACCATTCTGAGGACCAATTATGAGATGAAAAGAAGTCCAAATTCAAAAAATCTAGTGCTAATCCCAACTCTAAAATCATGTCATTACTCAATATTTGGAAACAGATTATTCCAAACTTAACAAGACCATCTTTCCTCTCATGTGAGCAAAGCATGCTTCATTCTCATCTGTTTTCTTTACATATTACTATACTGAAGTTCTCTTCTACTGCAACTAAGTGTAAATGTCACTAAAATCAGCTGTAATTAAAGAAACTGAAAACTAGTTTTCTTCTTCTTCCGGAAAGGAAGCACAACCAGATTCCCCTAGGAGGTGACCGTAAGGCGGCTGCAGCTGCTAAGGGGGCCGCCCTGCCGTCCCTCTGCCCCTCCAAAAGGCACCAGGACTGCCCGTGGCTCCGGGCACACAGCGTGCCGGGCCCTGGCTCTCGCACAAGCGCGCGCACTTAACAAGCCTGCCATGTATATAACATCTAAACATAACATTTAAAGATCACCCTTCGGAATAAATAAGAGATTCTTGGAAATTTTTCTGTAAGGTTCCGGGTATGACTATTAATATATGGGTGAACAACCAGGAAAAAAAATAGCATCACAAAGCAAGAGGCCTCATTAAAGAGCATCTCCTCGGGAAGCAGATGCAGGAGGCTCCTTAGAGCGGGAGAACCTCCACAGGCAACCTGCTTTTCCATTACCGCCATGACCATGGTCAGCTTTTGGCAACTAGCCCACTAGCAATTAGTACAGCTGCTAAATGCAACAGCCTAATTCGTTTGTACAGGGACTTGCTACTTCATCTGACTGCAGGATATTGCCTTTTTTTTTTTTTTTTGTAAATTCTGTCCCCTCAGAACAAGAGAGGGGAAATCAGCAGGTTTTTGGTCACCTTGAATTACAAAGTGCTGGAAGGCGTATTAATGGGACAATAAATATTCAAAGACACAGCACGGTTGGATATTAGCCTCTCAGACTGGCCATATATCTAGCTGAGCAACTTTTGAGAAAAGATCACAAAAATTTACAGGCTAGGAGAACCGCAGACAAGTGCATCTCTCAGAGTAAGAATGAGAGGGCCTTTTACAGCTGTGGTTCGTCCCAGCATGTAGAAGGGCCAACAGAGATCTCCGCGTGGGAGGCAGCTGGCGGATCTGAAAGGACAGGCTGCAGGGACGACCTGGGGCTTGTTCGTTCCAACGTCAGGAAAGCCGAAAGGGAGAGAGTTTCTGTTGTGCTAATAAGCGGCACGCGGCACCACACCGGCCAGGACACCACTACGGGAAAGGTTTGCACAAAGAGAAGGCCAGACCTCAGCTGCGTGCCGCAGAAAACTGTATTTGCAGAAAAATCACAGGGCTCCTTTTCTTGCAACACTATTATGGAAGTTTGTAGGAGGGCTGGGCAGGAAGACTACGGGGACACTGGCCAGGATATATGAACTGAGGTCCTGTGAGATGATGAAGCATCTACAAAGGAAGGACCAGGAGGAAAGGCAAGGGGGAGAAAGGGCTCATCCCTGCACACACAGAGAGCCCTTTCATTTTGCTCCTACCTCCCTTCCTCCCTATTTCTTTTGCTTGTTTTCTTTCCAATTCTTCCTATTCACAGTTTATTGCTGGTAAAAGCCTTAACACAGCTCCAACAACCCTACCTGCTTTCAGGAGAAAATCATTTTTATGTCCGTGCCAGACCTTCCGAGGATGAAAGACCATTAGAATGATGTGTATTAATACAGCTACAAATTGCTTCTAATTCAATTTAAAACAAGCATTACAGCACGCTGTAAATTTAATGATTTGTGTGTGTGGTGGGGTAGGGGAAAGAGGAGGATGTTGCTCTGTGTCAGTGGGTTGAATCATGAAGCAACCTTTTTACCAAAGCATAATACTTTGCACTCACCACTTCCCTTTTAAAGTATATTCAAATAAAATCACAAAATTAGCACGGCAAACCAGTAAAAGCCCAAGGGAACTTCACTTGGCACAGAAATTTAAGCCTAGAGTAAGACTATCCAAGACCTCTTCCCAAACCCCCCTGCTCCCAAAATGAGGCATGCAAAACTAGTGGAATATAAACACAGGCTGATTGTGTTTGAGACCTACGAAGTCTCCCTAAAGTCCTTGTATTTAAAGAAACACAACATTGCCTTCGAGGGCAGATTCGGGGGACAGTGGAGGTGCCGGCGCCACTTGGCATCGTCGAGCACTTGACTCTTCAAATGACAGAAATGAATATGAAGGAAGAACACACCTATCTGGATATTAAATATCCAGTCTTGCTACCAGAGACAAGCTGGTTTCCAAGTTTGCCTGCAGGCAGAGCCCGTCCTTAGTCCATCTTTAGTCAGTAGCAGCTCTCTCCGTTCAAGGGCCCTGCAGGACTAATTTGCAGCCCCTGCAGCAGTTTTACCCGAGTGAAAACTGTCCAAGTTGAGCTCACGCAGCTGGGCTTTACCTCGACCCTGCCAATGGCCTTCCAACAGCTCCTCGTGAGAGAGGCGGCGGGGCTGCAGAGCACAGACTGCTTCAGCTTGGTCCTCTAGCCGGGGCCTGTAAGCTAAGTTTGGGGACAGAAACCCCCCCACAGCAACAGAGAGACAGAAAGAAACAACCACCCCTTGGCGTATCAGGTCAGACAAACTGCAAAAGTTACAGGAAGACTAACCCTTACAAAAAGAGGAATTTTGTAGGCTCTGACAAGGCACTAGTTTTTACAGCACTGTTCTACGCAGCAGGCAAATAACGGAGGCCATTCACTAGAGGTAGAAGTGTCCTTGCTAACACACAGCAGCGATGGAAATTTTGTACCACCCTCACAGGGCACTTCAAAGCAGGCGCCGAACGGGTCACGGCACAAACGGCTGCGCATCCACGTCAAGGGATCATCCCGCATTACATCAAACAAGCCGGGGTGCGGGGCATTTTTCCGGAAAGTTTCCGATGAATTTTCGTTTCCTACTCAGTTGTGCGTGGCCATTTTGGAAACTGTCAAAAACATGATTCCGAGATTCAAGGGCAGCACCTCCAGCTGCACCCTCCCGGCGCCTGCAGAGAAACGGCAGCTCTCGCGGGGCGAGACGGTCGCTCCGCTTTGGGAGCGGGGACAGAACACCCACCCCAGGCACTGACTGTTCCATTTTGCTGCTCTCAGAAGCAAAGACAAACCGCCCTCGCTATGAGTAAAGCCCGTGGGGGCTGCACAGGGTTCTCCTGTGCATGAAACTCCAACATTTCAATTGCTTCACTGCAGGAAAATACCTCCACCGCAACACAGAGCAAAGCCTGAGCTCACGACTCGCTGCAGGAGAACACACGGTTCCGTGCCCTGACCGCACGCGACGGTTGTATCAGTTATATCACACGTGAAGCAGCTGCACTGTAGAGAGGGCTCAGCATTTTAAAAGGCTTGGTCTTTGCACCTGCAAAAGGTGCACATGCCTAAATTTTATTCCCTGAAGCACAGGACGCAAACACCTGACAGAAACTGGCTGTTAAGAGATTTATTTTAGGCCTTCCAACGTGACACTCCTGTGTGCTCCATCAGAGATTCGGGCACAGCAGAAAGCGACTTTCATTCAGCCAGCTCTCATCCCTGCCTCTCAAAATGACACGGATTCAACGTGTCAGCGCTTTCCTTCGCGTGACCAGGGCTGGGCCATCATGATCTCCACAGACACAGAGACTGCAGCCTCACGGCCACTTCTGCAGGCCATGAAACAGAACATACAGGCGCTCTTTCTTACTCCGTGCTTAAGGGGAGAGGTTGTCCCTGGGAAATCAAATAACCAAAGCACGTCTACCAGGGGGCTGAGTCATTGAAGTGTTTTTCCATATTGTCCCATGGCCATTTGGCCCACTGTATTTAGCACAAAGTGCCACTGTATTGGGCTTATAGATTCCTAAAACTAACATAAATGACTATCCAAAGAAAAGGAAAGATTCATTATGGCCCAGAACATTAGCTCCAAGGCCCAGAGGTGATGGCCGCCTTCAGCCCGCATGCGGGAAACAACAGCCTAGTGCCAGCTCTCTGCAACGCTCTTCGAGAAGGAAGAGCTAGGAAAAGATTATTTTGGAAATGCTTTGGCAACTAACAGGTCTTATAAAGCAACTGTTTGTATCATACATTGGTCTATTTATACAGACATAGTTTTAAAGGTGGTCGTGCATGATCCAGGCTATATATGGTTGCCAGCCCTCAGCAGCTTATAAAAAGTATTTAAAATACAACAAAAGGTTAAAAAAAATAAAAATAATTCCATTCGTCCACATTCGCCTACAATTGCTTGTTATCTGAAGGTTATTCTCTTCCCCTGAGGGACTCTTTGCACTGGACAAAAATGTGTTCTCTGTGTTATTCTAGGACTGTTTTTTGAAGGTGTCCTTTTCTGCAGAGCAAGTGAAACACGCAGGCCTTCCACATGGAAAACTCCTGTAAAACAGCTTAGGGCTTAAATGGGCTTCAGCTTGGATCATCTCCCTTTCCTTTTCTGTTATCAGCTGCAATGCTGCATTTGGTAGCAGCGTACCGCTCACGCCTTTCAGCTAGCTAGCGTGACCCAAGCCGCAGCAAAGCTACGGCAGAGGTAGTTCGGGATGCACTTACCCCAGTCTGGGGCAGGACTTGCTGACTGAATTTCCTCTGTGCTGCAGCCGCCGTACGTGTGTTAGTCTACTCGCACCTGGTCCAGCTGCAGCGCGGGCGCTAATACATCTCTGATGAACTCTCCTGCCTCACACACCTCGTCTGCCTCAGTTTCTGTGCCTTGAAAATAAAGATTCGTGCCACTGCGGGGGGGGCTAAATGGGGTAAGTCAGCATCACCTTGGCTGCCATGTTTTTGTCATTTGAACACCTAGACAAAAGGCAAGAAGTAAATGACATCCCGCATGTTCTGAACAGTGCTGCCCTCTAAAACCAGCCTTCCCCTGTACAGCAGACAACCTTGTCCTGTGAACCAACAGCATTTCTTTCAAAGAAAAATAAAATAGCCAGTTAGTGACAAAAGACAGAAGCATGTAAAAAAAGCTCACAACTCAGACTTTAAACACAGACCTGAAAGAGCTTTACTTCCAGCATGGGCGACAAAAGCAAGTCACATTGGTCCAAAGGGGCGGACGAAATCCACTGCTTTCACCCAAGACTGGCTCCACAGAGTTTTGCCCCTGTTATTGTTCCACTGCAAGGGAAACAGTAGATGACTACTGAAGAAAAGCAGTTGTCAAAAATAAATAAAAATCAGGCATATAAGCACGGCCTGCACTGTCTCAGTCTCACACAACTCAGACATTTCTCTAATTTCAGGGAACGTTTTCAGCGTCTATTGCAGGGAAGAACCCAAATGTTTTGACCTCTTCCCATTTCTTATGGGTTACAGAAAGATTGGAGACTTTAGCCATACAGTTCAGTCAAGCAGATTTTGCCAAGTAATGAGGCAGATAAGGCTTGTCAGAGGAGACGGGCAAACTCCTCTCCCCAGATAACCAATAACCAGGTAGACCAAAACTTCAGCAATATAATCTTTTTTTTAAAAGCTATATTTTTAAAGTATTATATCATATTTTAGTAAGTGTTCTGGAAAAAGAAGGCAGATGGTCAACATGGATATAAAAGTAGTGATGGGAGAATAAACTATGTCAGATACTATTAAAAAATAAGCATCGCTCCATAAGAATTAAAAACACCCAGGAAGAAAAATCAAAGCAGACAGGTTCAAAATGAAAGACCCAGAAGGCAGGATTGAATCTGTTTTTCCAAACATCAGCTCAAAAATCACATATGACTGTTGAGTGAAGTGTAGAGAAATTGCTTGTTGATATTAAACCAAGGAAGAGTTTGCCATTGGGAACTGGTACAAGCATAAAATAACACTGATTTTGACAGACTTATTTTTCTGGGGCAGAACAGAGATTCCAGGTAAGAGGTAAGGCAGTGCTTACTTTCACCTTTTTACATTCTGTATGGGTAAATTTTACTGTATTCCTGCTGACTTTTATCTCCTGAACTATTTAATTTTAATCCCATGATTCCTTTTATAAAAAGGTTGTTGAGTTTCAATATTGAGCAGGCAAAAAACAACCATTTCAAGCATCACACGGGGCAGAAGAAAGCCTGGGTCTGGAGCAGGGTGGAGTTACGTCCGAGTGGGAACACCCACCTTCCTCGACGCCCATGCGGGCAGAAAGCGGCTCGCAAGATGCGAGCTGCAGCAAGGCTCCTCTCCCCAAGAGAGAGGGGAAGAAACGCCTGCAGAACTGGATGCCACGTACAGGTAGTCACTGGGGCACTACTCGAGTGATGTGATTAGCAAAAAGGAGCAACATCTCCTCTGTGGCACTGGGAATACCTCAACGGTTTGTCTCTATCAGCATTAGCTGCTCTTAAATTAGGAACTTACGTGCATTTCTGATCACACCGAGTTCATCTTTGAAAGAAGGAAAACATAGAGCAGTGTCACGAGACAGAAATCTCTTACAGTTAATATTAGAGAGGGGTTATCTGAAGAGTTTCTGCTCCAACAGATTTTTCTTGACTCTCGCTTTAGTGCCACAGTGAAACAGCATTCGTGCATCAGGTGCAGGGACTTGAGATTGGAAAGTAAAATCTGTCTTTGGCGCAGTGACAGGAAGGACAGCTGATGGGCAGAGGGATTGAGGGCCTCGGTGCCAGCTCCAGAAGGTCAGAGGACCAGAACGGAGGAGGCAAGCTGGGTCCCTGAGACGCCGCTTGGCGCCAGCCCATCTGATCCTCTGCAGAACCTCAGGGAGGAGAGGAAACAAGCTGGAACAAAGACAGGAGGATCTGGCACCCTTTTAGAAGGGATGTATCAGCCAGAGATTTGCAGTATCTAAATACTCTTTAGAATAAAACGTTAACTCCTCTACTAAGGACATTTGACCAAGCTAATGATTCAAGAGCTTTGTTCTCCTTCCTTCAAAGGAAGCAGAAACACTGGAAATCAGGACTCTCCTCCACATGTTGGCCCTTCTGTTCTTTCTCACGTCCATACAGAAAGGCAGTTTCTTCCTACTTGTGTTAGAGTCAGCACAAGGCTGGTAAGAGCCTTGGACCGGCCACAGATAGCAAACTAAGCAGAAAAAATGAGCTAAAACTTCAGGCTACATTTAGTACAAAGATTTATCATTACTCACCAAGAAAAGGTAACAGCATGAATGGCTTTTAAGTTAGCTAGTATTACAGAGAAAACAGTGTAAAAGGCTAATACCCAGTCATCCACGCTTGCAGTAAGAAAAGCCCTATATGAGGCACAAGCATGCGCACAGGGCTCTGTGCTTAACTGAATCAGGGAATGCTACGCCAAATAGTTCTGACTAGCCTGCAGTTTGAAGTAGACAGAAGCTGAATGTGTTCTTTAAAACTGCTGGAAAACAGAACCACCAAACATGAAGATAATGAGGTCAGACAGTGTGGGATGTCTCATTAAGTAGCCTTAAAACTGTTTTTTTCTTGATTCTGCAGAGTCAGAGGTCTTGTGTTAACTTAAAATTTCCTGAATACCAGGAACAAAAGCATTTTTTGTGCAGTAGAGCCAAGAGAGTCATACTCTTCAAGATCACTTACTAACAGATCTCTCTATTCATGGGGAAAATAAAATGCTACTTCTCTTGGCTCTGCAGGCTTCTCAAATCTACACGGAATATGAAAAACAAAACATGACTTAATTATTTATATCATCAAATCATTTGAAAACTAATGACACACCAAATGAGTGTTTTTTGTTTTGTTTTGGGTGAATACCTGCATTTTAGAGCTCTCCAAATAAATTTGGTACAAAAACATATCAAAACAAAAGACAGCAATCTTAACTGGAAAGACAGTGCAAGCCATTTGAGAATTAGCTAGGCCAAGGCCTAGTTACTTGCTTGCTATTAATCACAAAGGACCACTATCGATTTGGAGTATCTATATTTCTGGGAATGTTTCAATTTGCCCAACTCAAAACAACTGTGGTGCATAATACACAGGCGCACACATACACGCAAAGCTTGCAAATTTTTGCCCATAAAGACATGTTATTTTGCACTCAAGAGAGAAGCGGGTGCTTTTAGAGTAGCATTCATCTCAACTATAGCAAATAACCTGAAGCCATAAAAATCATTATAATGCACTTTTACCCATCTTTCCATTGCCTCTAGATACCTGACTAGCTCAGGCTTAAGCCAAGTTAGAACAGACCAACCTTATCCTCATTACCTGACGAGCTGCTTTACAAACTTTGTTTTCCAAAGACACCAAACCCTTCAAAAACCTTTGTTTTACATGTAAGCTCCCAAAACGATCTTCCAAAATGCCATGTAGGCAGACAAATAAAACCACTATTCAGGTAACCACACCCTCTGTGTGTGACCATTGATGACCACGGTTCCCTGTCTGCCAGGCTTCAGAATCTTTGGAATGTATTTGGTTCAAATACACACACCTGGAAAGGGAAAGGCTTGGTTCAAAATACATGAAACAATTAGATTTGAAGAGAACTTAATAATTCTATTCAACTGCCTGATAGATTTTATTCCTGGCTCTGCTTAAGCATGCCTATTAATATGGAGAAAAAGCATTACAGCTCAATACTTTCTTAGGAAACAGAAAGATCCTTTTTTATGCCCAAGTAGTTCCTCACTGTTTACAGCTGCCTTTAAATTGCTGCATTGAACAAGGGTTCCACTAATCTCATCGGGTCTGGTTTCCAACACCTTTCCTCCTTGCCAGTGTGTCTGGCTGATAGGGCTGGTTGAGCTAAGCGCTTCCCTTCCAACAGGGAATGCCACCTTTGCACAGTTGTCACAGGAGATCCCTCCAAGTACCCCTCAGTTCCCATACCACATAATTTTTTTAATAGGATTTGGGGAGTTGTTTTTATAAAGGCTTTAGAAAACATTCAGCGTTCTTAAAAACAGAAATAGCTCTTGCCTTCTGTGGTTAGACTCTTCCGCTACTGAGATTTTGGGGTTCTCCAGATACCCATGAGACGACCATGGCTTTGTATTTGCTTTCAGGCATAATTCCACTCTTGAGGATTTCACTTGACTGAGGCAACACTGACCACAACTTTTCAGCTAAGATGCAAGAATAAGTCAAACCCACCCCCACGTCAGCAAGGCCCCAGGAGAGGGTAAAAATGATTTAGCTGACAGCGCGAGGACACAGCCAGTCCTCCTTCAGGCTGGCTGCGAGGACAGGTTCAAAGTGCTTCTCCACGTGGCAACCAAAGGTCTTAACAGGATTTAATTCTGTAGCGAGGACAAGCCTTAATGGAAACAGCAAGGAGTCCAATTGCTTCTCTTCAGAGCGAGCAAGGCAGCTGTGAGAAAAGGGTTTGCCAGTACGTGAGCGCAAAAACCTGACTGAGTTAATTCCCCTATTTCCAGCCACCCTTTCCCTTTCCCGAGGCTTTGCTCCTCTTCCCGCCGTGGCCGGAGCGGGAGGGTCCCCCCAGGGGGGACGGGCAGCGCCTCCCGCACGCGTTCCTGTCACAGAAACACGTAATGAAACAACCCCAACCCCGTGTCTGCTCTACCTAACCGCCCCGGGACGAGATTCACGCGGTCCTACAACCTGCAGCCTGCGGAAGAAACCGCCTCAGGCCCTGCACCGAAGGCGTTATCGGGTGCCGCGAGCTCGGCCCGCCTCTGTATTTAGCGCATCCTTGAAAAATGAGCAGTCAAATTTAAGGATGAGACATCGTGCGCTTACCGAGCTGCCCTTCCTCACACGCCGACTGATGTGAAATCGGCCCATCGGCCCCACTCAGAGCCGAAACCCCTCGAGGGGAGCGGCGCCGCCGGCCGGCGCGGGGCAGCGCGAGCGGGCCCTGCCAGCACCGCTTCCCGGGGCACGTTA
>VZSV01000113.1:2187139-2200872 GCA_013398735.1 Nothocercus julius | reverse complement strand
TGTGTTTATGTATACACACACATGTATATATAATAGCCCATGCCTTTCAGGGGGTCATGCAGCCATTAGGATAAGAGTGAAAAATAAATGGCATTAAACAGGGCTTTTTGTTGCTGAAGGCAAGGGAGGTCAAATCAAGATCGAGCTGCACAAAGTGGTGCCTTTGTCCACCTTCCTCATCCTCCATCTTTCCTAGACTAAGCGCCACGTTCTCCCACTAGTGTGCTGCTCCTGCTCCCCTGAACAGCAATCAAATGCCCCTCAGCTGACAAGCAGATGGAGTCCTAGGAAAGGGAGGCAGTGGGATAGGGGAGCAGCAAGGATAACCAGCTGCTTGCCAAGCCTCCCGCTCATTTGCAAGATGCACGTACCCTCTTTAGACTATGTGCACCAGTCATACACCAACATGTGCACACACACATTCACACGTATGCTAAATACGTTCTCCAAAGAGGCTTCTGCACCTTTGACATTGATCTTATCCAGAACTGACCAAGCTAACTCATCTGCAAGGACAACTGCTAGACTCATCTGTTCAAGCTTTCGTAAACCATTTGTTGGGAGGAAGACACTGGTTTGACTCAAATTCGCTATATTAGCCCTACCCAGGTGAGTTACCAGCTGGAGCACAGCAACAGGCTGCCCCTTGCATTCTAGCCGAGTCCAACTGCTTTCAGCCTTTACCCCTTTGCTACATCCTGCCCTCCAGGTACACGGCTACAAAGATAAAGCTTGTTTAATCAACCTGAAATACAGCTTATAAATACTACTGCGTGTAAGTAAAGCTTCCAGAACGAAGGTTTTAGAGACAAAACTGTCCACACATCTCATCATTTCTGCTGGGGGCTCTTTCTTCTGCATCTGCCCAGTAAACTCCCCGCGGTGCCGCACAGACACAGAAACCCCCGGCCTTCGCCGGAGCGCTGCTCTGCTCCGGCCTCCTCGCAGGGACTGCCCGGGGACAGCGGACACTGTTGCTCCCATTTCGCACAGCAACGGCGAGTCAAAGCTTGACGTTGCAGAAACACATCAGCAGGATGGAAAGCAGGGAAAATACCACCAGTCAGGAGGGATCAAAGTTGGTTTTCACATACTTAACTTTGGACAGTAAGAACATCCCTTGGAAAAGCTCACCAGTAGTAAAATGTGTAGTGACAAATGGCCACGCAGAAGTAAAAGTAGTCATACACAATTAATGAACTCCTTCAGCCAGCCAATAAATCAGAGCAGCAAACCAGGCTCTTAATCACACAAACATTTTTTCAGTGCTTCTTATATTGTATTTTGCTTAAGGTTTACATTACCAGTTGGTTATTTCTTTAATGCTTCACTATTTACAATATAGTTTTAGAGTTATTTAAAATATAAGTCACGCAAGGATACTGTTTAAGAATATATTGTTCTTTTCAGGTTTCTAACTCTGAAGGAAATTACTATCAGTAGATTTGTTCTCGGGCTCAAAGCCTACGAATATCCAGCAAATCAGAAAAAATTACTACTGCCCCATTAACTTGGGCTTTGCAGAGGAGGTCCCAGCACCTCCCTTGAGGGGGCAGCACCAGTAAACAGGCTTCAGTCATTCAGAAAGCTTAGCACACCCTGAACATCCCCCTTTTTCCTTCCAGCAGTGACCCAGGGGGCCTTTGGGGAGGAGCTTCAGGGCTGAATGCCTTCCTGCTGAAATCACATTTATTGTTGTGCTTTTTTTCCCCCTCCTTGGATGTGACTTTCACATGCCCGTGACCTAAACTAGCCCCAACTGAGCACAACGGACCGTACTGATACTCCAGGCTTTTTCCAACAGCAGGGTTTACTTGGTGCCAATGTCTCGTGCCAGCTCAGTAATGAGAGGTCACACTAATTCCTTTCTTCCAGATTTTCATTCTCTCAAGAAGGGCAATGGGGAGAGCCCCTACAAGGTGACTCAGGACCAAGAAACCTTCCTCTAATTACAATTATTACACTTAAGATTCCTGAGTGAACCTATTAATCAAAGACTCTGTACAGCAAGATCTGACATAAATCCTTTTAAGTCACCTCCAAACCTGGGAATAAAACCAACTTCCCTTCTCCCAGTTTCAACAGTAGCCAAAGCCACCCCTGCACCCAACAAAACACCCGTGCCCTCTCATTCGCGCCTGCTGTGCCATTTCCCGGGCCAGCGTTTCCCAAGGCAGCCTGCTTTTAAATGTCTAGCTGCTGCTGCGTTAAAGCTGCCATCCACGCTCACGCACACCGCATACCGGCCCCTGCAAATCCGACCAGGAACCAGCACCTGCCCCCGCAAGATCACAAATGAGACGCCAGCTAGAAAGAGGGGACATATCTGCAGCAGAGCATAACACAGGCTGTGTCACACGTGCACTCGGGCACATTGCTAGTAGGGGTTTTGCCTTGAACACAAATTTTGAGACAACAGGTATCTCAGGCAAGTCCACAGATGCCCACGAAGGCCAAAGGTTGATGACTCGCACCAGGTACATAGGGCTTGCGCTACACATTTGGACCCTAGTGATAGGGACACAGTGACGGGCAGCCTGTCCCCCGCACAGGGAGTGGGAACAACCACCTGCCCACATTCCCAGGGCAGCTGCTCTCCGCAGCTGAGCGCACCCGAGGAACCCTACCTAACGCTGCCCTGCAGCCCACCACAAAGCTTCTCAACGGGGAAAAAATGTCAGTTCCACGGATGCTTTCAGGAGAGCTCAACTTTGCTGCGAGGACACCGCGTGCTACCCCTCGCAGCCACGCTCCCCTGCGCTCTCAGACAAGCCGCTTCCTTGAGGCAACGCACCTACAAGTGTCATGCCGCTACAGAAACTCTAATTTACTGGTGCCGTTTTGCCCTGAGAAACATCAGGGCCTAGGGGAAGAACCCAGCAATGTTTTACGCTTTCCAGCTAGCATACTGATTTTGCAGGTCCTGTCACGCTACCAGCGATGCTCGGAAGCCACTGCTCATGCCACTTCGTGGGCCAGGGTCCACCTTCTCCCGATGACTCACCTCCCTGCGAGCGTACCACGAGGGAGAGGGATGGCACCAGGCATTTCGGAAACACTATCAGGCAGTCACCACGTGAAAGAGCTGAAAAAGCAGCAATTTCATAAAAGTCATACCTGTTCCTTATGACTTGGCCTGGGACTTGGAGATCCAGTTTCTATTCCTGGCATTCCTGCTGACTTCCTGGGAACACGAGCAGATCCCATCCTCTTTCTGTGCCTCAGTTTTAACATTGCTCAAATGGGTGTGCGTGCCCACACAGCAAGGCAAAAAGCAGCTGAAGAATCTTAGCTTTGGACATGGTGCAAAAATCCCACGTCCTTCTTCCACCTCTGGATTACAGTCATGGTCGTTCTAGTAAACTTTGGACCTACCTGTTCTGGGAAGTCTTTGACATGAAAGATGGCTACAGATTTTCAGGGCACTTAGGAATGTCCTATTTTTCACTCTTGGCTTTTTGGCTGGAAAAGCATCTAGAATACAGAGGGAGCCAGCATCTTCCTTTTGAACAGCGCACCATTCGACCAAAACAGATGGCTCCCTGTGCACAGAGCCAGGCCGCGGGCCAGTCCAGAAATTTCCTGTGAAAACCGTCACTCGCAAAGCCTACGTTAAAACGATGATACTGATGAAGGGCACCCATTCTTTCCCCTGCAGCTGCCCACGGAGGACACTATGGATCATTACCTCCATTTTACAGTGGAGAAGCAGGATAAACACGGGACGGAGGTCACTTGCCTCAAGGGGAAATTCCACGGCCACGTTTGTCTCTCGTGTATGGAAACTTCGAGGCCAAGGAGATATCTTACACCTGTCCATCAAGCAGAGGCAGACTCAAGCAGGTTTATAAGGAGTCATCCGTAAGCAGCATCACCAAACCACCGCCTTCCCCACCGACCTTCCGGGGCCCTCCTGACAGGTACTGCCATTGCTTATCCCTCTCCCTGAGCCTCCCTGTCTTTTTTTTGCCCCAAGGAGAATAGAAAGGAAGTGCCAGAGCCGGGCGCTGTAACAGACCCCCCCAGGAACAGAACATGCATACACGCGCTAAAAACGATCCCCCGCTGCAGGAAGAAAACCGCTCCCAGCTTATTATCTTCACACAGTTG
This sequence comes from Nothocercus julius, assembly GCA_013398735.1. Lineage (NCBI taxonomy): Eukaryota > Metazoa > Chordata > Aves > Tinamiformes > Tinamidae > Nothocercus > Nothocercus julius. Next base: position 2,196,762 of record VZSV01000113.1, on the reverse strand, counting down.
TTTGTCATTCAGTCATGCTGAGAAAACACAGAGAAGCAGGAAAACAAGAGTTCTCAAAAGTTAATTAAAATAAATTAGTTGCTGACAGAAAATTGAAACCACCCTCTAAACTTAAAGCCACTACCATTAGTAGATACTAATGACAGAGATGGATCCAGCCACTTTAGAGTGGAAGTTAAGTCACCAATATCGCTGGGTTTCCTTTCACAAAACCAGGTTAACAAGAAAAGAGATCACCTCGCACTTCAGCACAACAGAAAGTTCACAAGAGCGTATTCTCATTTAAAGACATCCCTTAAAGTACGTTAAGCCACCCTGATGAAGGAGCATAATCTAATGTCCCCCCAAGTTTCTTAGTGTTGCTGAGAATCCCTCTGCTGCATTGATGCCACTGACGCAGAGCTTTTACAACTGATTTCAGCAGTCAAGCAACACGGCTCATTCTTGGTTACATGAAGTGGTCAGCGCTTATTTGCGGTAGAAAACCAGGAGTTGTAAGTAGGAAAATACAATAGCATGAAATTCAGATTTACTAGGTCCTACAGAAAGCTTCAGCCCTCAACCACCGGAGCACCACCGAGGATTCGCTGTTGGGGCGTCAGACACCAAGAGAGCAACCCCAGCTGCATCCCAGAGCGGAGGTCCCTTGTTTCCTTGCGCGCGCTCTTTTCCAAGGAAGAGTTTGGCTGTGGAGCAACGCTGCCTGGTTCTGTCGTCTTCACGGCACCAAGGCTCCCTGCTGCAAGACTGGAGCTTCCTAGGGATCACTGCTGTGCTGCCAGTTAACGACAGGAGAGTTGATAAACTGACAAGAGGCATTTTCCAAGTGATTCAGGGAATGGCAAGGAAAGCAGAAGTGAAACGTACCACTGAGTACGGACCGCCCCGAGCCCTGCCACACGATCCTTCCGGGGGCCTGGCAAAGCCCGCGGGCGCAAAGGGCAGGAGGGAGCAGGGCTCCATCCGCGACATCCTGAGAGGAAGGCTCCAACCCCTATCTGCAGCAAGCGCTGCAAAAACGCACACCGATAGAGACAAACACGGGAACGTGCCAGAACAGCTCCTAGCGCTGAAAGGGCGAGGGAGAGCCCTGCTCATCGCACGTGCACCGCCTCAGCATGGGATTTCCAGCAGGGCTGCAAACACCTTTGAGCACTGGCTCCCCAGTCCCTGCCTCCCCAGTCACATTTGCCTTCCGTGAACCCCTAGTCAACAGATTTTCCTGTATTCTTTCTTTGCTAAAAGAAAACTTCTACTTTTTTTCCTTGCTTAGCACTTGCAGGAAAGGCTCCTCGATGGATCACGTGGCACTGCTTAATCTCATTTTCCCCACCTCAGGGCTGCTCTACTGTAGGGCGAAACAAGCCCCATGAGTGAGAGGGAAGGCTGCTCATTTATCAGTCTGTGCTACCACATCCCCTGACCTATTTTATTACTAAAAATAGCCCCTCTTAGGTCACTGCTGCAAATTGAATTCTGCTGCTTCAGTGCCCACTGCAATCTCACGAAACTGCATGCTGCCTACACACAAAGCACTAAGTAGGTTAACTTATTCACTGCCAAGGAGGCAGCTGGTCTCATGGGGAAGAAAATAAAGTAACACAGCATTTTGCTTAAAATCAATGAAATGTGTTTTCTGCAACACAGACCCACTTATTTACCTGGGCCAAGAATATAAATTAATGTCATCACCTGAGCATTTGTATCCCACTTGCTGTATTTACAACATGTTTTTCAAATTTTCCTTACAAAATAGGCTATCAAACAAATTTAGACAGACAGGTAGCCCTAAAAACTTCTATTTGCAAACCAACCAACAGAAACAAGGGCTAGGACTTTCTCAGCAAGTCCTCTCACTGAAGCAAGTCAAGGAAGACATGAGGCGAGGGAGTAAGGCAAAACTGGATTCTGGGGAGCAGGGAAGACTGGGAAATACGTAATCTGTTCTGAGCTAAAGGGCAAAGAAAACATGAAAGCCAGTTTTGGGGTTTTGTTTGGTTCCCATGCTTCCAAAACGGCATAGGGCTGTCCCCTTGGCACTGCCGAGCCACTCCAGAAGAGCTGCGAAGCCTTAGCGGCCGGCCTGGCGAGCTACGCGCCCCGGGAAGAGGGGCACGGCCGCACACGCACGGAGCGCTGCCGCCTGCTGCTCCCGGGAGCGCCGGGAAGCCCCGGCTCCCTGCCACCGCGGGGAGCACGGCGGAGAGCGGCGGGACACCGACGCCTCGGCCGCCCGGCCGCCACACGCACGGCTCCTTAGTCTTCGGCAGCTGCGGAAGTAAAAATAGCTGCCACGGGCAAAGCGCTGCTGAAGATGGGAGCGTTTGTTCATTTATTTCAGGCTGATGACGGTGTCGCTGTTGACATGTTCGGGCTCTGAAAAGAGCACTAATGAGCAAATGGACACAATTATAAAGGCAGAATACAGAATTTTCTAAAATTGGAATAGGAAAATTGCTCGCCTTTCAAATTTACATGGAAAATCTGACTAGCCGTGACAAAATAATGTGCTTATTTGGCTCTTCAGGCTGAATTCTTTGCTAAATACAAGCAGAGCAATCATTTAAAGTAGAATTTGCAGCTCTTACGAAGCTTGGTTTTCACCCTGACCAAATGAGACTATTTTATCACATATCAAAATCCTATGCCGTCATCCCCTCCTCAGGGCTTCAAAAAAACATGGTTAATAATGAATGAAATAATACTGTATAATTTACTTTCCTACTTTGAGTAATAGCCCATCAAATTGTGAAATTTGCAGGCAACACGGAGGTCACAGAAGCAGAGCCTTCCGCAGGGGTGAGAAGTTGCTTTGTATCCTGGGCAGGCGCAGTATCCCCGGGGTGTTTCCCTGGGACGCCGGCGATAAACCTGCAACGGGGCCGCTCGGATCTGGGGAGCCAAGCGTGAGGAGGAGGCTGCGCACGAAGGCCACGACAGAACCCGCCACCAGCGCCTGAACACTGCAAGGGAGCTACTTGTGAAGGAGAATGTGCTATTTTTATCAGGTGAATCCCTGGGCATTAGTCATGTATTTGTCATAGATTTCCTCTGTCTGGCCAGCTAGTCAAGCCTTGGTTGACCCCAGGCCAGCTCTGCCTCATGAGGCTGCAAACCAGGTTCCTCCAACCCCACGCAGAGCAAACAGCCGTCAGCGTAACTCCAACTCCTGGTCTTGCCTGAGCTGCCGTTTGCCACCACCATGCTGCAGAAAGGACTGATACCTCGGGAAGGGCCAGGATTGCTGCAAGGTCCCTGGCTCCACCAGCCCACGAACAGGAAAATTGAGTCATCTGCATGCGGCCACGAAAGGCGTCCCTACGTGTGCTCCTAAAGCACGCAGGGTTAATGCAGCTAAGCACAGTGAAGCTCTGCAGAATTTCTGCAACTGGTACAACGCAAAGAACAAAGGAGCTGGGATTTGGACAGCAGAGGATTAAATAAAAAACTGCCAGTGAAGCAGTTTTCACAGGCACTTCAGAGAGGACATTTCCATCATTACAGCATATTTCACCTCACTGCACCTTAAATATTTTATCTGAAGAGCAGAAACACTTCCAAACGGCAAGGTCAGAAAGAAAGGGGATCAGTCACTGAATTCACTGGCTTCGCACTCGGAGAGGAAAAAGAAGAAAAGCTTGATTTCAGGAGAAGTCCTTTGAGGTACAAGTCTTTTTCTGTCACTGGCTTATGAGTAACATTTGTGTATGTAAAGGACAACCTTCAAGAACTTCATGAAGAACTAAGACTGTTTATTGCCCTTGGGATTATAAAAAGCACACTGGAAGCCTCAGTGTGTCTCTTTGGTTACTCATCTGGAACCTGGTAGAGATGCACAAAGCGCAGAGATGCACATTCCACCTCCCCACCCAGAAGAAAACCCTGCATTTCAACCACCGCGTCCACACCAAGTCCGCGCACGCTTCCAGCATGACGCAGCCTCCCTCCGCTCCATCACCCTTGCGATGGCTGCTTCTGCCCCACGTGATATGGTGAGAGAAGGCAGAGCAGACGAAGAGAATCGTTGTTCTAGGAGAACTGCCCACCCGGTTTACCAGGAAAGCACCTTTGTGCTTTTCACGCATCTATTTCTTGTGTTGCCGCTGTCCCAACCCACGCCAGCGATGGAGCTGGAGCATTAGAACACGCTGCAGGCTGATGGCTCCTATTGACCGCTGCTTTCACGCAACGCTGCTTGGGCTTTTCTGAGGAAACGCCACCCTCTCCCTTCCTTTGTCATTCTGACAAAATAGAGAGTAACGCAGCTTAGCTTTTCCACGGTGAATCACAACTGACAATGCTTGGAAGTTCACCAACTGCAGCTGCACACGAGACTGGACCAGGGTGCAGGGATAACAGCGAAGCACGGGGAGGTGGAAAGTGTAATTTTGGCAGCTTCCTTGGAACACAATATAAAGAAAGGCCCTGGGAGCCTCCAGTACTTTGACAACCCCTCAGGCCCTATGACAAAACACCATTGGGAGCAAGTCACTGAAAAGCTGCTGCTCCTCCTCCTCCTTGAAACAGCTACAAAAAGGGGAAATTCAGATCCAGAAATACTTTTAAAATGTATTCTATTTTAGACCATCAGCCAGTGCTTGGCCTCCTCCTATTAAAAAGGTGATGAACATTATTTAAAGTATTAATATTTAAAATTATTTTAATATGAAGAGAGAAATATGAAATTCTGAAATATGAATTTAAAAGGACACCAAACATCCAAAAATCCTTCCCTGTGCACTTGTTTCATGTCTCGGTATCACAGCAATACAGGTGTACGCGGCCCGCACAGCTGGGACACTGCGCAGTGCCCATCTACCCAACAGCGCAATTGCTTCCTCCAAGTGCTATTTTCTTTAGAGGAGTTGGTTTTGTCATTAAAATTAACGTCACTGGTTTATAATTATGACATGAATAGGCCCTAAATTGGTCTCAAAGCAAGCAGCAATTGAGAAATATTATCACATAATTACCCTTCCGAACAGGAGCATAGCAGAAGTTTGAAGACCCAAACCTTGCAGTGAGTCTGATACACCATTAAAAAATAAATAAAAAGATTGTCATCTCCTGTGATAAAATTCAAACTGCTTTGCAACACACAAGAAGCCAGGCCTCTAAAGACAAGCACATCCCAAAAATAAACAAGGACCTCTCCAAACATCAAATCCCTAGGATCCCGTGCAAGTGTCACGCATGTATCTCTCCATGAAAGCTTACATCAAAAACATGCCAGAGAAGTAACACAACTAATGCACGCTATTGCTGTTTTACAGCTGTCAGCGACAAAAGATTCATTAATTCCGAAGGAAATACTTAAGGCTTAGGAATTGCTGATGGCTTCTGACTAGATTAGGAACGAGTGAACTTCATTTCAAGAAGTTCATTTCAAGACTTATCTGGCACAGTCCCACAGGGCTTTTTAGCTATTGTACTTGCTGGGGACTGCCTAATAGTTCAACTCCAACTCTTCTGAGCCATGAAACTGCTTAAAAAGAAAATAATACAGACAGATTATCTCACCAGGTTTAACTTCCCCACAGTATTCTAATATAGCACATGCTCTTGAATTGTTTTTTCAGCACTTTCCCCTCAACATAATTTCTTACATTTAGGGATACAGAATGTACCCATAAAGATCTGCTCCAGCTGATCTCATGGAAGCTATTTCTGGTTAACATTTGCTTGCTTAAGGGTATAAAACATTTGATTGAACTTCTGTATTTAAAAATGCCATTCATTTTTGCACATCTGGCACGGAATATTGCAAACAGGGATATATTATACTACAGAAGAATTTTACTTCATTGAGCTATAGCTTTACAGTGCTGCAGCCCTGTTAACTTCTTACCGTATTAGTCCAGTATTTAACACTTTCAACAGTCATTCCAAGTTGACTTCGTGTTTGAATTCTTCTCACAGCTCAGCAGACTATTTTACACTGATATTTAACAGACTGGATATCACCTCTTTGCCATAGGATAAAATGTTTAGTTTCTGCCTGGCTTCTTTTCTTTGGTGCCAGTGCAAGAGAAGACGAGACATTTCATCAGATAAAGCCAAACCCAGCAGCTGGAACTCACACAAGTTGCAGATACAGAGATGACATCTATATCACTCTTTCTATACCAGTCAGGAAAGCAGAATAAACAACAAAAATCAAAAGATTTTTTTTTAAATCCTCCAAGTTAGAAGGCAACAGCTTCATAAAGACCAAGCAGGTTTCTAAAGAAATATCTCTGAAGCAGGATACTGTAAAATGAAGTCCATCTCCCACTGCAGAGCAGTTGTCACACATCTGTGCTACAAACTTTAATGAAACATTTCCTCAACGTCTAGAGAAGAAGTTCTTGTTCCATTTCTGCTATTTAATTTATTGCTGGGAATCCCTTTGCTTAATTGGTGCTTATGCTATTTTGCTTGCAAGGAACAAGTGCCCACAGAGTACTGAGCATAGGAGCTGAGAGCCAGGGTGCCTTGGCAAGTGATTTTGCCCGTTTCCCCTTTTTTTGTTCTTTTTCAGCTGTATGTCCTGCACTAGAGGAATTAATTCTAATAGGCATTAGCCTCCACCTTTTGCTGGTTATTGAGAACACTATGATGCAGAGATGTGATTTTACAAATTTGTTCTGATTTCAGCGAACGGGCTCATCCAAAAGCTGCTCTCGGAAGCCTTCCCCATTTTCCACCGGCATTTTGCTTTGCCAGAATGGAGTTTCCTCTCCTTAGAGTGAGAAGGCGGCAGATGGGAGAAGGAGGAGACCCACTGCAGACAGAGAAGTATTACATACGACGCAGGCCGAACTTGTCAACAGAACAAGATTTCTTTACTATAGTGCTTAGGAAAAAAAAAATTAAGTGGTTTCTTCTTTGTTCAATAAACGTAGCAGGGACAGTAGCAACATTTAACTAGTAGCAGTAGTAGTCCAGAATTTAGCTAGGAGAAGTCTTGCTTTGCAGTCAGCTCCGTCAGCAAGGTACTGTCTGGACTGGACTGAAGGACCTTGAGTGACATCTGGGTGACAAAAGGCCATCAGGCTGCTCCTGCGGCACGTGCCAGGCTCCACCAGGCCTGCATGTAAGCAGAATGCACTGGGTTGCTGCCTCTCTTTATGAGCATGTGCTAAAATGAGTGGCAGGGCCAAAAAGAAGCTTGGCAATGGGGTGGGAGTGGCCACAAGATAGTAAGGACATTAAATCCCTGTTTCTTTAACATTACTTGTTTTGCTTTATTTGCTTTTGTGGGTTTTTGTTTGTTTTGGTTCTGTGTGTGTATGTGTTTGGGTTTTTTTTCCCCTCTCTTCCTTTGGGCCAAAGTTCACACAAACATTAGGTTAAAATTGGCCAGATCCATTAACAGAAAAAAATAAAAAAAATAAGAAAAAAATTATAAAAGGGAACCCGATAATATCTCTCTGTCATGGCACAGGGACTCAGCTCAGGGAGACTTGCAGCTGCCCTCTTCCTACCTGCTATGACTCATGGTGAGCACAGAGACCAGTGTGGTCCAAGTGATTTCTTCCCACACCTATCACCCGGACAAAAATAATATAACCAAAGTGCTCATTTTTTATCCTAAATGTATACATCCACGTCTAGGAATTGGCCAGAAGTACTCACTGCCTCCATCTGCATCATATAGAACACCTGAATACTCCAAATCTGTCATCCATAATACATCACGCTACTCATTCAACATAAAGCAACCATTAACATGATGAATTTACATACAACAGCAATTTTGAAACAGTCCCATCTAGGGGGTTGGTGATTTTGAAGTATTTGATCTACTATGTATATCAGCAGGAAACAGAGCAGGCCAGTAGCAAACTATGAATTACTACTACCAGGGAAAAAAAGGGGGGGGTGGTGGAGAATAAATTTCCCAGGAGTTGCAAGAAAGCATTTATTAATACTATATATATATATACATATATATATATATATAGGCAAAGGTAATATCTACCAACACTCTTATAACACAACAAAATTCAAGAGGCTACACCAACATCCCCCTTTGGTATACACACATCTTTTACCAGCGAAGCATCATGTAGCCAGTCCTGTGTATTCACTTAAAAGGCGGACACAAGGAAGGCTTTAAGAGATAATGCCTGTCATGTCATTCTATTTAAAAAGACCTTGAAACACTTAGAGCTGAGAAAAACTGTGCAAGAGAAAGCAGGTGGGAGGAAACTGTTCAGTTCAGAGGAAAAAAACAAACAGTGACTTTGTAAGCCAGACCAACCCAAACCCGTCTTTCCTATCAAGTGACCTCCCTGCTCCTGGAATTATCCTCCGATGGGGATTCGTGTTGCTTGTCACCCTGCCCATTGCCTGAGATGCCTCAGCTCAGCAAGGTGGCAGATGGTCTCGGGGAAAATCGAAGGCACAGCGAGGACATCCTTGTCTAGAGGAAAGCATCTGCTTCGTTGTTCAGTTTCTTGGCAACCACATTTGTCACCAAGGTCACAATGGCTTAAATATTTTTGAAATGTATAGCAAAATGCCTAAATGAAGGGAAAGGGAGATGAAAAGTGATGCATCTTACTACAATTTTTCCCCCCATGGTTACTTAAGTTACAGTACAAAGCACCATCTGCGATGAAAAAAGAACAAATCCAAAGTGGGAAGTCCGTCAGATTCAGAAAATCTGATTCAAAATTCTTGAATGACAGAAATTCCCCCTCACTGAGAAAAAGCACTCCGTGTTACAGAAACTGGAGCCTCCTGTCTGTGCGGGCCCTTCCTCGATCAGCAAAGGGCTGCCACTTGCGTTACAGCCCGTCTCGCTGGCGGCAGCGCTCCCGGCGGGACGCGGAACAGCCCGATTCTCCCACCGGCTGGGTAAGAGGAGACCTGAGGACAGCATACGGATTTTTAAGTTGCTGGCACTGCAGGCCACATCGCACCCAAACCTGAGAAGGGGCTGCGTTCTGCAGCCTCCCCAGGGCAAGGTGTCCCGGGAGGTCGCGCTCGGCCCACGCGAGCGCGGGGAGCGGCGCCGCAGGAGCTGAGCCAGCTCAAGCTGTTTCGGTAAATGGGATTCAGCAAAGGGGCAAACACGATTCCCCAGGTTCCCACGTGCAACCTTCAGGCTCAAGGCCCTGCTTAAGTAAAAAAAACCTGCATGCATCACCTATGCATAACAGCAGGATTTAAGGCCTGCTTTTATGTCATCTTTATCAGCTGTTTTGGCAGTTTTACCTCTTCCACCTATTGCCTTGGGCTAGTGTTCCCCACCATAATCACTTTATACTAATCGAGCAATTTGTTCCAATACAGGGCTACAGAGCAGAGATAAGTAAAATGTTAAAGCCATGCTAAGGGGAAAAAGGCAAACTGAAAGTATAGCATGAGTTCTTGGCATGATATGAAAGTCTTCCTAGAAAACATTTAATTTAGCAAATCAGTGCTATAATATATACAAGCAATATTTAAGCCAGAATCAATACCTTATAGATTATCTTCTCAATGTAATTATTCCATTAGATTTGTAGAGCGGGAGCATCCAGGCCAGAACACTTTCTCAGCTAGGGAAAAAGTCACTCACTCTCCTGGAAATCTGTCAAAAAGGACACGTTATACTATTTTTTAAGTCATAACTTTTTTTTTTTTTTTTTTTT
>VZSV01000113.1:2148275-2186460 GCA_013398735.1 Nothocercus julius | reverse complement strand
AAGCTTGAATAGTTGTTTTAAGTAAAACAAACTTGCTCGCCAGCTAATTCCACAGAATTTTCTCTAGTGCAGTTTCCTAACTCCAAAAGCAGGGAAAGAAGGATCTATCCTTGCCTTGGAAGGCTAGAGAAGCAACATCCCACCCACCTCAGCTCACCAGAGTCTGCTCCAACAGCCGCTTCCCATGCGGGCACAGCCACGTGGGATTGCAGCTACGCCAGGGATGCGTGTGCTGCCCCAGCAGCACCAATACCGGCCCCACCTCACCACCAGCTTCACGTTATTTCATACGTAGCCGCACAACATCACCTCCAACCCGCGTCACTGTTACCAGCTCAGCCTTCAGCTTTAGTTCAGAAAAGATCTTTCTGGCATTAATGATGAAAGAGGACGGCTTGAGAACATGACCAAAAAACACACTGAAATCCTAAAATTGGGCAACAAATATGAATTCAAAATGTGCGCTTGTGGAAAACCTCAAGTCACAGAGAAGCCAGTCTAAAAAAAGAAAAATAGTGACTTCTGCTGTTTTATTAAATAACCCCAAATCTATCAAAATCTACTAAATAAAGCAAAATGCATTTGAGATGAGTGCCGTTAACAAAGAAACATGAAGGAATAAAGCTTCTGATATGATTCGCTTGTAGCAGATGAGTAACTCTGAGGCCAGGCAGGTATGTTCATTTGTTCATTTTGTGCATTTCTGAGGGCTAAAGCCTCGCTGCTCGGCGCAGGGCTGCTCGGCTCTGTATTCACTCCTGGCTCGAAGGGACCGAATCCCCCTTGCAGTCCAGGAAGGGCTCCCGTCACTCCACTTGCTGAATACACTCCCCGCCTCTTGTCAACCCCCCGACTTAGAGGATGACATTTCTCACTGAAAGATACACTCCTAATTTAAGTGTTGATGTTGTGACATGTGGGGAAGCCAGAATTATCAGCTGAGCTTACTTATGTCTCACCCAGCAGCACAGCACCGAGGCCTTCATGCGCGGCACCGTCACATACCTTCAGCCGGCCTGCTGCTTTTACTTCTCTGAGTCTCTCCCACATGCTCCAGGTAACTCCCTGAAACTCGTCATTTCTCCTTCCTTTCTTCCATTCTATAACTAAAAAACTTACAGTCTTCCTTTCCTGAACAAGGGTATTTTCATTTTTCCTGTTTGGTCTCTAGAAAATTAAGACAAATATACGTTACGTATATTGGACATATTTTTCTTCCACTTTAAAGTAATTGTTCCACTTAAAACTTATGAGTAAACAAACATAATAAAATCTAAATGGCTTTTTAAATACACAGTATCCATCCTCCGATCCCTCTGACTGACAAAGCGCTGCATCTGTGTGTACTGCAGCTCCTACTCTCAAGAGTCTTTAGATCCTCCATAATTTTTCTAAGAACCCAGTGCATCACCACCCTCCTCTTCACCGATACCTGCAGGAAGCTGCTCCCTGCCTGCCCTGCTTCAGCTTCTTGCCTGGCAGCATTTCCCAGTTGCACCCCACTCTCCCGTGATAACTGGCTCCTCCAACCGCTATTCCCAGGTTAACATTGCACTCTTGCCTCTTACCAAGCGCTTGCAGGCTTTGAGGCGCCACAGAATTATTCCTGTGGATGTGGCATGACATCCTGCAGGAATCGTAATGAGGGGTAGTGCACATGAGCTCACCTCGAGACCAATATGAACCTGGCATCATGGTGACACAAAGTACAAATAACATTTTTATACACAAGTTTTCAAACAGAAAAAATACAATGGTCTCAGAGACCAAGCAGTTCTATATCTGGATATTACAGGATGCTACACTGTAAACAGCGTGATGAGCACATTTCATTACAAATATTACCTGTTTATATGCTAACTTATATAAATTAAGACTGAGACACACACACACACCAAGTTTAATTATATTTTATAATTGCCTCTATGAGGGGAAGGAAAATGATTGCAACTATTATCAGTTACATTACAGAATTAAAAAATAAATAAAATCAGGTCCCATGATGCCAGACAATGCTAAACCACAGTAAGAGGCAGCTTTTATTCCCAAGGTTTCATGATCTACGTGCTTGGAAAAGAGGGAGATGAATTAAGTGCCCTGCAGAACGAGCTGGCCCAAGAGCACACAGCAGCACCAATGTGACCAAGCCTGGACGGGCAGGGGGCTGCAAAACCCACACGTCATTTCAGGCAGCACAAAGCACAGCACAGATGGATCCTACCCTCAGCTTGGGGAGTTTCTTTCTAGGATGCTCAGTATGATCCTACTTTTATCTCAAGATCTGTCTAGCTTTTCGCAGCAAAATATCCTCTCTTGCCTATATGCAGTGGCTGTACCTACTGACTTAAGACGCTGGAACTTGATACTGAAATTTTTCAGCCCCGTTAGATGCCTTTTCCAAACACTTAGCTCACTGCTGCTGCATTGCTCTCCTCATCCCCTGCAAACTGGTAAAACAGCTGGCAGCTCAGCTCTCCGTAAGCCCTCGGACGAGAGGCTCAGGGAGACTGGAGGACGCGGCTCCGCGCGTGCAGCTCGCTGAACACACAAACCAACCGCTGCAGACGCGCTGGGAGCTTCTGCTCCAGCGGGAAGCAGTTATTTCCCCGGAGCAGGAAGCAGGCTGCGGAGAAGCACCACGAGGCCCAAGCCGACTGCGGCGCTCGCAAGGCTCACCGAGTCTGAACGCGGCAGCAAAACCCTGATGTCGATGTGCACCCGGACACACAGAAAGCGCTCCCGAGGACATGGGCAGGCGCTCGCCCGGCGGCACGGCAGAGGCTGCTTTTTATGACGACTATAACCAAGGCGCTTTATATTTTGAAGAGCTATTTTGGCAGTCGAAGCCATGTTAAGAGCTAAACAGCACACAAGGGCCTTGCCAGGGAGCGCGTTTACAAGGCCGACACGTAACCCGCCGCGGCAAGGGCAGCGGCGCCGGCTGCTCGCCGTCCTGCCGGGCGCCCTTCAGCAAGGGGCGAAGGTGTCGGGCGCTGCTGCGACACGGCCCCCGCGGCGCTCGCAGACAAAGCCAGGGCTGCACCTGAGCACCAGCGCCGGAGGAGCCCTGATCTTCCCTCGCCGAGGCCCCCAGCGCCCCATGTCGGACACACGACTACGTCTGCGAGCACCTAAGGATGCCGGCGTCAGGTGCAGCTCTGCCCGTCGCCGTCTCCGCCAGGAAAAGGAGCCTTCGGGAGCTGCCGGAGCGACCCCGCGGCTGGGGCTGCTCGCGGCCCCGCTGGCGGGAGCCCAGCAGCTTGGCCCAGGCCACCCCTTGGGCATCCCGGCCACCACCATCCGCGCCGCCGCCTCAGGACACAAACCCGCCCCTTCTCCAACGGGCCCTTTTATTTATTGCAAAGCCAGAAATGGATTTGTAAAACAGTGCCTGAAAAAAGGCGGCTGCACCGAGCGCGCCGAGACGGCGCCGGGCAGGGGGCAGCTTCACAGCGGCGCTTCTGCGGGCGGAGGGGCTCGGGGAGGCCGCAGGCTGGGGCGGCCTTCCTGCCGGTTAACATCTGCTATGCGGTGCCCTTTCCATCGCCACGCGCTGGAGAGGGAAGGGGAGAGCACCGGAATCAAGCAGAAAACACCAGCAAATGGAACCGAAAGCCTGAGCCACACAAACGGATGCAGACTGCATAAAGCGTACCGTGCAAAATTCAGCTGCTACCAACTCCTATAAACCAGACACTTCGCATCATCAGCGCGATAACTGGAACAAACTTCATTTGTGAAGTGAATCATAAATACAGCTTCTACTTAAAAGAAGATGCAAAAAGCACACCTGTATACACAACCTGAAATACTTACTTGAATATTCTAATGTCAGAGACTTTCCACTTCACCTTTCCCATCGAACTTCAGTTATTTCAATCTAAAAATCAACCACTCAAGCGTTTGCAAACTAAGAAAGAAATTGATTATACAGCTGTCCTAAATAAACACTGCTTGAATTACAACTTATTAAGAAATTGTACAATCAAGTCGTCGTATTTACTGAAAGCAGTGTGATATCTTTAATGAATGTAACAGTTGGTGGCCTGGAACCAACAGTGACAAGGAATCAGAGAAATCTTTCCAGAAAGTGTTCTAAGGCAGCAAGCTTTTCAAAAGTACAGGTAGCAACTCAGTTCAACAATAAAGCATACATATCATAGCTTCTTCGGGTCAAAAAAAAAAAAAAAAAAAAAAAAAAGTAACATCACATTTCTCTTGTGCTTCAAAGCACAACCAAGCTGCTTTCAGCACTGATAATTTTCCCACTGAACTCGGTGAGAGTGGCACAAGGCTTAGATGGGCACACAATTCTTTATATATGCCGGGTTCTCAGTTTACTGCAAATTAGAGAATTTCTCCCTCCTCTTTTTCCCCCCCACCGCCGAGATTCCAATCTAGAAGGCAGAAGCCTTAGCAGGACACAAGGAGAAAGAGCGGGAAGGTTTCAGTTGGATGCTTGCTTCCCTCACACCAGAGGAATCTGCTACCCGTACACTTTTACTTTATCAATTCAGCAAGAAACGCAGTGTAATTCTCCAAATTGCTCTTCAGTCGACATTCAGCAGCACCAGCCTGCCAATAATACAGGCATGTGACACTGAACAAGCCAAGAGAAAAAGGAAAAAACCTCTTCTTAGAGCCAGGCACATATATTAAGCTGAAGTTTGACAAGTTCACTACAAGGTTTAATTCTACAAGGATAATTAGAAAATCATACACAATATATAAGAATGGACAGGAAGTGCAACTAATCAGATAGTTAGGTAAAATAAATGCGTATTCAAAAGTCAGGCCACGGCATGCAGGTTGCATACCAAATAGCTGGTTTCCTGTCATACTGCACTCAAGAAAAAAAAATGAAGGGAATCACTTAACATCCCGAAACATGGGTCAAGGTAAATCCACAGCGCCAGTGCGGGCAGAGGGTGGCTCAGCAGAGAACAGCCTGCTTTCACCTGCAGCTCTGCAGGGGCTCATCGATTAACTTCGATTGCTCCAAATAGCTCCCTTCTCCATCCCTGACCTTACCCGCTCATGGGGATAGTCAGGCTGACCTCCTTCACGAAGCACCTGACAATCCACAGCTAAGGATACAGTTAAGCCTGCTGTTACAAGCGATAGCAGGCACGGAGCGGCGAGGCCAGCCGGAGCTCGCGGGCAGCAAGGCCGGCTGCTGCTGCAGCCAGCAGCCCAGCCTCGGAGCACCGGCATCACCTTCCCCCCAGCGCTGTCCCTGCTGCAACAGCTGCACTGCGTGAAGGAACTAACCTGCACAGACTGACATTTTGAAGGCTGTTCCAAACCTCAACCAAGAAATCCAGGCGCTTTTATTGAACATTGCCATGTAAAACAAGAATGCTTTTGAGCGGCTTCAAACTTTGACGTTACTCTGGATCTGCAGCCTGAATTGTTGCAATGGCTCCGTTGTAAAACATGCTGCAGCGCTTCCTAACCCAGCTCTGCTCTCACATCCATCAGCTCCTCTATGGGTGCTGGGCAGCAAGGGCATTTGTTTTCATCATCATCATTTATATTATAGATTTTGGTTATTCTTTCTTGAACACCTACAGATTATATTCTTCCTTGCAGCTGCTCTACACAACACCCTTAATCACTCAGTATGTTTATGGTGCACATTTCCCTTTCATCTTGAGCTTCTTAAAAATGAAAAAGAGGAAAAAAAAGTCATGACAGGTTTTGATATAAAAATTAAGCTACTTACCAACTACTGCCAGATTATGCTCTGAGCCACATGCAATCTGAAAAAGAAATATGAATGAATAAAAGAGAGTCTGCTTACCAGTGGGAAAGATAACCACAATTATGACAGGAAATTAAAAATTTAACTTGCAACAAACAACTGCAGTTTGTAGGATGTAAAAGTCAAGCTTAAAGTCCTCTCACTTTTAAAGGAAGTTTTAGCAGTAGTATCATTGAGACGCTTGGGTAGAGGGAATAACTGTTTTCTTTATCAATAAACAGGCATTTTATTTGCAAACCCCAGTCACCAATGACATTTCCATCCTTAGCAGCAAAGCAGGCAACAACTCTACAAAAATTTCATTTCCTGAGCAACACCCCCTGGAAACAACAAGGCTGTCCATGTGCAAACAGTAAACCTAAGTTAAGCCTTTACCACCTCAGGGCCATACAGGGAGCACTGGGAGTCAAATGGGCTATAAAGATCTCCATTTCCTTCGTCTGTCCTCTTCCTCCAGGCCACCCTTCTGGAGCTGCACTGCCACGTACAGCCTCAGCCGTGATAAACGTGAAGTGATGCTACCCATCTGGAAGGAAGGAAGAATACCAGAACCCTGAACCCCTTTACTAGCAGCAGGCTGTTTTATCTTGTCCAGTCTCATTAGTAACACGCTCCTCTACTACTTCAAAGTATGTTGGGCAACAAGACACAAAATAGGAGACTATACCTTCAAAATTATATATACATCTGTGCGTGCATAACTCTATAGAGGAAAATCAGTCCCTGCGCTCAGCTCCCTGTGCCTGCTGGAGAAAACCACCCAGGCTGAAGGGCAGAGCAGCACTCAGTTACGAAAGCAAAGCCCTAGCAAGAGCACCAGTGGGGCAGCAGCGAGTCACCTCCTCCAGGGTGCCGTGGCCAGGCACCGCTTCAGTCCCAGCTGATACGACGCAGAAGTCGTCACCGACTCCCGGATCTTTGTCCTCGCCTCACGTCAGAGCCCTGCGCGGAACAGGGCTGCCTCCCAGCGCCTTCTTGCTGGCTAAAGCTCCTCGCCAGGGTTTCTGGAGCTTGAAGGCTGATGCCATGGAAACAAGATCCACACATGGAAACACACGTGAAGGAAGGTCTTTCAGCAAAAGGCAAATTCTGCAGCTTCACCATGTGCTGCAAACTGGCTATAGAGAAGCTGTTGCTAATAAAATAAATCATAAATCTTATTTGAGGGGTGAATAATCCCATCTCGGCTACTCCCCTAGGAAACACGCTGAACAGAGGCACAGCTTCAAGAGCATCAGTACAGAGCACTGCTCACGCTGCCTCACCCTTACAGTCAGGACCCCCTGCAGAAACACTGCTGTGAATAACATGCTGCTCGCAGCATAAAATATTTCTGGACACACAACCATTTTCTTCCCGCACCCAAGGGCGGCAGCCAGGCAGGCTGCAAATCCAGCCACCACGGCCGCCCCTGGGGACTCGCACCCACCTGGACAGCCAGACGCTGGGCCGAGGCGCTGGCTGCCGCTCCAGCCTCAGGGGGTAACCCCCGGGCCACCATAAATTACGAGCGCCACTTGCATCCCTTTCAGCTGGCAAAAGCCGCCTGGCTGCGAATGCCAGCCCAGCTGGCAGGGACAGAGCTTGGGCTCCATCCGCAGCAGCTGAGGGCAGCGCCCTGGCTTCACCTGTGACAGCAGAGCAGAGCACAGCAGGGACAGCGCGAGCCCCGCGCCAGCGGCAGCACCCGCTCCGAAGGGGACTGCGCCAGCAGCGGCAGCAGCCGCCCCCGGGCGCCCCGCGGGGCTGTCAAGGCCCCGCCGCACCCAGCTCAGGCCAGGCTGCTGCTGCTGCTAACGAGCACCTGCCCCCCTCCCTCTCTCTGTCTCTCCTGCTCTCTTTTCCCCTCCGTTAAGGTGTTTCGTGACCACCTGCAAGAGGAAACAGTCACCCCAAATTGCACGGTTTGTCAGCACCAACAGGGGCCAGCCCGAGACAGGCATTGCTGAGCAGATGTTTTATGCGCAGATGAGACGTAATAAGCTCTGCAGTCAGCACAGGTCACCAGCAGAAGCCTGGTATTTACTGCAGCAACCATAATTTTCTGGCTACTTTGCTTCTGTCCCCACCCCCACTGTGCTGCAGAGAAATTAAATTCCAGCAGTCAGCTGGAGAGAGAAAAACACTCAAGGATACTTCCAGTTACAAATATACAATAATGCTTCCTAGTGGGGCAATATTTTTACATTCTGTTTTAATTGAAAAAGGAAAAAAAAAAAAAACACTAATCTTAGGACAAACCAGAGTCACTACGAGCGAGGGAAGCATTCTCCGAAGCCAAGCAACAACCCCCCCACCCACCCAAGTCACACTGACATTTCCCCTCTCTTCAGAGGGCTGCCCGACAGCAGAGTTGGGGCAGGATATTGTGCTGTCTGGATGGGAGACCTCAAGCCCTCAATGCCTGCATGCAGATGCCAGGAAAAAAAGGCTTGGGGGCCATTTCGCTTCCAACTTTCCTCATTATCCACATCCTTGCAACCCTAACCAAACTGTGTTTCTTGCCTTACCCAGAGTGTTAGCAAAGCTGCTTTCTAGTAGCAACGGTTGCAGTTCAGCTCTCTCCATCCGGATCGAGGCTTTGGGAGGCAGCCTAACGCCCAGCCTTTCACTGACCATAGGCAGCCGGTGCCTGAGTTACGTGGCTGGTGATGAGGCACCTCAGCACGGTGAAAACCAGAGGCGGGCAGAACGCCAACACCGCCGTCGTGTACCCACGGCCTGCCCCAAGGGATGAAGCCACACGGATGTTGGGCATGGGGCACAAGAGAAGAAAAACGTTAAAAAGCATGCGCGCAAAAGTCCTTTTACGCAGGATTTTGTACTGGCTTTTGGCCCTTGCGGGCCTTCAGATAAATCCCACAGAAGGCGTCGAGGCCGGAAGCAGGCGAGCGCCGCTGGGCTGGGAGGCCGGCAGGGAAGGCGAGGAGGGGCCCGCGGCTGCCGCTCGAGGCTGCGCAGCGTGCCGGTGCCACTCTGCGCGTGCTGCCACCGTGCCCTGCGCGTGTGCGGCGTAGCACGGAGCTCTGCCGCTCGACGCGCACTGCCCAGCTGCGTCTGCATGCAGCATTCTACTGATGCGAAAATAAAATAAAAGAATCTAACTAGCAAAGCTGTCTTGATTCCAATGATCCTTCTCTAGGAACTCTGTGTTCCTCCTCTGGATCATTTGACTCCTGATTGATACGGGAGCAGCTTGCTAACCTAGTCACATTCGTGGGCTTGCACAAGACTAAGTGCAGCTTAATGCAGCCCTTCAGCAGGAAACCAGTCCTACCTCACCAAGGGCAGCACACAAGTCTGTTCCTAGCTGTTCACTGCATCAGTGGGAGAGTAAGAAGGCCCAAATCTTCTTGTTCACAAGGCATTTTTCATTCTCTACCAATCTAATTTTCTATTACTGGTTCCCCCCTTATATTTTCCACCGCAAGGAGAGAATTCTCAACAGAATCTAAACTGAGCTCTGCAAGAAAACATTCTTCTCCCAGGCAAACCTGGCAAAAAGCTAACTACCACAGACACATCAGGCACAGCGGATGAAAATAAAAGGAGGAAATAAAAAGTCTAGCTATTGATAAAGCATTTCCACAACAGATTCACATCATGTCAACCCAAGGCTACCTCCAAATTCTTCTTTCGAAGCAAGCATGATCTTGCTGAAAAGCTTGGGAAGGGAGTTGTGCTTTTTGTTTCAAATTGAGGAGGGATGAACTGAGATGTAGAGAAAAAGTAAGGACCATCAACAGAAAAACACGATCATTTGCAGGCAGTAGGGTAACACAAATGCTACTGAATGCCTTGGATGAACACCAGCAGAATTGGGTACAAATGGAACAACAAGAATGCAGCCAAGACAAGTATGATAAAAACGTCCGAGTCAGCAGGGTGACCTGGCTCTTCTCCATCCCCTGCTAGTCCCTTCGTGGGGTTCGAAAAGCTTTTGCATCTTCCGCCCATGGCAAACCCAAAGCTGTCCCATCCCTTGGTCTCAATAAGCTTCCTTCCTCTGGTTTGCCAAAGCTTTCCCATTTTGCAAACAAGATCTGAGTGACAAATTGATACATTTTAACAATGATGAAAGGATGAAGCAAAATTAAGGTCACTCAATCCCGATTTATTTCCTATAACAAGATCTCCATAGAGCTTTCTCTCCTTGTGTAAAGCAAGGATAAAATATCACTTTTGATTGGCAAGGAAATGGTCAATCACGTCAGCCTTCGCTGTTAAAACATCCATATTTCCAGACATGTATCTGAGCAGCCCGGATGCCCATGAGGGCACAGTCCTCGCTAACATTACATCTCCCTTTACACCCAGATACCAACTAGGGGACCAGGGCCCTCAGCAGATACAGCTTTACGCAACGCATTTCCTCACCGTGCTTTGCAAAATGATTTTGATTCAGACTGAGCGACCTTAACTTAATTTTGGTTCATCCTTTCACCAATTTTAAAACATCCGTGCAATTGCTTCTCAGCTCCTAAGTTAGAGGAGACAGAAACATCCTTTAGAGTCTATTTGAGCTGGCTTAGAGGCCTAAACTACTTTGCTTCTCACGTGATGCCTGCAAACACTACTCTAACAGAACAAATGGAAGAAACCGAGAAAACAGAAGCAAAAACAAAGACAAAAAAGTTTAAAAAAAAAAAAAATAGAGGAAAATGTAAAAGGGTTCCTACACCAACTAATTCACCCTGAGGAGAGTTTGCTCCCACAGAGCTGCAGGCCTGCAGTGCCCACAGGGTTAGCCAGGGTGTCCAAGTACATCACGCCGTGAATTCTGCTGACTGCCCAGTCCTCCACCTCTCCAAAGGAACGGTGCTTATGCCTTCAGTTTGTCATGTAACTGTCTGCTCTTGAATGCTGGATAATCTTGCTGCAGCACTTAACAGATTTGCTCCCTGCAGCAAACTTAATGGAAATAAATAAAATGTAACCTTGCTGAGACTCCGATGCAAAGACTAACAGAAAAGCTCTTCTGGGTAAATCAGGATACTGTTTGCAATGATTCAGATAATAAAGACTAGACCTTAATGCAAGTCACAATGGGGGGATTAGGAAAAAAACATATCTAAAGTGACTATACAACTGAAAGACATATTTATTTTAAAAAAGCAATTTCTCATAAAGTCCACAATATTCAATCTGAGCGTGATTTTTTCCCCTGCCTGCTCTCCTCCTGGAGCTGTCCTCTCCGAGCCAAGAGCCAAGGGACAGCTCGGTGCCAGGGCCACCGTGGCCGTGGTCCCTGCGGCCAGGCCGCTGCTGCGCCGGCGGGCTCCTCGTCCTCGCGCCTCGCCCGCGCTGCGCGGACACACATGTCCCTCCCGCTGCCGGCCCCGCCAGGGACCTGCTGCACCCACCAGCTCTCCCGGAGCCCAAAGCCCACGCGGCTCTCGGCCTCTACTGCCTTGGAGGCACGACTGCTTCGGGCCTGTACTCGGTCACCAGTTTCACGGGGCCGCTTGCTCTCGTTTCCCACGGGAACGTGGCGGCTCCCTCAGCTCCCGCCGTTCCCAGCCGTGCCGGGCAGCCCCAAGGCCGCTGGGGCAGAGCACCCACCCCACAAGCCACAGGAGGTGACTGCTGGTCTTCTCATGGACGTCAGCAGACAGTTTTTCTTATGACCCATTTCTAAACATAATAACAAGATTCTGGCCGTTCCAAAGAATAAACAATATAATTACCGGGATACTCTTCAAGGCTAATTGTGGAAAGCGGGGTTTAACAGGACCAACTACATTCATAATTCATCCCCAGAATTGGCTTTTACGTGCTGTGATCAATGCCTACAGGAAAAGAAAACCTTTCCCCCTCATGCAATAATTCAGTGCTGCACTGCATCTCCCTTGCTGAGAACAGATACCATCCAGGAGCCATCAGGCGCAGCTCATGCCAGCGGAGGACCAAGCACTCACAACTCAATATGCAATGCCCACGCATGCCAAAAAGCAGGTCTTCATTCCTCAGGAGTAAACGCTTTCTTTATTAAGGCCGCAGCAGATGAGCTATAGCTGCCAATTCAGCGGCTACAGGTGCAGAGGCTGTGGCCAGCAGCAGCGCGAGCAGCCCGGGGAAGCGCGCGGAAGGCGGCGCCACGACCCGGGACGGCGCCGGTCCCAGTAACCCCCCCACCGGCAGTCTGAGAAACCCAGACCCCAAACTTCCCAGCACTGTGTGACGAGAGCAGAATTCAAAGCCAAAAGGGGCATTTGGGCAAAGTCAAAGTACTGTATTTTTCTTCTTTGTGGAATGCTAACAAAATTCACAAGGCAACAAGTTCTTAATGTTTAAACAGGGACTAGGCGCACCTAAAATTCACATCTTCATATATTTTCTGAACTAAGGGATTAATCCTGTTGAAGCACAATGACATGACAAGGCCAGATTGGCTTTAAGAGTTTGCCTTTAATACATCCACTCGCACAATTTCTGCAAATACACATAATTTAAAATGTTGTAAGCCTTATTTGTTTCTGCTTGAAGAGAGGTGGTACTTTCAATCTAGTGGAGTCCCTTGTACCAGCAGTGTAAAGGACATGACAGCTATTATTAAAAAAGCAGCCTACAAAGAAAGCAGGACGGATAGCGACGGTTCTGCAACATGAACTCACTTGGAAAGCCTGGAATTAAGGAGTGCTGAGAGTGAATCAAAACTCCAGAAGGAGCCAATAAAATGCGACTAATGGGCAAGACCAAGACAGATAAAATTTAGTGTGGGCAGGTAGAGCATAATAGATCTTTCTGGTTACCAAAATGATCATTTACACTGCTCGCATGCACAGATAGATTCTAAATGATTTGGAACCTCTCAGGAGAAGTATTTCCTCTCACTGTGGGCTGCTCACTAGAAATATCTGTTCAATGCCTGTTCGACTCAAAAAGACAATAGAATGGTTTAGAGACAGAGGCGATACTGTCGTCTTTTCATACAGAACAAGGATGTTTTACAGCTCCAACTTGATTCAGTGTCATCCTTATACAACCTGTCAGTGGTTTTTAAAAAAAAAAAAAAAAAAAAAAAAAAAAAAAAGCATAAGAGCATCCATAAAGAGAGAGACCAAATGTCCTGGTCTAACAAGAGCAACAGCTGATTTGCCTTGTGTACTAGACATTATTAAGGGAATGCTGATGAGCTGAATATCTACCATAACATCACCCACTAGAGATGAGAGCTGCAAATCTTCTGGTTCTCTAATATGAAGAAAATCTGTCTGCTTACAAAATAGACAGTTTTTATATTGGCTGCTTTGTTTTAACTATTTCCAGCTATTCAAAAAAATAGACCAGATGATATCCCCTTCCTATTGCAGTGCAAGCTTTATCCAGTGTTTTCATATTTTCCCCCAGGTTTCAAGCTCTTCTTGACTTGTTCAGATCAGTCCCTTACCAAAGGCAGCACGATGACAGCAAAGGCACCTCTCTGCCTTCAGACACCCAGGAAGGCAGTTAGCGCCGCTGGGCCCAGCGCAACCAGCACAGCGAGCTCCCACGCAGCTGATGGCCGCCCCAGACCCGCTCCTGCGCGGAGCAGGACCCTCCTCTGGTTACGGTGACCTGCGCCCCTGCTCCCACATCCCGGACCTTGCACGTGCCAGCACTGTCCGGGCTCGCGTCTGCCCTCCGCAAGCAACCGAGCGGCCCAGGTTAATTCATACTAGTAGTGACTCCACTAGAAACAAGTGCTTTACCAGAACTCCTACTTACGGTGATATTTCAAAATCATTCAGTAATAGCTTTTTAATACTTTTAACATATGCCATTTTTATTTGGTATCCTTATAATATTTCCTAATCAAAGTGTCATACACAGTCTAGTCAAATGTCTGACAAATCTAAGTATGTTAAATCAGCAGTTGACATCGACACATTTATCAATCAAACTTTCGTCTCATAAAACAATAGGTATCGCATTAGTTTGACAAGCTCTATTTTCCATAGCCACATACTGACTGCAAGCAACTACATTATCATCCTTTAAATCTTTATTGAACAAAACCCATGTCAGCTATGCCATTATTTTGGCCACGGCAAACATCAGGCTGACAGGTCTATAATTACTGGAGTCATCTTCCTCAACCTCTTAAAATCTTGGCAGGGCACTGTCTGTCATCCCGTCCTCTGAAACTGCCCTCATGTTCTCAACATCAACAAGCTGGAGAGCGCTTAGGCCAACCCTGTTCGGTCTCTCAGATGGACACGTTCCAGCCTTGATAATTTTAAGATTCTCCCTTCAGAGGGTGAGCAAATGTTGGCGTGGGGAAGTGAATTGCCACCTTTTTCCCAAATGCAGAACAGAAATTATTACTAATGTAAAACTTGCTTTGCCAGAGTTTGATGCCTTTGCCAGTGGGTATGTTTTAGCACAGATAGCACGTGGCCTCCTCTACACGTCATCAGAGCTAACTCATCCATAATATTCTTTACTTATACACACAGAAAGCCACTGTGAAATGCACTGACCAGAAATCCCTTTGAAAAACCTGTTTTCCTTTCTAATTTATGGAGCATTCCTTCAATAATACATAGTTTTAAAATTCTAGCATAACATGATCCCGTTGTCTATGCCACTTGATGGAATATGAAATCACAAGAACTCTGAAGCATGGAGATTCAACACCCTTTATTAAAGGAGCTGCATTTCTGCAGCACATGAGCAATATCAGAGAATAAATTGAAGTTAGGAGCCCTCCAGACATCACCACTAATTACTAAGCACCCACCTCTCGCGCACTTGGAAGTCCAAACGGTGCTGCTCTGTGTGTAAGTGCAGAGGAAAGTCTTGCTCCCCATTCCAGCACCTTTTAGAAATCTGTTGAAGTCATTGAGCTCAATATCACACAAACAGCATAGCTAAGAGCAAGAACAACAATACGGAAACCTCCTTCCAGATACTCTCAGACACAATAAAACTGAGGTGTCTCTGCATGACAGCTAAAACTGCCTCATCTGACTTGAATTCTCAGGCCAGAGGTGGCAACAAGGTGCTGGGTCCCTGCTCACTCTCTGGTCAACATCCCATTCCTGGATGGGAAGCTCTAGCTCGAGGGCATCTTCTCACCCTCCACCTCAAACTGCCGCGTCGCCCGGCCTCTCAGCTGGCCGTTCCGTGCACAAGCCATTTCTCCTTCAGGGAGGGGATGGCTCTCCCATGCGGCTCCCCTGCCGCTGTCTTACACTTTCAAAACACTCTACAACTGGGGCCTGTCCCTCCCGATGACTGCAAATGCATGTGACCACCCTACTTCAGGAGGGAAAAAAAAACACAGCATCTAATTTTCCAGCTATTTCAATGCACCAGAATAGTATCATCTATGGTGGATTTCAACATAAAAATATCTGAAGCCTTTCCAAGGGCACAGTATCACTTCACTCCAATTGCCTGCCCAAGCAAACCCTGGAAGAGCAGCAGTGAACAACTTGTCCTTCCCACCCAGCCCTGACCACTGTAGCACTTAGTAGATAAGAGTGAGCTGGGTTTGTCACGGTACTTTTACAACAGCAAACATGGGAAAAAACATGAATGAGACCTCTCTCTCGAATGTTACATAATCCAAGAAAAGGCATTTTACCCGTGAATAAATCCCGATTACATTTAATACAACCATTGCTATTTGCATCAAATAGAAGTCAAACCATTTTTTTGACTTCTAACGCTGCCATTATCATCCTTGTCATCCTTTGCAAATAGCATGGATGTACTGTGATCATAAACAAGTCTGAACCCCACCTAAAAAAAAAAAAAAGGAAAGAAAGAAAAAAAACACACACTTCCATCTCCTTCCAGTTTCTCAAATGTATATTATGCAAGACTTGTGCTTGAGACAGAAATAACCCCTTTTCTAGCTTGCAGGATTAAAGCTTTCTGTAACTTCCAAGTATCATTCAACATATTTGCAGGCAGGCTCTGGACATACATTCATTACTGAATTCATTGCAGTCCTTGTGCCCAAAGCGACCGCAAATGCCACAAAGACAAAATAATCTTAAACTTACTTAAGGCACATTCATACATTTTCTTCCTTTTCTGGGCTACGCTTGTTTTTTCCATTCATTATTTCCTTTTCATCTCTGCTATTTCCTTTTCTTTCAGCGTGTGCCCCCAGGCACTTGGGCATAAAGGACAAGCACTGGCTGCCTTGGTGAGCAGTGCAGACTACAGGCAGAAGCAACACTAAACTAAGCTGTAATGGGGAAAAAAGACAGGGAGAAGGAACGTGTGCACGAGCCCGGGATCACTTATACGGCAAAGCAAGGCAGTAAACTATCCTGAAAGTTTTCCTGGCTCATACTACTTTGTAATCCAGAGCAGGGAGGAGATCCTCTATAACTGGAAAGAGTCTAGGAATGAAATAAAGGGGAGTGCTAAGCATCTCTCTTCCCATCCTACTTTGTTAATCTATAATGCCTTTTAAAAACTCTGTATTTTTTTCTCCATTTTTCCCCTTTGTCAATCCCTTACTAAAAGCCAGCAATCTCATATGCAGCAGAAAGTAGATCACAACTGTTAACTTAACCATATAGAGAGGAATATTTAGTATATCCCTAAATTTATCATTAGAAACATACATAAGCCCATACTTAGAAGTTAAGGATCTATTCTGGAGCTTCCCGAATACAGAAGGCACTGCTAATTTTAAAGCAAACAGAAATAAGAGTAAGCCTTAAATTAGGCTGCACCCTTAAAAGACAGGAATTCAGAATACAACTGTCATCTGCACAGTGCACAAACTATGCTACTCAAAATCATTTCTAAAGAAAAATTTCCATGTGTTTTTCAACACAGGCTCCTTCCTGACTATAAAGGAGGATAAGAAACATCAAAGGCTAAATTGTTGCCGAGGCTGCCTGAAGGAAAAAGGTTCTTTCAGGTCAGCCTGAAGGGTAATAACATTCACCTCAGCCTTGGCAATTAAGGGAATTGTTTCCATTTCCACAGCCATCAGTCCCCTGAAAACTGAAGGAACACTGCATTCAACACAACATGAATGAAATGCCCACCAGATTAAGAAAAAAATACACTTGGATAACAAGAGAGTCCGTTGGAGGGGAAAAAGCGGAGAAATGAGGCAGCGCATTAGAATTCCTTGGCTGGCTCCCCTCCAGCCGCTGTCCAAGCACAGCCTCGCTGCTTGGCAGCCCCTCGCGTCGCGGCGCGCTCGGGGGCTCGGCAGCACCAACCCCGCCGGCCCCTAAGGCTCCCAGCTCGGATGCAGGAAAACAGCCGGGATAGCTGTACTCGGACGGTCTTTCATCTTCGGGATGAAAAGCGCTAGCTTTAAATAAAGCCACACAGCAGGTTTCTGCTAGTCTCCTTCTCCGCAGCAAGAGACTTGTGAATACTGCCCTCAAAAGACTATACCAAAGAGGAAAAAATATTTAAACAGACAGTTATTTCTTTGATGAACGTAATGGATAAATAGCAAAGGTATTTAGTACCCCACAAGCCTTAAAGATTTGGGTTATAAAATCATCTGAAGAAATGAGCTACCCTGGTGAGTTGGTTTGCCTTTTTTCATGTGGGCTCCTGATTTTTTTCAGGTAAAGAAACACTCACTTTTTTTCCCCCACTAAGATGAAAGAGGTTTTTTTTTTTTTTTTTTTTTTTTTTTTTTTTTGACAAATGTTCAAGTTGTGATCAATCGTTCCTCCCATAAAGAATTTAAAAATTATATAAAATAAGGACATGTGATCTCTCTTGCCTGGAGAGCTGCACAAGTAACTCCCTGCATAGCCACGGCAAGACAGACACGTTTGGCAAATTGCTAACAGGACACAAAGGAGGTTAATAAGAAATTCTAAAGGTTTCACTTCTTCCATGCCATTGAAAGCATTTTCACACTACAGCATCCAAAAGGGAGGCTAAACAGGCATGTTTCTAAATTTGCCTCATTATAAAAAAATCTGTCACAGAAACATGTAGTTACGGCAAACTATAGATAATTTCAACATCAATTGTGTAAATACAGTTCCTAAGCAAATGATTGTCGCCCCACACCAGGCAGTTGCATTAGAAAAGATGATGCTTCTTTCCTCGCTAGAAGCCAGACAGATTGGAAAATTCCTGCTGCAGAAGGTTGCAGAGGCACAATTAGGCATCCAAATCTCCTTGGCAGCTTGGAGGGATGGGGTGGAAGTTGGTGCTGATGAGCTGTAGGAAACCTTCACATTTCTTGACCTCTATTAGTAAAGGATTTCGCAAAATGGATCTTACCATCCCATCCAGACGAGCAGTCAAGCACACAACAAACGACTCCTGCAATAACTTAAGTGCAAATTCACCATGCAAATTCACTGTTCGCTCTCCAAGGGAGATGCCACCACATAAACAACGGCTCCTGTTATGTGATTAATTTGTGTAGAGGTCTCCAGTTTGAATCAAGGAAATTGGACTAATCACATTTTTCCTGTGCTCATGAAAACATTTTACACACAGAGTAACATACTCAGAAGTAGCACTAGAGAAAGGACATACAACACCAACCGTTTTAAGAAACCTCTCTCCATCTAGTCAGTGGGGAAGGAATTCAAGAGACGTAGCTTTGTACTTCTCCGGCTGCCTTTCCAAGCAGGTTCTGCGAGGGGTTTCCAACCCTCAGAGCTGCACAGCAAGGGTAAACCTCCCCACTCGAGACTCTCTTGGGATACATGAGGCTGGTGTTGATGCGCTACAAAGATAACTTCACTTCAAAAGAACTTCTTTCTTGGAAGGCTCTAGCAAGACCGAATTCCCTCCAGCATCAAAGAGTTGAGCTGAGGGATGGCCCAACAGAAGGTGCCTGGGACTCGTGGTTCTTGTCGCAAGTCAGAGCCGAGGGGCAGCTCAGGAAAACCAGAGCTGGGGCCTCAGGTCCATAGCTGTAAAACCCAGCACTGCCGCTCCTGAGACAGCCCCGTCTGAGGCACTTGGGCACTGCAAATGCGATGGTCAAAGAAGAGCCTATGGAGGTCAGAAGCAATTCACTCCATGTCCATTCTAAAGGACATGGAATGGACAGTAAATTATTAAGCATTTGATTATTTGAAAGATGAAATATTTTAAACCTTTTTTTCAACAACTCATTTACAAGAGAGGGAAGTAAGTGTAAGGCTCTTTCATCAGCCTTCTACAAAATGAACATGACCAAAACAAATGCCCTTTTTCAAAGCTCTTCACCTGGTTCGATCAAGGCCTTGCAACTGGCTTGCAGCTCCAGTGGACACCAAGGGCAGCAACCTCCTGGGTCCCTCTGTCCCCAGCGCCTTCCCGTGATCCCCCATCCCCAGCTACTCCCAGCTGATGCTGCACCTCCCAGCAAAACAAGTTCTCTAGCACATTTCAAGGAGTTACTTGCAAAAATCCAAAATAGAAAAAGTCATCAACAACTCTTCTTTAAAAGACCTTTCCACGTTTCCAGTTCTTCATCCAACCAAAAGTTTTTGCACATCCTCCAAAGCGAACCAAGTTTAAAACAAAATTCACAAAGTCTAAGAATAAGCAAAGGGCTGCAGAAGAAACAGATGTTAAAGCAGCAAAATACAGCACAGTACTAACTTTCAATTGTTATTGTTATTTTTTTTTTGTTTGTTTGTTTTTTTTTTTAAATCACAGATACTGACCTAGATTTTGAATTATGGTTTAGTATAAAGAAGATAAAGA
Organism: Nothocercus julius; assembly: GCA_013398735.1. Lineage (NCBI taxonomy): Eukaryota > Metazoa > Chordata > Aves > Tinamiformes > Tinamidae > Nothocercus > Nothocercus julius. The sequence goes on along the minus strand of VZSV01000113.1, from coordinate 2,167,058 downwards.
TGTCTTCCATTATAAAAAATAGTTTAATAAGAGTGGAAGGAGATAAGTCAAAAAAAAAATCAGAGAGGCAGAAGCTTGTTTTTGGCAGGGGAGGGAAAAGGATAAAAAAGCAGAGTTTTAATGCTTTTCCTATATACAGTTATAATGGTCTTACCAAAGCAAGTTAAAGAAAAATCTAAGTAAAATATGTCAAAGTAAAAAAACGACAAAATAAGTCTCCCTTCATAATCAACACCTCTGCAGAAGAAAGCCAATCTGAGCAAATGCCTGTTGTGTTTTCCAGTTATAAGAACAGGAATAGCTCCACCTTATTTCAAATACTGTGTGATATTAACAGTAAATTAGAAATTTACTGTTAGAATTTCAAAACCAAGGATTTACATGTTAGCTAACAATGGCATTTTAATCTGGGCATATTAGAAATTCTTTTCTGAAGGAAGAAAACAAATATTTCCCCATTTCTGCCTCCTCAGTGAAATTCTGACCAAAGTTTGCAGATTTTTACAAGTTTTTCCCCTCCAGTCTATGTAAGACAGTGTTCCTCATTATTCAAATATACAGCCTAAAAGCAAAATATACAGAAGAGAAATTGATTTATAACAGAAGTTTGCCACTCCTACTCACAACTTAACACCAGGGCTGAGCGTAAAGGTAGCAAAATTTAAAGGAGAGAATAATGATAAGGATACTAAGGAATTTAAAGTCAAGTAATCAGAAGTGGCAGCATATTGAGCAAAAAGGAAACCAGCCTGACAATACGGAACAAATCACCTTGCAACTACCCACTATCTGCAAAAGCCATCTATGTACAAAAATAGGGCCTAAACCTCATGAAGATAAAGTACTTCCAAGACAGCCTATGATAGCAGTTTTGAGTAGGAAGAGCTCCGGCCCAACATAGGAAGGAAAAAGGGATTTGTACAAAAGTGTTTTTGTCAGGGCGCAGATTTGGCCCGGGCCATGCAGAGGAGCCTTTCACCTCTGCGAAGGCACCTGCTGGAGAGACCAAAAAGGGGGTTCCTGAAGAACCTCTCCACAGCTCTGCCTGCAGTGCTGGATGTTGCTCCAGAGTCATGAAGAGCCCAGGGGTATTTCTTAAGGTTCAATTAAAAAACATGGTAAAAAAAATTCAAAAGCACAGTAGGGGCTTATATAGCCTGCCTTCCACTTCCTGGTAAAGGAAATGCCAAGAAAAGTGGTGGCATTAAAATCAGCTTCTCTAGCTGAGGGTCTCTACTTAAATGATGACATGACTGCAGGCCTCAGGAACGAGGCAGGACAAAGAGCCAAAGTCCAGAAAGTAAAAGACGACGGGGCACAGCCTCACCCGCTCTGAGTGCCCCATTAGCTCCACAGCTGCTCCTAGAAGCAAAATAAAAGTAGAACTCGGGGAGCACAAGTGGGTGACTTAGCAACATCTTCATTTATCATTTAAGCATAAGTAGCATAGAAGGCACTACATGATCTTGTTCAAGGTGTGTGGAACAGGTTGTAAATTTCCTTCTGAAGGTGAAGTCATTTCATTCTGGAGCAGAAGCCAAGGAATGCTGTCACTGCCAGTCAGCAAGCGCTTCCTTAGCTCTGCTGGGTGTTTATGCACCCTCTGTTTCAAGGCTTGTGAGCTAGAAAAGCTTTCAGCACTGAATAAATGTGGAACTGGACAGGTTAGAAAAATCCATTTAACACAGTATGTAAAAACAGGGCAGAACTTGAACCATGAGGCATTTCACCAATTCACTAAGCATCTCGTTCCAAACAGCAGCAGCAGTGATACACAGCACTGCCTGCTTCCAAAATCTGCACTAGGAAGTTCACAGGATTTATCTGCAATGACCATGGTCGGGAAGGGAGTTCTTCATTTGAATTACTGTGATGAATTATCACAGTAGAAGCACTCTTAGGTTTAAACATAAAACGCATGCCTCTAGAGTCCACATTTTTTGATGTATTCAGCTCCCTAAACTTGCCTATGACATTGCAGTAACTGAAGGTGTCTCAGTCTGAGGCATTTATTTTCTTAACCTACCCTTGAAATGCCATTAGCATCCTCATTCGCATATTATGCAGATTGAAAATGGAGGCATTGAAGGGATTTTATTTCTTTAAAAGTATCCAAGTTGCTTACAAAGTCTTTTTGCAGCAGGAAATAAGTCTTCTCCATGCATCTCTTAAGATACACACTCTTCAGTGGTCAGTGCACTCCATTTAACTACCTGGTTTGCCTACTGGCTCAGTGAGACAGAGTTAGTGACAGAAAAGGGAAAGAGCTGCACAGGTTCCACACTAGCATCATAACCTCTGTCCTGTCCTCACAATCTTCTGAAGTGGATATATTACTTCCATGTAGAAACTCAGGATTGGCCCAAATAGATCCCAGATACGTCACCGCAATCAGTGCCTTGTCAAACCTCTGCTGGTTGCCATACACGCGGTCCCATCCAGTGCTGCAGTGAGAAACCTATCCCTCTTGCTTAGTGCATTTTGCTTTTGCCACCACACAGCAAGAAACAGAATTAATCCATGAATCAGCAGCATTTCAGTGCCGTGTTTTACTTCAGCATGGCAACTCCAACCCCAGCATTACCTTCTGTTCTGACGCGAGGCTCTGGTGGGAGACACGTCCCCTCCTTGGCACTCCTCCATCCCTTACTTTTCTGTCTTACCCCGGGCATGCTTCACCGCTGTGGGTCCCCCGCCACCCTCGTTCATCACATCCCACGCATTCAGCGCCTGGGCCAGCAGCAAACTCCTGCCACTGCTTCGCTGGCCTTAACTTCACCCACGGCAACCCTAACAATCAGGTCAACAAGCTCCTGCATTTGCATCTTTCATCCACGCCCCTTCTGACTTCAGTGGGAGATGAGAAGAACCTTGCAGGTTTGGGCACTTAGGCACCAAAAGCCTCACTGAAAGCAGCTTTCTTTTTCCATACTGATACCGGGGGCATTATTACTCCGAAAACATTTTCCCTTTTAAGACAGATTCTTCCCGATCAAAAAGGCGACAAATGACTCCCTTGCTGCTTTCCAAAACTTTTTGCAAATCTTTTGGTTTGCAACCAAAGTAAATCTCAAGAATAAAATAAAACACAGGTTTCACATAAACTAATCTTATTTCCTCCCCCCAATCTTTGCACATGAGCCCTTTATAATGAAAACCACCATGCTTAAGGATAAAATATGCATTTAGTTCTTCTACTAAGGTCCCCTGCTTTAGATTGCCACTTATAGCTAGGACACAGAAAGCCGTATAGCACAGCGAAAGACACCAAATGGATTGGTTAGACCCACAGTAATTGAGTGGCTCAGAGAAAAAAGGCAGAAGAAGTAGAACTTGAAAAGGATCTTGCACAGTTCCTTTCATCATCTTCTTTTAGGAGCAAGGAGGGGAGGGGGGAAAAAAGAAAAAAAAAAAAAAAACTTACAACTGCTCTTTTAAACACCTTTGGTGTTTTTCTTTCAGTGCGTGTGGTTCTCATTTTTTAAGCAGTTTTGGCAGGTGCTGCTGGTTGTTTGGAGATGCTTTGTTTTTTATTGCTCCCCTTCTTTTCGTCTGTACTGTAATTCTATTCTGAAAGTCACCTCCAGCAAGACCGTGTTTACAAGCAAAGCAAGACATGCTCAGAAAGGCCCATTTTAAACAACAGCACCAAGGTGTATAAAGCTGTTTACTATACGGCACCCTCCTCTCCTACACCTCCATCGCAAATGCAAAAACTGTACAGAAGGCCTCTGACTGCAGAGCAACATTCGACGCGCCTCACACCAAACCGCGCGCGCGTCTCCGGCGCGCCGCTTCCCGGGGCACCAAAGCTTTGGCCTCGGGCGGGCCACGGAGGCTTTGCGGCCGTGCAAGCGCAGGGAGAGCAGGAAGGCCAATCTGGCGCTGCTAAAATCACCTGGCGACACCCGCGCGTGCCGGGCTGGAGGGGGAGCGAGGGGAGCCGCAAAGCGGCAGCGCCTCCGCTTGCCGGGGCCCTGCCGCCGCGCTGCGGTCTCTGCAGGTACGGGAGGCCGCTCCTGACCCACTTTCCTCACCAATCTCCATTTAGCTCTACGCTAGTGATGCTCCTGGCATGACAATCAGATACTGCAGCCTGCAGTGCAGCTCGGTACAACACACTCGCAGGCTCCTAGGAAATTCAGTGGAAAAGTACTGTAGCACCAGCGCCTAATTAAGCCCCAGTCATTTTCATAAACTTAAAGTCAAATGCAGCAATAACAAAAAAAGTGTTTCCAGGAGACTTAAAATATGTCTTTGTTTAAAAAAAAAAAAAAAAATCTAGTAAATCTGCTAAGCATAAAGTAAATCCAAAAGATCTTTGCTCCTCAATGCTTGTGAAAGGAAAAAGCCATCAGAGCTAGTCTCTTTTCCCCAGATTACCTTATGATTCTTACAACCTGTGCCACTTAGAATCTGTCACAAGCCCTCCCACCTTCATGTACCTCTCACTAGAGAAGGGTTCTACCACTTAATGGCCAGTAACACTGAATTTAATCTCAGTACAGCTGTTCAAATTATTTTCCTACATGCACTTAAACCAAATTCCTCCCTCAGACCAGCACCACCTGCAATTAACTTCAGCTTTTCCCAGCACAAACAAGCAGGAGGACAGAATTTGCTCCAGGACACTCATCATTACACCAGGCAGCACAGCGAGGGCTCTGCTAGCTCCACAGTCAAGATCCAATTTGGGGGATTATGCTGTGACCAAGTAACCAAGGTGGATGAGAGCCCCTCTATCCAGAAACAAGCAACCACCAGCCCTTCTCCCATCCTCCACAGAGCAGTAACTTTACAAGTGGCCATAATCTGGACCTCAGTTTCCAAAATCCAGTTTCTAGGCCCATACACCTCATGACTGTAACGGGGCATAGTGCCTGCCCATACTCCCTGGGCACCTCGGTGCAGTGCAGCTTTCTGCAGTGAGACAGCCAGTGCAGGCAGCTCTCACTCACCTCAGGTGGGCTCCCAGCCTTTTCAGTATCGAAGAAACTCAAGTAGGACACACATAAGGGCCTCACTTACCCTCTCTTTAGCAAGAGCCAGGAGTTAATCACACCTGTTATACCAAAACAGTCCAAGTTACTCATCTCATGGTTAAAACTCCAGAATTCAAAACAAACCTGAAGCCAGCACAAACTTATGGTCAACAGTGGCAATAACTCAAAGAAACAAAAAAGCAGAGCTATGGCAACATCAAACATTTGATTAGACATGGACACTTCAGGACAAGGAACAAATTAGAGGCCTGGATCTTTTACAGGGATCCTTACAGAGGAGCAGCATTCCCACAGCGCACACGGTGCACGCTGCTGACAACTCATCAGCAGTTCCATCTTTTGCAGGAGCTTTCTTTATCCACGTGCAATGTGGCCAGTCTGGCTGGGAGCAAGAAATATTATTAAAAATTTCTTGTAGCTTGGCACATGTCATGCAAACTGACAGTGGTTTTTATTTGTACTATCATCATCACTCTAATTTACTGAATCAACTAAAGATTCCCAAAAATGGACCCCAAAGTGCTTTTGTAAAACCTCTGCAACAACTAGACTGATTATCCATTAAATGAGGCAATGCCAGCCAACAGCAAGAGAAAACAAAATTAAACATCCATCAGAATGTGCAATTCAGCCAAATCTCATACCACAGGCACCTATAAATATATGAGTCATTATAATAATGTACAAGGTAATTACATTTCATCACTCATTACCTTGACCCGAGGATGACCTCATCATCGGATGGAAGACGCAATCCAGACTCACATTTTTATGGCCGAGGAGCTCAGCAAGGAGCACAGCTTACATAAAGCAGAGTCTTTTAGCTAGTGGCTGCGTAGGCATGGAATAAACTCTACACTGTAAATCTGCTGTAGACTTTACCTTTTTTCCTCCAGTGGCCAGTGACAACCCAATAACCACCAACCTACCTCTTGCACCACACTCCTCGCAGCAGGCTGGAAACACACTCTTCACTTGCACTGAGCACTTCACATTTAAGCCTAACACAAGCAGACAAAATTTGCACAGGACTCTTGAGGGAGAGCGCAGTGAGGACACTTGTTTGCAAAAGATCTATCGTAACTCCCGGATCCCCGAGAAGCAAAAAAGGTATTTAGAAGAAGTGAAATCTCAGGCTACATGGTCTCTTGGCTGCTACCTAGGCCACAAGGCTCAACAACTGCGCTGGGATTACAGCACTGCCCTGTTAATCAGTAAAGGAGAAGGTAAGAGAGTGTTCAGAGCAATCCCAGGCAGGAATCCCCTGGACAGTTTTTTCCTTAGCATTAAATTTAACATCTTCTCCGACTTCAGTTCATCATGAGAAGCTATCGAACACAAAACTAGATCCAGCAGGTCACTTCTCTAACTTCATCTCAACCAAATAAAAGAGAACACAGTGAAGCCTGGAAGTGTATGAAGGAGCCCACAATTACCACAGAGGACCCGTCCATCCCGATGACAGGTGTTTCGCAGGCACATAACAGAACTTGCACTACACAGTTACAGAATAGCCTACAAAATCTCTTTTTATGACTTGTTACTTTATGTCCTGGACCATAAAAGTTTACATCTTTTCAGGAGATGATAGCAACTTTTATTTGCTTTTCCTATATGAACTTGGATATTCTTAATAACGGGATCTAAACACTCACTGAGTCTTGCTGCGTTCGGGTTTCTTCTCTCAAGCATTTGTTGCTGCTGTTTTTTTTTCTTTTTGGAAAAAAAAAAAAAAAAAAAGCTCTCTAGGAATTCAACACATTAATCCAAGTTGTTCCTGTTTGAACATCTGGCAGTAAAAGCAGAATGCATTCTGGTTTACACAAAAACCTACATAGCTAATAGATACCCGGCAAATCAAGGAAGCACTTTAGGGGCTGTAAGGTAAGATGCATTCTTTAAATTGCTTCTTTGCCCCAGAGCACTAAGTCAGAGCAAAGGAAAAACCACAAAAAAAAACATTGGTTTCAATGGTTACTTTCAGTATCACCGTGTTTAGCAGGCTGACGCTGGTGGTTCATTTGCAAATCCACACATGCCCCCGGGAGTGGGATCTCAGACCATTTAGCATCATGGCAAACTTCCAGCTCTTGGCAGGAGGGCTGTTTCCCTCCATGAATCAGCAACTGTCCATCAGACTGCAACATGTGAAGTGAAAAACCCACCCCATCAGCATAAAGCGCAGGCGCGTACGGGTGCGTGTGTATCACACAAAGGGCTTCTCGGCCTGTTCGCACAGCCCGCACAAGCACTGCTCTCAGCAGACACGCACGTACGTCGTTCGTCAAGCGAGCCCCACGCAGCCAAGCGACTCCTCACCCCCTGCACTCATCCAGCACCTATATAACATTCAGCACATTCTTTGCACTGTAAGAATTTTTGAAGAACAAAAGCATCAAGCGGTTACTTAGCGCTTCCCTCCCCAGGGCACCAAGGGACAGCTCCAGGTACCGAACCCCTGCATTCGGCAGCCTGCGGCTGCAAAGCGAGCTCCACTTGGGGTTTCTGATAATGCTCTGCAGCAAACGCCTTCCCAATCCCCACCAGGGAGACACAAACAAGTTACATGTGAAGCCTCTTCTTGAAGCACGCTCCAGAATTTTAACTGCTCCCTCTAATATGCACAACAGTTCTAAACATGGTAGCAAAACAGGTGACTACTGCCCTAATAAAGCAGACTTATCCTCAGAAAAGCTCTGAAGCAAATCATGTGCTCCGGAAATACATTACAGAAAAGCATATACTAATAATTGCTTGTTTTATTCTTTCTGTGTCCATCTCCCTCTTGCTGATACACAAGAGATTGCAGTATTCTTACTGCACAGCATCACTGCTAATATTAAGTAACAACAGATTTGCTGATCCAAAAATGCCATTTTTTAAAGAGGAAGGGGGACAACTACTACAACCAGAAATCCACTGCTCAAATCCAGGAACCAGCCATTTCTCCCACTGACCTCAAACAGAAATTACTAGCAAAATTATAACCCAATCTGTGGGTTGCAGCATAGCAGAACGCCTGGCTCTTCATTGTTTCTTCCCTTTGAATTATGCCCAGGACGTTGCAAATTTACCAAAATCTTAACCCTTTTCCTTACACTAGTCAAAATCTACATCTTGGGGATACACATTCATGGTTTGAGGCTATTCATAAATGTGCTCAGTGAACTATTCTTGCTTCTTGCAGCATTCATCTGTAGAGGGACTGAGCTCATTGAATACCTAACAGTCAAGTTATCAAACCACAGCAATATAGTTGAAGGGGAAGCATTTCATTTTTTTAAATGTAAAATGCATTTCAGTATTTTTAGTTGGATATGGGTGATCTACGTTTACACAGCCCAGAGCTGGATTTAACACCAATTTTAACAGCGAACTGTTTCAACTTGCACGTAAACAAACGTACTGCATTTCTTCATTAGCTGGAATTTGCTGCAGTCTGCCAGCCAGCTGCACTGCCTTGCATGCTGTTCTCTGCTCAGAGCACCACTATCAAACACTGGGGATAAGCTATTGCTCTCTTGGGAGACAACTTGACTACCCTATAAATAGTTTAGTGACATAAAACCCTAGCTCTAACATTTGTCCTAATACCTGCATTCACAGGATGCACCAAGTTGTTCCGTTTCTCATCTGCTTTTGGTTCTCCAAAGGTTTAGGGGAATAAAAAAAAAAAAATTAAAAAAAAAATAATTAAAAAAAAAAGAGCTCTTGGTGCTCTCAGTGGCACAGAACAAAAACTGCAGCTCCAGCACAACTTTATGCCACTTCTGCACCCTCCGAATCCCGGGATGCAAAGTCCAAACGCCCCGGCATAACCCTGGGAACATCTGCAATGCAGGGGCCGCAGTGACTGCATAGAGCAGAACATCCAAGCTATCTTTAAACTACTAGTTTGGGTGCTAGCAGCCGTCACGCTGCTCCAGGAGGCGCAGGCTGAGCCCTTCTCCGAGGGGAGGCAGACGCAGGGCAGAGCCAGCCCGGAAACCTGCGCTGCATCAGCGGGGCCGCCCTGCGGCTGCTGGGCGGGCCCTCCTGCCCTTCCTCTCCCCGGGCCGCACGTGTGGAGCGGGCTCTGCGGCCTCTGCAACGGCTGCGCTGCCCTGCGGCTGCCCCGGGGCTGCCCCGCTTAACTCCCGCTGCCAGCGGCACGCAGGGCCTTCAGATTGAGAGGACAGCTGGCAGTGTCCTCGGAGAAACACAGCCCCAAGTCCCTGCACCAAGGGGCTTTGTAGCTTGCTCTGCCACCCTCTCGCTTATTCTTGAAAGAATTCAGGGTGCCTTAATCTTAAAACAGAAGGACTTAACTGGCAATCCAAACATACCAGTCAAACTTCTGCCTTCTGATACTCACTGATAAAAACATATAGCTAACGTGCAGCTCAGCAGAAAAGTTTGGCAGGTTTCAAAAGAAAATCCTCTAGAGAAGCCTTTTTATAGCTGCAGTTTCTAATAATGCTGCCACAGGAGAGCTTGCACCTTCCCCGGCTTGTGGTTCCCTTTCTGGAACGCGAACGCCCACAGCCTCATGCCCACATCTTTTCCTGCAGAATGTGACGTGCTCTAAACCAGCTGAGCGACAGACCCGCGCACAAGCTGCCCGAGGAGCCCCGGCCACGGCCTGTCCCAGCACAGCTGCCTCTTTCCTCACAATGCGAGGAAAATTCACCCGGACACACGAGCACTGCGGGCACATGAAACAAAACGGTTCCTCCAGCTATTACTTTTTCCTTCTGTATCTAACACTTATCAGGCAGTGCATTTAAAGAAGGGCTGGAGTGAAAGGAGACAATTCTATGGAACTGCTCAGCTCTGCATGTCAAAGAACAACTAAGCACAACTTGGTTTTCAAAATCTCCCATATCACATCTCAAAAAGCAGTCTGGCCTAGAAGCTTCAAGCACATTTAACTCAAGAGCCCTTGACAACTTCTAATGCATAGGCTATTTATCATAAAATTAGGTGTTTATTTTTGGACTTCACCTTGGAACAGGAATGAATGGCTGTTTTGTCCGCATGAGAAAAGTTTATAAATCTTGCCAGGCGTATCAGAGTTATGCCTCAGGTACCTTACACAGACTACAAAGATATCCAGAGCTCACTGCAAAACCTACCTGGTGCCGCAACAGTTATGGCACATTTGCCTCAATATGAAATCAGCCACCCAGATTTACCATTTCTAGATAAGTAACCACCCATTTAAAAGCTTTTAATTGTCTAGGGTAATTTCTAAGTTACTCACTTCTCCCCCACAACTCCTACCCGCACTTCAGTTCATTATGGATACTTTTCCATGACATCCAAGCGCCCAGCCCTCTGGCTGGAAAGCTCCCCGAGGCTAGGGAGAAGCTGGATTGCTCGCAGCCCTGCAGAAGGCTCCTCCTCAGCGCGAGGCTTCCTCACGGGTGAAGGGCTGGCAATTCTGCGCTGTCGCACCCCGCTGGCTTCCTGCACGGCAATTCACATTAATAGGTATCATGGGGAATAACCAGTCCCACTGCAAGCTCATTAGGAAAGGTCCTTTTACATTGCCTTTGTCTTTGAAGAACATCAAATCTTTTCAACTATTTAAGCATCATCCTGAAACGTCACCATTAGAGTACCTACAATAGGAAGGAAGGGAATGACAGTAACTGACACTTCAAATGACACTGCTACAGCTTTCTCGCTGCTCTCCTGTGTCCCCCTGGTACATCTCTTGTATTTACTTATGCTGCCTACACTACTTATGCTGCCTGGAAAACAGTATTTTTGTTTGCATTTGTGCAGTACCTAGCATAGATCAAACAAGCCACTGTGGGAATACAAATAAATGAAGGAAGACTTATTTGGGATTGTTATAAGCAGAAAACCTTGAGAAAATTTGAATTCCTCTGTTCAATCCTAGTGATCTGCATCATTTATTTGGACTCCTTACACTTGATTTTGTGACCTTCCACAGCATTATTTCTATTCCAGTCAGATTTTCATACTCTCACACCACACACAACGTGGCCACAGCATTGGCTTATAAAGAATGCACAAGATCCCTTGTAGGCGTCTTGCAGACTTCAAACAAAAGTCAGAGTCTTGGGCACGGATAACACTGTTTTTTAAATAAAATTCATTATGAGGCCTTTAATTCAAACCCAAAGTAAAAAGCATTAAGAGAATAAAAAAGAAATACAGGAGAAACAAAAGCAGTACTTTTAGCACAGTTATTTCTGGATAAAGCTGACTTAACATGTCAAAAGTAATTCAGGTAATAAGGAGGGGGGGGGGGGAAAAAAAAAGAGAGAGAGAACCAGCTTTGAGTTTAAAGGTTCATAGACATAAGTCTCAGCAAGAATAAAAATGAAGGGAACTTCTTCAGACAAGCAAAGATCCTTAAAAGAACCGCAGACAGCATACATGATTCTAGATGACTAATGCTGTAACTCAGAAGAAACACCTGAATAAAAATGATTCCCATGAATCAGGACAGCCTTTTCCAAGAAACACTTTAATGATGATAAAGTCATATCGGTATCACCTCTAAACAACCTGGCCTCCTTTTGGCTTTCTGATTACCCTTGAGAAAAATAAATAATTTAATTCAGCATCACAAACATTGGGTTTTCAGTTTTCTGAAGGACAGAGACGGCTTCTGGTAAATAATTTTAGAAGCTTATCTGTCATGCAGACTGTGCATCTACTACTACACACAGGGAAACAGAGGACACGGAGAAGAGCCTACAACTACAACAACTTTTACAAATTGAGGAAATTTCAGCACACACCAACGTGACAATTTCATATGGTCAAAGAGCAATTTATGCTTGAGAACAGCACATAACTAGAGAAAGAGCAGAACAAAGTTTCGAAACCAAATGATTGCTTTAAGTATCAAGACCAAGGGCACTGCTTTTAAGGGTATGGATACTTTAACCTCACTGGATTTTCTCCTTTGCAAACTTCCAAGCATGAAGAGAATAAGAGCAAAAAAACACAACAACTAGTGCAATGCTTCTAGGTTAGAAGAAAACACCACCACATCAAACCACCAAACCATGAAGCAGGTTTTTTGCAAGTTAACTGTCCCTGTTAATTGCTAATTTTCACAAGTTAGCAGTAATCCCATCCGCTAGTTGGCACTGCAAAGCATCTACCTGTCACTAATGCTATTGCCTTATTTTATCCAAGTAGGTACTCTGAGGCTCTGACTCTTCATGCATTTTTTCCATGCATTTGGCTAAACAGAAAATGTGGATTACAGCTGATGAGGCAGAGAAGAGCACAGTTTGATTCCCTTCTCTCTCACTGGTTGCCTTCCTAGCAAGAAGCATCCTGCCTACAAACTGACCTTGACTTCTGCTTAGTCCCTCACATTTAAATAAACCTGAAAACTCACTTCCCTGTCAGTCTACTCTATTACTGCACTGGATTGAAGCTTCATAGGTTTTAATTTTGAGCATGTGTGGAAGGAGTACTGGAGATAGAAACAAGATCTTTGGATCATAGGACAGTTCAAACTGGAAGGGACCTAAGATACTAATCATGATAAACTATTACCCACATACATCAAGTGCACCAAATACACATGTAAACTGCATAAGCAGTCAACACCTAAAGCTGTTCATGTAATGTTATCATACACATTAAGATACTGAACACAGCCTCACACACTTCCATTAAATTATGTTTCTATCCATGCTGAGACATTTTTTCATTACATAAAAAAAAAAAAAGGCAATTGTTAAAGTGGATTAACCCACCAGCCTTTGTTGATATGTCTGCATACTCATATCCAAACACCTTCATATTAAGTTGTAAACTTTCCCAGTACCCACAACAGCGAGGCCGTAATTATTATACTTTGTCCAAACGGTCAAGCAACTGAAGAATTCTTGGGACAGCCTTAAACATGAACACAGCAAGTTTTTTATTTTTCCTTTTCGAGTCCCGCTGTACTGATCTCACATGAAAGGACTTTTCAACTCTGACTTTTATGAGGCAAGCTCCCTTTTCTGCAAGTATTTGCTCAGCACAACCCACACTTCACATTTCCATTCCGGCATCATCAGCACCACTCACTAATAGAAACCGTCTCCTACAGTCTGAGGATGCGTGGGCTGGTTTTGGTCACCTTTTCAAAACAAAGCCAATTCAGAATGCAGGGCAAGCAGGGAAGTTTCCTCCCAAAGTGGCAAATTACTTTCCTAGATTTCAGCAGCTGAACAGAAAGCTGGAATGGAAAATGTTCAGCTGCCTGTGCACACGCAACAGCAGCTACAGAAACATTAAAATATACTAGTTAAGGTTCATCATATTGCAGTTAAAGTTTGCTTTTCTCTAATGGCCTATGGGCTATCACACTGCAAACCTTCACAAGAATAAATTAGGCTTTCCAAGCATTAAAGGCACATTAACAAGACATAGGTCATGGGAAATTTAAACTTCAAGTACTTGCTGAATCCAATAGATCACAGAGACCAAGTCAGTATTAAAGGAGGAAGAAGGTTACACTGACTGAAATAAAGCTCTCTGAAATGATTAAATAATTTTTCCAATGCTGTGATAACATATTCTAGTGGCCTAGATATCACTGAAAGAGTAATTTAGACACAATTTCAATTTTAGTCATTTATTGAAACACTTAACCCTCTGGCACAATCCCAGAAAATTTCTTAAGTTCAATACAGAAACTTTCACATCAGCCTGAGCAGTAACTAACAGTATCCTACACCAAACCGCCTAAGTTGTAAGCTGCAATCACACAGACAGCAATACAGCACCACCTTTTAAAACTGTCTCCAATCTTTCTGTGCTCTTCAATTACATCAACAAACCTTAAGAGACTTGGCAGCAAATCTTAACTCCTCTCACCAACTATTGCACTGAACAAGTTATTAGCCAATTCATTTGCTTATCCTTAGCAAACAAAGCCAGTATGCTTATTCTTGCTCATAAGCAAATATTTAGTTCTGCAAAAACATTTGTACTGAGCCAAAATCTGTTACACTTAAACATCTTCAGCTTTACCTCACTTCTCAAATCAATACTAATCAAGCATACTCTGCAGAGCTGAATGCAAAACTGGGTGTTTCATCAAATTGACAACTAGAGCACTTAACCAAAAGCACTTTTTTAAAGTGTTATCTAAAGCTAAATTAGAAGTTAGCTTAAAAGCCATCAGACTCGAGAGACAACGTAAGACTGCAATCTTGCTCTGACTCAGGTGTTGAGACCTGAAGTTGCAGGTTTAAGTTTTTTCCCTTCTTCCTTACAGACATACTTTTGAGGCTTGCTTTAGTTATTAATAGAAACAGAAGCTCAAATATGCATAAGAATCATGGGTCTGAACAATAAACAAATACAACTTTCAAGAAAAGCTTGCCTTAGCACGTGCACTCAGCCTCTCATAGGTGATCACTATGATTACATTAGCTGAGTATCAGATCAGATCACTGCTGTCATCATAGTCTGTTCAAGTTGACCCAGCTGCTCCTGCTTCATTTCAGTCTCCAGTTAAGACTACTACACATTTGCACTGTCTGCAAACAGATACAGAGACCCACACGGAGTTTTACTACAGAAAAGGATGCTTGCTAAGGGTTTTTTCTGCACCTCTCTCATCCTGCTCTATTCATCAGGGACCTAAGTCTTGTTTTCCGCTCGTGTTGTTACCTTTTCTTGGCAGTATGCTTTGAGCTAGGAGGTTGTTGCAAGGCAGCTCACGTGAGCGCACTAGCTGGACACGGCGCAGGGCCCTGCCGGGCCTTATCGCGGCCAGGAAACACCAAGTGCAGCGCAGACGACACGTTCTTTGCAGCTTCTAGGTGGCAAGATGTGTTTGTGCTGACCACCGACTTGGCTAATGAACTGCTTTTGTACAGTCATCTGAAACTGCTGGTGTAGCCTTTCCGCTCTCCTGTGCCCACACAGCTCACAGAGCACATTGCCCTTCCTGCAAGCTATGGGGGCCTTCAGTTCTACCCGCATCCCCCCACAGTAAAGGCAGGCTTTTACAAAGTGATTTGCAAAGGACTGAAGGAGAACATTTGGAGACCTTCCTACAATCAGCCAAGCTCATGCTATGAGGAAGAGGTGCCGAAGGCACCTTCTAACCGCTTGAAGCCTTCCAGTCACTTCAGTGCCTCTCACAGCAGGATCTGCCCGTGAGGAGAGGGGACTGCGCTGCATTGCCAGAGGATGGGAAAGCTTAGTTAAACACCGGGCAGCTCTGCTGCAAAACTCAGCTGAAAAGCTTGACACAGATCCAGGGGAAATAAAACCCTACTGCATCTCACCTTAGGTGTTAGGCTTGGCTGGGAAAAAGGGTGAATACAAAGAAAAAACATGAAGAAAGTCCTTTAAGTTTCTGCAGCATGGTAGACTCTTCTTTTCACGCCAAAAGCAGTGCAAAAGAAAGAAGCTGGATAGCATATGGAAAGCGTGTCCTTGAGACAGTGACTGACAAGCCCTATCCCCACATAAGCACCACACAGACTGTAGATTTGAAAAGTTTCAAAGGCTGAAGATACCTGCTTGTAGCCTCTTCAACTCTCTTTTCCCTGAAGTTTGCTCAAAGTCTTTTCTCTGAAAAATATTTAAGTATCAAATGCTTATGGCTAAATACACTTTTACTTTTTCCCCCCTAAAAAAAAAAAAAAAAAAAAGGCAGGTAACAAGGTGCAGCCACCGTCCTCTTCTCACGCTGTACAGGGGGTGGACGGCGCCACGGGCTCGTTGCCATGTGTGGGGCTGTGGGGCTCCACAGGGCAGTCCCAGACAAGAACGAGTCTCTTGGGCAAGAGAAAGCAGCAGGGGAAACCACAGCAGCAAAACACCTCTCGAGGAAGCTTCAGCTGGGGTCTGGGCAAGGATGATGGTCCTGTAGAAATCCTCAATACGTGAATTACAAGTGCGTGCAAATGACCTGAGCTGCTGAGAGGTGCAACTCAGATTAATATATGACAGCTAGGGGAATTCTTATAGAGCTTCTCCAAAATCCAAGTACTACCCTTCCGTTACACCTAGCTATATAGAAACTGCATGTAACAAATGTCTAACACCCATAAATACAAAGCACTACTTGTGACACCTGTCCTTTGCTGTGAATTAAAAACTCCTGAGTTGATTACTTTAAAACAGCCTCATTAAAGAGCAAATCTAGAGTTTGTAAATTTATTTTTGCTAGCTCAAGCATACAGCTAATTTAACAGCACGGTTCCAATTGTCTCAATATTTCCAATTCATTTTTTTCCCTGAGTATCAGCCAACATATAGTATTGAGCCTAAAAAAAGGGAAAATAAGCCAAGAAAGGTAGATGGAATCCAAGGGTTAGTTATTTGCTGTATTACACATTGTACTCAACAAACGTGTAAGCACACAGTACAAACACATCACAGGGAGTTACATTTATCTGAGTAAATACATTTTGCAGTTTGGTCCTATTTTCTCAAAGAATATCACAGTTTCTGAATGCTCAGCCCAGTAGCATCAAAAGAAAACAACAGAGTGTTTCTCTCTTTGGACTGAGAGGGAAAGCGCAGGCAGGCTCACTGCGTGTGAGGAGGTTTTTCTCAACTATGTTTTCTGCTGCCAAAAATATAATAAGCGGCAATATAATTTGGAATCCCTTTAGTAATAAAGGTATCTAAAAGAAGTTGTCAGTAAGTGAAGGGGGAAGAAGGGAGTGCAGGCAAAAAAGGTGTAAAGAGCATCCTGAAATGTATGTCTGAACTGAGCAGTGGTACATCAGCGGTCCCCCAAGTACTTAGCATTACTAAATTTGAAGTCCTCCAATAAAATCATTTTATTATGATTATCTCTGGCATGGCAAGTTAGGCATGAATTCAACATAAGTGAATAGAAGCTCTTTTCTCATTGGCTTTCTGCCAGTCTAGCTGCAACACGAGGCTTAACTCGTTGTCATCTCTGAAGAATCTGAACACTGGCAGCCTTGGTGGGGCTCTGAAGCCATTTGACCACCAGATAACCATAAATATCTTTAGAAACCCCCAGAAGGGTGAAATGAGGGCACTGCCCTCATTTGCTGGGGAAAGGACGGGGCGGGATGCCAATGATCTCCTATGAAAGATACACATTACATCTACATGATAACTTATTTCCTATTTCTGGACAGCTTTTCAGCTCAATTAAAACAACCCTACCTTAAGAAGGTTAAATAGCCATCACTGTAATTCATAAATACCACCTTAATTTTTTTTGGTTAAAAAAAAAAAAAAGTACATTTTGCTGCTGTTTTCAGAGCCATCTACTTAGAGGAGTTTCCCAGAAGTAATAGCTACATGAGAATTAAGAAAAATGCAATGGTTTCCCAGTCCACTTCCTGTTATCTGCTCACATTTTGAAAAATTCTTAAAACTGTATTCCCCAAAGTCATGAAGCTTTTTTTGATAAGCAAATTGTCTATTCATTTATAAATATATAGATATTTTCTCCAAAAATAGTTGCTGATCTTGAATTTTAACTGCTTTATAACTGGAAGCAATAAATCTTTAAGAAAAAAATCAGGATGTCTATCTTATAATGGTTAAATTCTAAAAAAGGAGCAGAAGCAGTTAAAAAAGTGGCTTTTTAATACTTATTAATTTATCACTGAAGTACACGAACGTTATATCAAACAGTGCTCTGGAAAAACATAGTAAGAACATAATAAGAATTCCCCACTCTCTCCTGAAACACTTGTTCCCAGGAAAGGGGACTGAGAAGAGAATGGGAGAAGCAAAAGGGACCTAGAGAGAAAACGGCAAAGCTTCCGAGCTGGCATTTTCAGCACCGTACCTCTAAAGAGGCTAACAATTCTTTTCTCCTTGATCATGAAATACAGGTTTTTTCCTTAGAACATTTTTATTTGCCTTTTCTTTGGTAAATAATCCTGCAAAGCATCAGCAACAGGATCACAGGGCTCAGCTATCTTTGCCAACATCTGATTACGTGCCACATACACCCGATTTAGCGAGCCCTCTGCAATCAACCGCCAGGCGACTAAGAATAAACCCCCAGGCAAGTTTTAAAATAGGCGACAGTTTAGCACTTTTATTCTTACAAAACTAGGCGCATCATTTTTACTTCCTTTTCTCCCTTCTCCACCTTTCACCAACATTTTCACTGACTGTTTGCTGGGCAAACATTTGGCGATAGCACCCACCAGGCCCAGGAGACAATGAACAACTGCTCACCGAGTTCGGGACCTCGGTGAGGCTGTAGCCACGTAGCAACACAGCATTTTGAAAGGACCAACACGAAAGAGTGTTGGAACCACTCAGGTCTGACCCACTCAACCATCTCACAGCATCACTCGGCCCAGCCCCAGCTGCAGAGCACACATCAGGGAGCAACTCTTCAAAAGTAACACTTTCTCAGTGCAGCAGAAGTAAAAGAAACATTAGCATCCTGATGATCCATATTTTTATACCAGCACATTTCTTGACCTCAGGGTCCAGAGGCTGGTCAGCCACGTAAAATAGATGATTAGAATCATAGAATCACAGAATGCTTAAGGTTGGAAGGGACCTCTAGAGATCATCTAGTCCAACCTCCCTACACACACAGGGTCACCTACAGCATGTGGCTCAGGACTGTGTCCAAGCGGGTCTTGAAGGTCTCCAGAGAAGGAGACTCCACAGCCTCTCTGGGCAGCCTGTTCCAGGGCTCTGTCACCCTCACGGTCAAGAAATTTTTCCTTAAGTTCCTGTGCAACTTTTGGTGCTTCAGTTTGTGGCCGTTTCCTCTAGTCCTATCAGTGGCCACCACTGAGAAGAGGCTGCCCCATCCTCCTCACTGCCTCCCTTG
>VZSV01000113.1:2129017-2147509 GCA_013398735.1 Nothocercus julius | reverse complement strand
AAAAAAAAAAAAAAAATTCACTTCTCAACCGAAATTCCCATCTCCCTCCTCCTATACAACCTAGCAAAGCTTTCTCTTATGAAGGATATGAGGAAAACTTTGGCTCTACATGAACAGGGCCCCATACCCAAACTGAACACAGCCCTTCCGTCCATGCAGCGCAGCGAGAAGTGCTCAGCCCTGCACAGGGACTCCTCACTTCTTTACTGCTGCAGCAAGTGTTTGCTGCAATATGAATGATGTACTGGACATACCACAAACTGTAAAGCAATAGCTCCTCCAAAGGGAACAGTAACCCAACAGTTCCAGAGGAGCTTTGGAGAGGTCACTATACAGGACATCATAGCAATTTTAGTACACAGAAGGAAGAAACCCCCCTCTCTCTCGGGGAAGAAAGCAGATAGGCCATGAGTACAGAGACAACAGGCAACATGGAAGATGATTTTAAGGAGAGCACTTTAGAATTTAACTAGATTTTAACATCAGTTCAGTGCTTTGAGCCTTTTGTCCTCGATTCCTTAACTCTTGAGATCAGTTTCTCCACTTCAGTTTTTAACAATATCAACACAAGTGCAGAAGAAATCAGCAGACCACAACTTGACCCAGGTTCAGTTTGATCATTTAAAATAGGCTAGATCATTTAAAAGAGATAGAAAGATAGGCTGTGAATAAGGATTATATTAATTTTAAGCCTCATTTGTTAGATCAACTTACTGTATTAAAATAAAAATCAAAGTTGTTAATCTGTGGTAAATACAGAAAAGAATTCATGCTCTCCACATTCATTTTAATTCAGCTCCCAAGTTGGACATCTTCAAATGACAACAAAAGGAAAAAGGGCATTTTGTGTAGAGAAAGACAGCTAAAACTTATACCTATTCCACATAGCCTACGCAAAGTGAAGAAGAAAAAAAAAAAAAAACCCACTCCAGCTTTATTTCGTAACCTTGAAGTGAAGCAATTCAGGCTCTTATTATCTGCTTTTTCCTTTTCTCATCAATACAGCTCCTCTCAGGGTACAAATGATGCTTACTCTTGATCATGCTCTTCTTAAATCATCTTCAGGCTGCTGGCCTCGTGAAGAACGATGCCTGCTCCAGAGCACTGCCATTGCTAATCACTCAAACCAGGCCTCGCATAGGTCTGCAAGGAGGAGCAGCACTGAGGGCAGCAGAATGAAGACGAGATGGTTTTTGCTCTTCCTTTTCAAAGGATTTATCCAATTGCATCCCTTGCATTTGCCTTCATGGATCATTTGTCCTGCCAAGTGCACATTCCTCCCAGCAAAAAGCTAGGGCTGCCTTGCGTTGGCTTTATGTTGTACCAGAAACAACTTCATACTCGAGGCATTGCCCAAAGCACAAATAAGAAACAGGATGAAAGGCAAGCAACTGTGGCGTTCTTTGCCGATATCCAACGACAAAAACAGGAACACCAAACTAAAGCGGGCAGGAGCAGTTTGGGACTAGGAGGGAACAGTGGATGGGAGGGATTATGCCCAGCTGTGGTACCGTGGGCTCCGAGGCTCCGCTGAGTGCCTGGAACACACACGCAAACACAGGACAAGGCTCACGACGGGCAGCGGGTGCCTCTTCTGACAAAAACCCTGTCGTGAAATACATTACCAGGCCCTGAGATGCAACACACATTCCACAGCTCGAGTGGTCGAGAGCCTGCAGCCCTTTGCCTTTTGACCACCAGCTTCACTGCAGGGAGATGTTTTTGACGGGACATCTGCCTATATAGGGCCTATGCATGGCCTCCCACAGGCTGCATCTCAGCCACCACAACAAAATAATATTCACAGGTGGTAGAGGCTACATTTTGCGCCAGACTACGGCCAACACTCTGAGCCCCTGGGTAATGCTTTCTTTCTGATCTTCTCCACGGTTTCGATACAGTTGCGTTGCCTCAAATTAGCCATATGAAAAGAAAACTCACAATACCTCTCAGGGAGGTTACAAGGTAAATAAATATTCATGATGTGTTTAGAAGCCTGAGAGAGAAGTTGTTCCATTTTTATTGTGTGTCTGCTAGAGAAAGGCCCCTGGTTAAACAGTTGCGGAGGGCTCCAGACAGCAGCAGCACAGCAGTGGGGCAGGGTCCCACCTCGCCTGCCACACTCCAGGAGAGCTGCCCCCAGCTCCTGAGCACAGCGTTAGCTGGGAGTATCCAGCAGCTTGAGCTAATGGGAGCTTTGTTTACACCCAGGAACAAATCAGGTTCTGAATGCAAAAGCCTTTTACAAATTTGAAATAATGGAATCGCATTAACTCCAGAGCTTACAGGAAAGGCAGTGATGGCTCTTACTACAGCGTTTGGAAAAGTCCTGTTAGGAAACTGTTCTCATTATCTTAATGCACTCAGAAAAAAGATATATATATACACACATACACATATATATATAGAGAGAGAGGGAAAAAAAAAATTCCTTCCTTACCTGAGATGCTCCATCAAGGCAAGGCACTGAAGTAGGGATGTTACATAACGGCTCCAAGGGTTGTTCAGATGCTCCGCACGCCTCCTGTCCATCGGGAGCCACCGCACGCCTTCCAAGCTGCCCGTAGTCTGCTCTGCCCCAGGTGAATACCCTGCCAGTTTCTCAACACAAAACATGTTTCAAAATTATTTATTCATCAGGGCCATGGAACATCTGAGTAAAAACTCAGAACTAGAACAAGCCTTAATTTAATGTATTTACTTCTTGAGCCATAATTTAAAAAAACTCTTTAAACTAACTAAAAACATATTATGATATACCTCTACTCAGTTACTCAAACTTCATTTTTTTCATCTTTGGGGTGGCTTGGGCTGTAAATGAAACCATCTCAGTAAAGCTGCATGATGTTTTGCATACAATGCTCATTTCAGTTATACAAAAGTCATTTTTAGCTTAACAAAAGCTCACACAAAACAGTTTATTCGGAAACATGAAAGATTTTTCTTGCTTCCAAATATTTGCTATAGAGACATCTACGCTGTGTCCTGTATTTAGCATAAGGTTTGAATTTTCCTTATAGAAGATACCTTCTGTCATAACTTCTTCTAACAGAGAAGTGGTTCTCTGGACAGCAACTGGTTAGTCAGGAACATGACCACAGTTGTCTTTAAGCATTGGAAACAACGGATTTGTTCTCACAGAAATCACACTCTGGCCAAGAAAAGATTACCTGGAAGCAGCAAATCTCATTCCAGTCAAGAAAACCTTAAGCGACCTTGAATTATATACATACTTAAGCTTAGCCTCAAACCCCTCTCTAGCCCTGAGCTCAAGCAAGTCCTCAAGCCAGTGACAGGCCAGAAAGTCATTTTTTTCCACAGTTCTATTTCAATTCAAGCAACTATGCTTAAACACACACATGCTTCTCTCCTCATCAGTCAGTACGGACACATGTCTCAGACTGCCCAGGGAAGGCACCTGGGGCTTGTATTAACATATGCCATCAAACAGACCTCTGGAAACCTCAACACCTCCCATTTCCATTTTTCAAAATATATCTAATACATAAAAAGTATACGCATCTTCCATAGAAATCTGCTAACAGTTTCTCATTCAGACCTTTCCAACATCTCTTCAGTTTCATTCTCAGTTCACTGATAATGCTTCCCTGAAATAATTAAGGGATAAAATTAGTTGTCCTCTCCTTTCAAGGACACAGAGATTTTCCTCCTTTGGAACTTCCTGGCACTTCAGGGAAAAGAAGAGACCAGTCACAAACTACTTTTGATACAAGAGGTGTCTTTCAGTACAGCAGTTTCACTTGGTTAGGTTAAATCATTAATCAAATCATTAATCATTAAAACAAGCTTAAGCAAATTGCCAGCTGAGATGAAGAAAACAGTTTGCAATTGCATTTAAAAAATTAGCATATTTAGCTTATGCTTTGTATAGACCTCTGCTAAAAACATCTGCAGCTACGGAAATGTTGCAAAAAAGCTCCTGCATCAGTATGCAGTAACAAATTTACATGAAGGCTTAGCCTTCGGACTTTTCTATGAGACCAACTCACTGCACCTATTCAGAACCACATCAGTGGACTAAAAACGGACAGCTCTATCTTGCATCGGCTACAGGAACAGAAGCTGAATTTTATGGAATTTAAAGCCAGAAAGAACATCTGTATCATCTAGCTATATCTTTAATATATCTCAGGCTCTAAAATTCTGCTCAGGCATTGCTGTATTAATCCAAAGGACTGTAGCTGAATATTCATTTCCACTTTCAGAAGCCAAAGGCATGGACTGCAACCAGCAAAAACATCAGCAGCCCAGAAGGCCTTGGAACAGGCTGAACACAGAGAGCGCCACGATGTTCAGCCACAACTAAGTGCCTTCCATCCGCAGGGTCCGTCCTCTCCCCGGGCAGACCCCAAACCACCTCCACATGCAGAGCCACCGAGACCTCCACGAGAGCTACCTGCAGAGTAGGGCTGCTTACAAACAGAAACTAATTGTCACAAATTCGCTTTTTTGTTGTCACTACTAGGGAAAAAAAGTTTAGAGTAGCAATTGATAGGCAAACATGAAGAATATCCATTTGGAAAAGTGAAAATGAGATGAACTAACTTTTGCTTTCAAGAACAAAATTGTTAAAGCCCAAAGATTAGGTAAGCAGCCAACTAGCTCGGTGCTCATAAAGAGCTACTCCAGTCAGTGGGAATTCATGTCCCAGAGCCGCTGTCGATGGGGAGCATGGAGCATCCCCTCTCCTGCACTCAACCTCCCACTTGCAGCCCAACCATTCCTTCTTTTCAGCAGAATACATCTACTGTGGGATCCCTGGAAAAAATGACTTTTTTGATTGTCTTCTGTAAGAGATCCTAACAGGAGATGATATAGAAAAGTCTTTATGAAACACTCATCATATTTTCAGCACTCCAACCAACTCTCATTCTGAAGTGGAAATTTCAGGCTGAGGCAACACCAATGCACAGAAAATTCCAGCCCAAAAGGTTAAAGTCTTGTCAAAACCCTAGGCAAAAAAAAAAAAAAAAAACACTGAATTATGACAGAAAGTGCTAAGCAATTGTAATGAAATGTATTGCTACTGTGTCACTTATAATATAGATGGTATTTTAAAATGTTCTAAAAATATTTGAGAAAGACATTAGTCATATGGAGTAAGGAGGTTGCAGGATGAATTACTTAAGAACGAAGGGTGATATAACAAGGAGTGTTGTTCTAATATTAGAAGAGAACAGTTTTTAATTAGAAGTCAGGAAAACATATACAGTGACGAGTCAAGTGGACAGAGAATACATCAACCATTGAAGTGGCAGAGGCATCAAAAAAATGAGGAATTTCATACCAGACTACATAGTAAAAGGGCAAAAAGGCAGGAGCTACTTCTACAAACTGGGAGAAAGAAAGAAGCATAAAATGTAGGAAAGCTTTTCTGGTCTGTGAAGATACTAACCACGCTTAGCAAGACCTTGGTCTTCCCATGCTCTGAGCAGGACCGCCCCAATTCAACTGCTGCTCAACTGAGCATCCGCGTTGTCCAATCTGACTTCATCGCAGTTGTTCCTTTTAGCACCAGGCAAAGGATCCAGCAGGCAGGGCCACCGGCTCCGCTGCCACATGGCGACAAGCAGCAATAGATACAGCCCCTGCACTCGCTGCCACCGCAGGCTACATCTCGAGTGGGGCAAGCAAGGAGTGTGGCTCTTCCGAGAGCTCGGCGAGCAGGACACAAGGCAGAGGATTAAAACAGAAAAAAAAATCTCCAGCAGCCCCCTAAACAAATATATAGAGAGAATACAACCATAGGCTACATTCTGCAAGGTCACACAGACCTAGATGGGGCTTCCTGCTGCTCTTTGAGCTGCCAGGAGAGCGGTCGGCGTCAGTGCAGAGTCGGCAGCAGACCGGCTGCCTCGCAGCACCAGAGCCCGCAGGAGGTGCGGGAAGGGGTGCGCACACTCACCCAGGCGCTCGGGGCACTGCACCAGCGGCCCACGGTCACAAAGGCTCCTCTGCGTTTCCTCCAAACCTTCCCCCTGTGCTAATGCTGCTGCAAAGCACAGTTGGTTGAGAATGGCCTCCAGATTACAAAATTAGAGTTGCGAACTTGCAGATTTTGCAAGTCTAGCAACACTACATATAAAGCACTTCCAGTTTGCTCCCTGACTGCAGCTCTTACTGTGCTGCTTTATGCTGTTGCTGAGGATGTACCGTATGCTATTTTTTCCACTTTCCCAATCCATCTGCTGAGCCATACAAATATTTGGAGACAATTATCAATGAAATATCCATTTTGGTCTTAAAAATAGGCCTGTTAAACAACAGGCAAATAGGGACAGTGCAATTTACCTACTTTCACATAGACTCAGCTTCATCTTTATATCATTTTTTCCTGCTCTAAGATAATATCCTGATTGCACTAGTTTATCTCCTTGAAGCATCTATTCAGTATCCAAACTTGCTTTGAACTACCCTTTCATAAATACTAGATGAAAGAGTTCTAGGTTATCTTGATTCATGGCTGCATTAACAATTACTTTGCAAATGAGCTCTGGATATTCACAGTGAATGCTTAATCTTATTCAAAGCTGAATTAGGAAGAAAATTCTTAATGTCTCCTTTCACATGAAAACTCACAGGTGCACACATTAAAAACTGGTATTTACAGATCATTTTCCCTTTCTCCCTGCCCAGCACAGGGCAAACCAGCACCTTTCCTAATAGGAAAAAAGACTACAAGACATCCTTATAAAAAAAACTTCCCCTGCTCTGGGTTGGCTGAAGACAATTTTAATCAAGCATTACAGGAACTTGAAGGGCATCACCAATACCCCTGCAGCAGCTATGGATTTGTCACCTAGGATTCCTACATACTTCAAGCAGGCCTAAAATTTCTGCTATTCTGAGCTACACTGGAAAGCTATAAATGTGCAAAGAAGTTTATGAGCAGGACACACCCGCCAGGCACCTAAAGCATCTCACATGGCTAGTATCAGCATTTCCTGCTGTGAACAAGTGGCTTCCCACCGTGATCCACCTCTGTTGCTTCAAAAGGCAACAAAAACAAAAGGAAAAAAAGAAAACCAGCCCAGGAACCCAATGCACACTGTGAAAGAAAATTTCAGCCAGCCAGAAGGAACAACGTTGCACACCACTGACATAAACAGATACACTATAAGGAATATTATCCAGTCTCCTTTCAGAAATTTCCAAAAATATAAAAATATCAGACATACCCAAGGACTCAGATGACCATGCAGTGTAATGGAAAATACTCAGTAAGACAGGTAAAGCAATTAGGATGAAGACAAAAAGAATGTCTCTCAGAGAAGAGGTTTGGACTATAACAGCTTTTAGCACAAATAAAATCTTTAGGGTGCAGACTGAGAACTCCTTAGATAACAGTTTGCACCAAGGCTGCCTGAGAAACCTGGGGCATGACTGGTTGTTTTCAGCCCAGGGCACTCCCCTGTCCTGTAAAGAAAACACCCATGATGAAGAGGAAGATAAGCTCTATTTTTCACCTGGCTGAAAAATAACCTGGGGCTCGGCAGTACCTGGGGCAGGCAGTGACCTGGGGCAGTGCTGTATTAAGACAGGTTAATGTTCTGTATGATAGGACAGAGATAACTTGCAGCTTCACATGACATGCTAAGTTTATCACGCACTTCAGTATATTCATTTCTAACAGGACTGTCGACTCATTTAACATTTCAACAGCTTTGATTTTCATTCATTAAAGAGAAACAGATCAGCGAAGCTTCTTCATTTTTGCTTCCATAGTTACACCAAGTTTTGCCGCAAGATGGGCAATGTTTAGTTACTGGGATTATTCAAACACTTAATTGCATGCTTGGCTGCTTTGAACGACCGGGTGAAAATATCTTGGGAGTAAAACAAATTCAAAGCCTCTCCAGATACTCTGGCAGTCCTGTTTGGGCTTTAAAGGGGATGAGGGCTGATTTATTTTAGAAGACAAGTGCAAAACTGAAGTGTCACATGAAGCTCTGAATAAACTGGAAGAAAATTAAAGTCTGAGAAATTTAATGTTTGCACAGTTGTGTTCATACTGCTGATAACAAATAAATATATGGTCTCGGCCCCCAAAAAATAGGATTCCTGTTACCGCATAAAGTCCATACAATCATGAAACAAAGCTGGGAGGGAGGGGTGTTAAGCCACCTATCACACTTGGTATTCATCCTGAAAAATGAGAAAATTCCCTTCTCATTTCTCTCCACTCATGATTACAGAGTCATGACTGCCTCACCAGCTGTGCCTCTGGCTCATTTTAAATTCAAACTACGATACATATCTCCCTTTTAGACTTTTAATAGCGATGCCTTAAAATGCAGATTGCTGCCTAAATTTAGTTACATGATTAAAAACAAATCTAACTCATCTCTACCCAGCAAACAGAACTGCTGCATTCAAGGTTCAATAGAGGGCTCAACTCCTCATCTAAAACCAAAGTCCTAACAAAAAAGTACAGAAGAAAAGGAAAAATCAAAGCACAATTTGGCGATGCCTCTAGAAAAGCAAGGATGCATAAAACATTAACCAAATATGGAAAACTATCTGCAAATGCAACATAATATTCTATAGGGCTTTTGTTCTGTACTTCTGCAAATAAATTGAGCCCTCTGCTACTACAGCAGTGTGAGTCACGCGCCTTCACTGCCACGCTATATTTATACCTCCATGCCCTTGTGCACTGCTACATGCTTGCTTCCACACAGGCCTCCCTATACTGGCATCTCCCCTGCTGCCGCAGTCCAGCGCCTCTCCTCTAACGCTCACCAGAAAATTAATATCAAAGACGTGCAGAATGAGTACTAAACACCATTTTGAAAACGTAACACCAGTGAACTACTGTGACAAAGTAATGCTTTTATTTGTTCACAGTGATTTTCTTGCATCTTATTTCCTACTTCTTGTCTGTAAATGGACTGCTCACACTATTATTTCCTCAGAGGCAAGGTCTAGGTCTTATTTCATTAGGCTTACCACAGTATGGTGCTAAAGAAATAACTTTTTGCAGAGATTATAAATTACAGGAAGTCACGTTAAGTATATCTATGTTTTCTATATCGACTTGGAAGCAACATTACCTATGGCCCAACTTTGCAAGCACTTGTGAATCTGCAAGCGAGCACTTACATCCCCCAGCTGCAGAGAACACAAGCCATCCTGTTCATCTCAATATCCCATCACCTTCTGAGGCTAAGAGGGAACAGGCACCTGTCTAAAAGAGATAAACAAAGGGAAGGTAATTAAGTTCCCAGAGCTAATATTTACCTTGTCAGAGGACTTGAGGGCACACTGTGGATAGACAGATGCAGGAATAGCAGAAGAAATACCCTGTGAAATGGGAAC
The DNA here is from genome assembly GCA_013398735.1 of Nothocercus julius. Classification (NCBI taxonomy): domain Eukaryota; kingdom Metazoa; phylum Chordata; class Aves; order Tinamiformes; family Tinamidae; genus Nothocercus; species Nothocercus julius. The sequence continues at coordinate 2,138,170 of VZSV01000113.1, read as the reverse complement.
ATACAGAAGAACTGAGGTTTTTTTTCCTCTTGCCCACAAGATGCATTCTTAAGAGCAAACATATTCAGAGACCTTTTGGACAGAGATTTCGCTAGATAACAAGCCTCAGACATGAGTAATTCTGAAGAACAAGCCCCAGGCACGATGTCTAAAGAGAAACAACATAAAGAAAGAGCACATTAGAGGCCCAGTTCGGGGCTTGCTAAGCAGTTCTAATTTTCTCAGCTGTTCCCAGAAGCAGTTAAGGGAGATCTATATCCTAATGGAATTCAACCATAACTATAGTTCATTCTTAAAAACTAAAGTACCGGGAAAAGGACAACATCACAAAAACAAAAATAGCACCTTCAGGGCCTCCCAGGAGATGGCCCTGCTTTTTCGGATAGGGCCAGAACCATAAGGACAGCAACTACACATCACCAAGGAGGAGCTGCTCACCTCGGCGAAGGAGCAGCCACAGCCGCAGCAGTCTCACTGACCCGAGGGACAAAACAGGTGACAGGATGGGAAGGAGAGCTCACATCTAGGGCATGAATAACTAGCGTAACGTGATGGACTCCGTTGAGAACATCTCGCCCACTTTTTCCTGCCCCCAAGAGGTGCTAAGAGTTTAAGAGCATGGAAAAATCATGCAATTTCACCTCAAGCTATGTATGGGAAAGACATTTCCCATACAGAAAACTGCTAAGGGAGAAGGGACTCAGTAGCTGCATAATGGTGGAAGTATCTAAATGCCACTTATGTCCCTAAAGATTTCCATCATCCAGTAGAACTTGTCAGCCAGCTACCAAGTTTCCTGCCTCCTTGTTCCAGCTCATCCCGCCAACTCGCTGGAATTCACAGATTATGAGACTAACTGTGAGCTACTGCCAGCACTTCAGAGCCACAATTTGGTGTGGAAGTTTAGCCATGGAAATGTTTCTGCTTATGGCAATTCTCTTGCACGAATGCAACGCAAATCCCTCCTCTAGAGGAGTTGGCAGCACAGTGCGCAGAGGGAATTGCATTAGTGTAGCCCGGTGTCGATGTTTCCCTAAAAAAGCTCCAGCGCTCCACAGCCTCTTCCGCGTAGCTGCAGGATCCCTATTTGGCTGCAGGGCCAGCACATCTATGGTTACAGGTTGCCCAAGCACGTGCATAAACGGGGCCACTGTGCACGTATAAATGTGCCATGCTGCCTGTAAGTCAGTTTTAAGCTCAAAACTGAGAGAGGCGAGAAATAAGAGAACTTTTTCCCTTAGGAGTAAAGATGGAACAACATCAAAACTGAAAAAAAATAAGAGCAAGAAGCTCCTGGTGCTTCATGACCTTTTTCGCTCCGACATTGAAATGGATGTTGGCTGAAAGAAGCGGTGCCAGCAAATGCATGTTTCACAGAGCACGCTGGGGCAGGACAGCTTGTATGTGCACTACAAGTTTGCTCTTGCCCTGAAGCAGGTGGCCGGGTTCAGAGTCATCCACTTGTTCTGAAGTGAAAAGCTTAAAAGCAGACACCCCAAATCCAACTGAACATGGCAGATTTGCATCTGCTGAGAATCAGTTCATCGCAGTGGCTCAAATCTTGAGGCTACTTGGAGACACCTCTGCAATCGGAGAAATTTCTAAATAACCGATTTTGTCATCAGACACAGCCACCATGCATTTCAGCTAATAGTTTCTGGCTGCGCACACCGATGGTGTTTTGGGTTTTTTTTTTTTTTAATTTCTAGCTACCTTAACAAGCAAGAAGAAATGAAGAAGCCTGAAAAGACAACCAGGAGTGAAGTGTTTTTCCCTCTTAAAATGGTTGCCTTTACTCTCCACACAATGGAGACAGTAGCAGCTGATTTACAAGGCAAATATATTTAAATCTAAGTTCCAAGATCCAAAATTTACATGCTTAATTTTGAAAAAGAAAACCAAAACCAAACAAAAAACAAAATCACCACACCAAACAAAAACAACACACTCATCATGAAGCAGAGTGTTCACACACTCTGCAAACACCTCAAAATGTAGCATATGAGTTCTGGTATTAGAAAGCCTGTCATTATCAATAAGGAAAATACGGAATTTAATAAGAGCCAGTGAAGCCTACACAAGGATATTTCAGGAGTACCATGGTGGCAGGAATACCGCTATTGGTATCTTAAAACTACCTTACAATAGAAAACTAGATGAATAAAATGAGAATTTCAAAAGCTTGCGATATAATTATGAGCTAGTCTGCTTGGAGGAAGGGAGATCTAAGTGATACACCTATACGCTACAGCAGTGCCAGCAAACCCTATTCATGGAAATATTTTCCCAAAAGTAACCTTTTCTATCCAACAGGACACAGGAACCCCTGACTTACAGAACAGCAATATAGTATTTGCAGTACTATTTTCTATTCCACAAAAGCTTTGCAAAAATAAAACTACTTCCGACAGCTGGCACTGAGGAGACCAAGTCCAGAAGCACGTCTGAAGCAACTGAGCTCTCAAAGGCAGCAGAACATCCCCACAAGCTGAAGCACATCCTAAGAGAGATAAACACAAGTTCTCTAAATGTACAGGCCCAACTCAGCTACACACAACGTATTCACCGACTAAGATACAGAATTTGCACTGAAGTTTAAATAGGATCTACAGGAAAAGGAAGGAGTTATACTTGAGTTGCAGCTACCGTGCCTAGTGCTACCGCGGTCATGGCGAATCATGCCTGGTTTCTATCAGGGCTTGGCATCGTTCCTCCTCATGGTTCCTCTCCGACAGGAGAGGTTTTCAGAACCACCACAAACACACAAGGAAGACTGCAAAGTCACCTTCAAAGTTTCGTCAGGGTAGGAATGATCCATTGGTTCTGCAGGGCCATGCTGCGCTGAGACGGAGCCCCGCTCACCGCCGGGAGCTCGCTGCTGGCCCGCAGAACTGCTGGAGGCCACCTCTGCGCCGCTTCTCTTAGCGGCTACACTATTCGCTGCACAAAAATATATTGCCAAAATATACTGCCAAAATGAAAATGGATCTGGAGAGCCACACCAACATAATTCAAAGTTCAACGCAAAACTAATACACCTCCTTACTATATAGTAGAAATTCATCACCAGGTTTGGACTTCAGCAATATTTTTAAGCAAACAAATATTTTTATAGGCTGTATTAAAAAAAATCATTCATCTTCTATTTAAGGAAATTGAGCCAGAGAGCAGCACAGAAAGAAATAGAAAAGTGATTTAACTTAAATTTTTTTTTTTTTAAGTAACACACATACACATCATGAAAGGACACTGGCTGCTAACCACCCTTGTATATATTGACTCAAAGGCTTGTTTAGAGGTCAGTCATGATGCTTTCAGAGCACTAAAAAAATTTAAAAAAAAAAAAAAAAATCCAGCTAAGTCAGCTAACACATACGAGTACATTAAACAAATTAAAAATCACACGTGCTTGAAGCTCACTGCTGGTACTTACATCAAGATACAAAGATATAACTTCAGGTTCCAGGAAGGTGGAGTCCCCCCTAGCAGCTGAACAGACATGGGCAATTCAGCACATACACAAGCCCAACCAAAAGCTTTCCTCCTGCCTGGGGCTAGGCTGTTATATAGCTCCTTGTGCCTCAAAGCATTTGAGCAAGAAAAGCCACCAGTCTAACTACCAAATGAAACAAGTACATACTCTCTCGTGGCAGGTCTCATTAAAAAGATGACAAAGTCCTTCTGTAAGCCTACAAATCAGGTACTCTGTATCCACAACAGTTGATGTGTCCTGCACTCAACAGCGTCTTACCTCAAATTCACAATTTGGGAGTACCTGAGCACAAGAACAAGACAGTGAGAGCTGTTGATTTTTTCTTTATTTCTTTTTTCCTCTTTCTTTTTTTTTTTTTTTTTCTTCCCCTCTGCTGTAGAAAGGCAGATGTCCCAAAAGGTGCTGTTTTCAGAAGCTCCCACTAAGCTGCATTTTGACAGCTCACCCCATATGCTCCTAGAAAACATTATCTCTACTTAAATAATAAGATTGATTACTGAGCATTAAGCCTGACTAATTTCAAAAATAAAAAAAATCAGAAGAAGTCATATAAAGATTATGGAATGGATACTCAGGAGTCTTAAAGTATTGCTAAGATTAAACTAGATCTTTAGATCAATGCACAGATCGTGCACACATCAGCAGGTCTTCTCAAAAGCTGAGTTTAGTAGCAAGATCATTATGAAATGCTTTAATAGAGCATATATTCAGGTTTAAATTGTCATTTGAAAAGGCAAAAGGCATGCCTAAAGACCACCAAAGAAAAGAGTGGTGCGTGAATATATTTTGTATATTTGGCAAACACTTGCTAAATAGATTATATCAGCCATTATGCAACGGCTGTAATCATTATGTAAAAACTTTCAGCTTTTTATTCTAAGCAAAGGGGCTGTAAAGCATCCTTACCGTAGCAAAGTGGTTGAAGAATTTGTCTGGAACCATGTTATAGGCCCTTTGCACAGCTGCAAAGTTTAGGAAGTTTTCATCATTCACCTGTTTCACATCAATCCCTTATATTACCAAAGGCTTTGGGTTGCCATCGTTTCAATCAATCTCGTCATTATTCAGCTCCATGCCACTACATCAAACGACATGACCAAATTTAACACTCAGAGAAACTGTCTTTTCTTTGCCCAAAAAGATCACAGTAGCAGTCAGGGTAAATAAATCACTATGTATTTCTAGTTAAATGTGATGAGGGTTGACAAGATCCTTTTGTTTCCTTAAGTAATTTATCTATCAGAATTTTCCATATATCAGCAACATTTCTTTGTTTTATATTTACTACAGCCCTGAGACTGTTAAAACCATCTTGGCACATAAGCTCATATGTTTTCCAACTTTTTTCCCCCTAAGGTTGCTCTGAAGTCTGTACTGAGCAGCACCGTTAGAGCCTCTGGCAACAAAAGCTCTCCTCTCACTACAGGACATGCCAGTGTGATTTCCACGCTAGCAGGATGCTCAGGCCCCTTCCTCTCACAGCAGCTCACTTGCTCTAGATTGGTTTTTAATCAAACAAATCAATAGAAATGTCTGTGTGAAACTTTATCCTCACCTCTGCATGAACCTCTACGTTCATTTTCTACTGCCAAAGGGATCTCTGTGTCATTGCTGAGGACACAGGTCTCCCAGCAGCAGGGCCACAGCCAGCCCTGCTGCCGGCGCTCGTCCTTGAGCGGCGGGGCCCATCATCCAAGTGCTGCTGGGGATGGACAGCACCCCAGGAAGCAGCTAAGGCTGCAGGGGACCCACAGGGGACCCAGGGGAGGGCACAAGCTGAACTACAAGCTGGGAGTCAAGAAGAAAGGGACTGGAATCATACTGTCTCTAGCCCAATCTGTTGGAACTACCAGACACACCAACTCCTCCATCCCATGAACAAAAATAAAGTCCAAAACAGTGAAGCAGGGAGACCTCTGAACACGAAACCCTCAGAAACTTCTCCTTTCAGGGTACAAAGCTAGAAACGATGTTTTCTCTGAGCATGAACGTGTGCTCAAACACTGCTTCAACTGCAAAGGTAAGAGAAGTACTTTGCACAAGGTGAATCCAATAAAATAAAGATGTTTAAGGAAGGCAACCTAATACCACAAAAATCACAGAGAATATCATAGAAAGATGAAAAAATAATAAGATTGATTTGTGATCAAACAAGGATCTAGATATGAAGACAATGCATAAAATATAAGCCAATTCCCATACGCACCTAAAATCCTGTGGTTATATATTTTACATTGCCCATAGATCCCATATGAAGTTCTGCAAAACTTGGATCTCTGAATTTTGGTGATATTACCTAACACCACCAAGGTCCTCACACTTAGAAGTTTAAAGCACAAAACAACTACTCCAGAGAGTCACCTTTGGAAAAGCAATTTGACCATACACAGTCAATATCAAAATAAACTATATCGCTAAAACCAAAACACCAAGATGTGATTCTTTTTTCCTGCAGATAGATGAAATAGTATTTGCTTAACACCGGCATTCATTTCTAGCTGTGTCACACAAACTCCTTACGCAACCCTGACTAGATTATTTAATCTTAACATCTTATTCCCCAAACTCACGCTCATGTGCTTCTTTTTCTCTCCCTCCTTCCATGCTCCCTCCTGTATATTGAAAACATGATACTCATGGTATGAGAGTTTCAAGTTTCTCAGCCACAGACTCACTTAAAAATCATTGTTTTTCTTAATGCAAAAAAAAAAAAAAAAACAGTTGCATCACAAGGTCTTCATATTGTAAACTAACACCACCACCCCATGTAAATTCAAACAGAAAATGACAACAGAAAGCTTGCAAAAAACACATTAAAAACTTTTTCACAATCCAGTTATTCTTTCTCTAGCTTCAATTTTCAGCAACATGCTCATTTTTTGTATATTAACAGATACACTTTTTCAGCTCAAGAGTTTCAATAATTGAAAAGTATCTTATGGCATTTGTAAGTGGAAGAAAAACAGCAGCAATCAGTCATAATTCTTGAAGATATCACAGACTTAGTGAGCAAATCAATGCAAAACAATGTCCATTTTTTTTATTTTTATTGGAAATCATTTGCGTGCTGATTGTGAATAATTTCAGATCATGAGACCTAGCCAGAGAAAAGCTGTTCCAAACATCAGAGCGCCACCTCTATCATACATCCATTATGGAACGTTCTCTGTAACACATGCAGAAGGTGGACATAGTTTTCTAATAATTATAACAGCTCTGCCTGCTCATTTCATGCTTCTCAATATTTTTCAGAAGCCAAGGTTATACTTTATTCATTCTACCATGAGTAACTGTACCTGTAACAGACCTTCCTACTTAGGTATTGTAAGCAGAGCAAACACACAGCACCACAAAGGTTTAGAGCAAGCAACCTATTCTCCTATTAAATTCCAACCAGCCTCTCACCTTCACCTTGACTCTTTTTCACTCTGTTGTTTTTCTGAATTGTCTTACAGCTAGAGTCTCAGCACTGGAACAAGCTATCAAGTGCAGAGGTGGATCTTCCACTTCACTTTCTCAGAGCATCCTAGCAGAGCCTGGACAACCGCCTGGACAACCCGGACCCTCATCACGAGAATAGTAGCTCAGCACCCAGGCAACTCCAGCACATCCTAACGTCCTCACTGTACCCGAACCACATCGTCCACCAAAAAAAAAAAAAAAAAAAAAAAAAAACAACAGCAACAACAACACACCGCGCACATCTTACCACCAGATGAAGATGAAAGTCTTTCTAGAGGTTACATTTTTGCAAAGCACAAACTACTGAGCTTCACACTAGCACATCTTGGTAACATCAAACAACACATTTTGGATCAACTAGCAGCAAAACCTCCTCTGCTGCTGTGATTCTTGGCTTTGAAGTCCACATACTTTCAACTGAGAATCTTTGCTGCTTTGCCTTACCAGGCACAGCAGTAATTTGCTATGACAGCAAGGAACACATTATGGAACACACTTTCCATTACTTAATAATGTTGAGCTGCTCTTACCGTAAAGAGGAGTTAAGAACAACTTTCTAGAGACAACAGAAGAGTGAATTAACCACATTTTATTTAGAATTCACTTAGCCCAAGACAGATCAGCAAAGACCTTCCTTCCTTAAACACTTGCTTTGCAGGTTGTGCAAAGTTGGGTCCTATCAACTTCAAAAACCTATCAAGTTTTTGAATTAGCTAATTCATAATATTTGACATGTTCTCCCCAAACCCAATCACAGGAAATACAGCTCTTTCACATTAAAAAGAATGTTGGGGGCTCCAGATTCAAAGTGTTTGACTGTCACATATTGGCACTAAGCAAGTGACATGTCCTTCCAACCAGCTGCCACGTTGTGCACTAAACACCCATCTGAGAAAGCACCAAGTGGGAACAGCTTGCTACCGCAACAGCATCATTAATTCAAACTCCACTGACCATTTTCAATTGCTTTATGGGGATAACATCACCACAAACAACACAAAAGAGGACAGCACTTCACCATAAGGTCAGATACATAGCTGCCTGAAGGATATTTTTGAAGAACTCCATGTTAAATCCAGTATGATTCATGGGAAGGACCAGCAAAAAACAACAAGCTTTTTCAGTTGACCACGTGAGAAAGGAGCACAAGAGGATGATGCAGGTCCATGGAATGAACCATGTTTTGGGAAGGGTGAATTATGAACATTCCACTTGATTCAATACCTTTCTTTACAGATTTTATTGAATCATAAATGCACAAGACATACTCATAGCTGTGGATCCCAAAAAAAGAAAAAAAAATGTTATTTTAAGATAACCCACCCCATGCTATCAATAAGAAAGATGTCACTGAGCACACCGCTTCTTCTCCACAGGAATAACGACAGAAACCAATGGACCATACATGAAAACTGTCAGCCACATCCTTTAATGCAGCAGTGGAAAATGACTGCGAGAAGGATGATCATGGAACCAGGACAGATTGTCCTCCCACATTTTTCTGTGCAAGCGACATTTATATAAAGAGATGGGTTAATCTCTTTGACACCGAATAAATGATACTAACACTGAATAAACTGCAGTGCCATCACAGAGCAGCTTTCTACTGAAGCCCAGGACAAAGTTGAGGGGACCATCGGGAATCACAAATGGGTACCCACATTTCACATTGCTGGAAATACACTGTCCCTCAACTGTGCAGACCAGCACTTGTTCTAGCTAGTTTTAGCTAGGCATTATACAAATATGCATATATGTACATACACATATGCGTAAAAATTTACACACAAAACATACCAGCCTTGCTCAGAAAAACAGCAGTTTCTCTTACCACGTTTTGTCCTACGGCATCCTATTGAGTTGTCAAAATTGGTACAGCATGAACACAACCACATACTCTGCTCTCCCATATTACAATGCAAAATTCACATTTACATGCAGCACAGGTAGCACATTTTGGCATTCAATTCCTTCAAGACCAATAGTCAACTCAACAACACACGCAGCAAGACAGCAAGAACAGGTATAAGTAAAAGCAATTCAAGAACAAGATGCTCCTTAATGGCAGCTTTTGCTTCATTAACATTAGCTACTGAAACCAGAGTAACACAGAATCCATTCTGTCCTTTGGATATGATCATTTCCTAAAACAACTCATTTAAAAAAAAAAAAAAAAAAAAAAAAAAAAAAAAAAAAAA
>VZSV01000113.1:2118524-2128952 GCA_013398735.1 Nothocercus julius | reverse complement strand
AAAAAAAAAAAAAAAAAAAAAAAAAAAAAAAAAAGAAAGCATAGAGTGAAAAGTAAATTAAAGGATTTTTAATAGCAATAATACCAAAATTAGGTTTTGGGCCTTTGTTTTTAATACAGCAGGTATGAACATATAACAACATTAAGTAAACTCAGATTACCTTCAACAAGGTCTCTTTAAGCTATTCACAATTCAAAACACCACTTCCCAAATGCGAAATTCCTTTTGCTAGATCATACTATAATGGTTAAGGAAATAAAAACATAGTTCCCATCAAGTACATGCCTCATTGGTACCATACACAGGCCATCAAAAAAGCAGCAGCAGGATTTATTTGCATTTGTGGGAACTGCTGAGCATTTCAAGACTAGGGAGCTCTCGTTCCCAGCACGGGCCAGGCTGCAGACTTCCCTCGGAGAGGACCTGAAAGGGACATCTAGCGGGCGGAAACCACACTGCTCCCGTCACAGCAGCAGCCTCTCAGCCGCCCCAGCAACGAAATTCACATGAAAAATATGAAAAATTCACATGAAAATAAATTAATATAGTCAGAAGAATACTTATACAATAAAACAGGTCAGATTAGGAAACTTATTTATTAGACATCCCACCTAATAAGGAAAGAAGTTGTTTTGAATTGAAGCTGATGATTCACCTCCAAATCTATAAAAGACTTCTCTCTTGCTATAATTAGGTTCGCCTTCAAGCCATATCAGTTCTACCCTTTCCCGGGGAAGCCTGATTTACATCTTCAGCAATATAGGCCACGACTCAGCTCACTTAAATGATCTAAGCAGTAACCCCTGTATTCATGTTCACCTTTGGGCACTTCCACTCAAAGAGGTTTCATCACTGGAAGAGGTCCACAAATTCAAGTTGACACTGTTAGGCGGAGCAATGCAAAAGAGATGCTCATTATTATTAAAAATATCATTCACATTGCAGCAGTGCTCCTGGCGCCATTGCACTATGCACTGAAGGGCAGCAAGACACTTCACAGCAGTCGCCTGGAGACAGTAATTCTTGCACTTGGAGCCTGTGGCAGGAAGGTCACAAATCAACTGTCCTTCGTATAGAGAGCAATCTGCCTCGTCCTAACTGAAAGACGCACCTAGAGAGTCACTCAACATAAATGGCAGTACAGAAAACAATGAACAAACCAAAGACACTAACAAGTTCATATCATATCATCAGACACCCAATAAAAAAAAAAAAAACAACGGTCTTGACTTTAATCTTTCTTGGCCAACTCTCATTCACCAGCACTGCCGTTGGTAGCAGAACTATGCTAGTTATTTTGAAGGAGTTCTAAGAGCATAACTGTACAGCTTCTGTAGGACCAGGGAATCAAGGTAGAAAAAGAAGCATCTGTCTTGAAGATTTTGCGAGTTTTTAAAGGTTTTTGTTTGCACAGTGCATAATCTAAAAATTCCAAAACAGGAACAGTCCCAAAGAGACAGCTCTACCCTTAAGAGGAATAAGGGATCAAAATCTGAAGGTTTTCACATTTTCACAGTTACTTAGACAACTGCAAATTCAAGCAAAGGAATGGAGTGCCCTCTCAGAAACAGCTAAAGTGCTTAGCTCTCACTCTGTCTTGCAGTTAAGTAACCCTTGAACATCCCATGAGATCCTGATTGGTATCTGCAGGCTGCCAAAGGCCATTCACAATCTTATTCTGAATGATTCAGGTTCAGGTCCACTGGCTTTCAAAGAGATTTAAAATTCTAAATGCACAAAATTCAGTTTCAGCAGTTACACCACTTGGATGTTTTCTCATGCCTATTTCTATTTAAATTCATTTCAAATATTCATGAAAAAAAGCTTCCCTGTTAGTCACTCAACATACTTTTTTCTCTTAAAACCAGATATTAAATACTCACTCTATTCCTGTGATAGCCATGAGTAAGTATCAACTACGCATTAAAATGGGACAAATTTGGCTTAAAGAATATTCATCATTAAGATACAGTGATGCAAGGCAAAACGTGTTGATAATACCCTCTCTTTAAAAACTAGGTTATCCTAACACTTCTCTCTACCGTTCTTGTTTCAGTGAGATCATAAGCACTCTTCTTGAGAAGCACACATTCTGAGACCATTTCTTTTATTTCACCTGAAAAGTTTCCAAGCAGCACATACATGGCATTAATTCCTGCTCAAATTCTCAAGAGAACATCCCCTAAAAATCAGGGTTCAAACATAGCTTTTAAATAGCTAAGAGGACAGGTAGAGCCATGCTTTTTTTTTTTTTTTTTTTTTTTTTTTTTTTTTTTTTTTTAAAAACATGACACTGCTCATGTACTCTGATGCCAACAATGAATGCTATGAAACAGAACGCTTAATCAATTTGTTTTTCCAGTCATGCACCTAGCCCTCTGAATTCTAGCACCAAGAGTTCAAACTATACTGTAATTAAGACAGACACTTTTCTCACAGAGCACGGGCATTACTGTGCAACTGTTGCAGAATTTACAGTACCAGTTTAATAAGATACTGAAACACATGCTGACCTATGAGAATGCAAGAGCTCCCACCTAAATCCAAACACCCACATGCTAAAGGCCAAGAACTCCTCAAACCAGTGCCATAATTACAGATCCCAATAACGGTGACAGATCTGCGGCTCTTTGTAGATTCATCTTTACAAATGGGATATATCAGGACAGATCAATAGCCTCTTCCAAGCACAACATAATTCTAGGAAAAACATTTCCACCTGCTCTTCTTTCCCTCACCTGGCACTACACACACAGGAAGAGCGTTGCCACATGTAATACCGATCCAGCTAATTACTCTGGTTCTTGCTGTTCTATGGAAGAAGTTCATTCTCCTGTTGGTCTTAATTAGTTCACCACACAGTGTGCAACAGTAGCAGCAAACTGCCCAGACCGTTAACACATGAACATCACAAAATGTTTTCAATGCCTTACCTTTTTCTCCATCTATTTTCCCTCCTGCCCTTGCACAACTTAACAGAGCAACAGTACAAATACATTCAAATTACTTTCACTAGATCAGCCACCCTTTTACACATGAACATCACTACCACACAACCTTCCTTTTGTCTCTTGCCAGAAAAGAGAGTAACCCTACAACTCTGAACCCATGACCAGCCCCCATACTGTCCTCAGCAGAAAGGTTCCTAGGATGGTAAGGACGCACAGCTTCCCTACTCATTCGATTTCCGTTCACCTTGAAGGGATGTACTTCGTGTTTAATGATGATTCTTTTTGCCTGCCTTTCCTCAATATTTTATTCCATGGTGAAACAAACACACACCACAAGACAGGATAATTTGACTTATGAATGTATAATTTTATTTATCCTTAAACACTTTAATAAAGAGCAAAACAAAAGCACTGAAAACTAGGCTCAGGCTTGAAGTACAGTAAGGCTAATGCATCTGTGCAGAGCCACACAATTTGTTTTAACCAACTCACTTCTTCCCAGAGTAGGTGGTAGCAGCAGAGGGAGATGAACTATACTCATTTTTAAGATCTCAGCTCAGGCTCAGGTAATTTGGGAATGTCTCACGCCTGTGCCTCCATGCCTTTAGTATGCAGACTTGCATCAGGATTATCTCTCCCCCTCTGTAACACCTGTGCCCCGGATCATAGTTCTACCCATATCTTCCCATGGAATAGTCATATATCTTGGAAGCTGCAGACACATTTTCCTACTTCTCTATCCTCTGAAAGTTTTCCAAGCTCTTCCCTCCATAGGGGCATTCCTAACTCAAACGGTACAATCTTTAGAAGTTCTCACATATCCTGGAAAACTAGTAAGCTGATGGTGCGCAGAGGATGCATCTGACTGGTACATGCCTGTGAGTGCTAGTGTATTTGTGAACATGCATGATACCTAACCACAATACTTGAGGGACAAAAAATGAAGGATATCTGCCCTCATCATTTTCAAAAAAAACTACCTCAGCTCAAGCGGAACTGCAACCTCTCTGTATCTAACAGGAGTAAGACAAAAAAAAAAAAAAAGTAATTTTGCCTGTCATAATCTATTGCACAGGTGCTGAATATAGCTGCTTCTTAGGTAACCTACCTGTTTGTGCCACTAAGTGTGTCCATCCACTCCAAACAGCTGCAACCTTTTCATGTGAGAAAAAATAAGCCTCTATCTTCTCGGGCACAAGAAGAAAGATCTCTCTGGTCACTAGCTGCCCATGCTTGTTGCTTCCCCAGACGTACAAGCATCCTTCATCTACAATAGATATAGGAATAAAATTAGTGGAAAGTGACATATATAGAATACCACCAGATGCATGCTCTGTCTCAACACAGTACGATATGCTGAAGAGCAATGTTTAATTTAACTTGTTTATTTCTCTGTATGTTTTTCTACCATCTCTTTATCATATGTATGTACATTTCACCTGGAACATGAGAAGCATCTGCAGGGGCCTTAACATGTCTGTTTTTTGAGAGCTGCATTGGTTCCCTGAGCTTTGAGGTTGAACTACCTAGCCTCAGTTAGACTATGAGATGACTGAAAGACTTCCAGAGCAAAAGCTAAGTTTGATTAGAAAATCAACTACAGAAATAAAATTCTCAGAGGGGGAAAAAACAAACAAACAAAAAAAAAAAGAACTTGATGCATATGGATGACCCACAATAAAAATAAGAAGGGTTCATACACTACTCTCTTTTCACCCACTCTGTCCCTGTAGGGTAGTTCTTAACTCTGCCGCAGGACTTAGATTCATTCCTTTCCCTCCTCAATAACTCTCCAAATCACAGCAAATAATGCAACTTCCTTCCAGTACCTGGGACGTTCTGTCTCTCTGTAGCGTGTCTGGCTGCACTGCAACCTCCCAGGGTCTCTACACAGGCTGCAGGTTTCCTGCTTTGCCCATTTTTCTCCTAGTCCCTTCAGTTTGAGCAAATTCAGTAACTCCATATAAGCAGGGACAGTCTCTAATGCTCCCTGCCCCAACTTGCTCAGTTACTTCCTAAAGCAATGTGACTCAGGGCTAAAAATGCACAACTAAAACAGGAATCACTCATCACAAAAAAATGGAATATTTTCGTACCTCAAAACACTACTGGATCATTAGCAAGAGACTTTTGCACACAAATATTTGCCTTCATCCCCCTCATTGCTGCCACAGGAATTTGCACAAGCGCATGCTTCAGAATGCCACCCAGACCTAATCCTAATGTCATTTCTCAAGTAGATTCTAATGAAAACTTAAACCCTAATGCTTAGTAGCATATTCACATAAGTGCAGACATCAGGCCAGTCTGGATACAAATAAAGCAGCAACTCAGCTTCATTTTTGTTTTGTTTTTAAACGAACTGCCATTCATGTTTGCCAGAATCTGCTTTTGCAACCATTTCAAAAACCTGTCTTATTACAGGTGTTTCATATGCTACCAGCAGGTGGCTCATGAGACAAACCCAGCGCAAACTGCAGCAAGGTGAGCAAGATTCCTCAAGGAGCTCGCTCACTAACTACTACACAGAGCAGTGCATGGAAACAAACAGGTCCCTCTAAAGGCTAATGGGGACTCAAGGGCAGCACGGGCACTATGATATTAAAAGCTTTGGCACCCACTTCGGTGAGCTTGCTCTCCTTGTTGCCAAATAGGCTGCTCGCTTAAATAAAAAGCAAGAGCATTAAAGAGTAATCTGTTCTCTAGCCAAATAGACAAAACGTGTGAATTAGCTATGGCAGATTCTGTTTGTCCTCACAGATCTGCTTTACTTGTGGCAAACAGACTTTGTCTCTCGAAATTCAGTAATTCACATCTTGTAGCATCTCGCCATGCAACTCAACCTCTCTGTAGATCCACATGGGCACATACTCCAGTACTCCACATAATGACGGCAGAGGTGCCAGATGGCTACATGTTTCTTGAGATGCTGTTTCTGTATAGTTAGGTAAGGACTTGCCTACATAAGGTTCAGTGCATCTTCCATGCTTCAAAAACGTAAGATGACAGCAGTTCTGTTTTTCCTTCTCCCAGTTTTGCCTAACAGAATACTTTTTCAGACTTCCATTAGCAATTACGGGACACTTAAGCAACACAGGGGCACTGCCTCGTGTTCAAAGGACAAATGGTAGAAGTTATGGAAGTAAGCAATTTAAACAATTCCTTACTGTTTTAAATGATCTGCGTGCTCTTTCACCATCAACATGGCACTGTATTAGAGCCACCTAATAGACACCTGGCCCCTGAATAACCATGCAGAATTCAGAGAACTTGAAACATGAATTCATCTCCTAAAAAAGGAAAAAATTCTCAGAATCCAGCACAAAATGTTCACAAGATGGAGGAATGCAGAACAGATCAAATTTTTAAATAAGTTTCTCTTTTGAATTAATTCTCAAACCTCTAAGTGCACAAACAACTAAGTGCACTAAGGCACATAAAATTTTATCAGTTTTACAAAATTCACTAAAGTTTCTAAAGCACAAAAGTCGTTATAGGCAGAGATAAGGAATCTGACTTCTGTACCTGAGGCCTACCTGTGAGTGACACTGAATGGTAGGAGCTTGCAGCAACTCTCTTTACCTTCACATCTTCCAAGCCTAGAGAAAAATTAGCCTTATAAAATTTGTATAGCAGATATTTTATGCATAAACATAAAATACTGAGTTGCAGCAAATGAAGCACCCAAGCCTGTTACCTGTTACTCCACAGGGCTCCTTTGCTGTCAAGAAGAGGGGCAGAGTTTTTCCTTGGCTTGCACGCTTTGCCCGAGAGGCCATGCCAGTTCCCCACTGAAACACCAAACCACTCTCTTTCCAAAGAAAACACAAACAGAAGAGATCAAAAGCCATCAACTAGTAATAAAATCACTTATAACAGTAGCTAATTTTAAAAGCACATTCCCTTCATTTTCACCAGGAGGAACTGCACTTTAGCAGCCCTTATATGTCAGACACTTCAAAAACACAAGGAGAATCCTAGTGAAGTCCTCGGGCAAGAAAGTGAAGAAAATACTAAGCAACCTGCCTCAGCTTTTAAGTCTGGTATTAGAGAGTTACTGAGGACTCAGTAACAGAAGTTTCATTTCTGTTGTACTTCAG
This sequence comes from Nothocercus julius, assembly GCA_013398735.1. Lineage (NCBI taxonomy): Eukaryota > Metazoa > Chordata > Aves > Tinamiformes > Tinamidae > Nothocercus > Nothocercus julius. The sequence continues at coordinate 2,121,901 of VZSV01000113.1, read as the reverse complement.
GAACATATTTATTACATATTATCCACAGCTGAGCTGCTAGCAGAAAAAAAGAAAAGAACATTTTCTACCCTCTCCCTCTTTTTAAGCTAGTTTGGTTATGTGGTCTAACACAGTGAGGAGTCAAGTCAGTTGTCTTCTCCTCTGAAACAGAAACTTGGCCTAGCTCTGAATCCAAATCTCCAACAGACTGGAGCTCAGTGAAGCTTAATTGCCAATGTCCATTTGAACACCAGAGATCCCACTCTCCTAGTCAGCCCAACTCAAGCACCTGGAACCTGTAGTAAAGTTTCATTGAGAGGAAAAAAAAAAAAATGTGTTTCTGAACTGCAAACCAACTATGCTTGGAAGGTTTTGATTTTTGCAGTTATTCCATGAACAACCTAGAAGTCTATAAAAAGAGCAGGAGAAATATTTAGAAGTTATGAGCCTCTCACATATATACAGCAGACTGTGGGAGAAAGTCATAGTGGACCAGATTTTCAAAGTTATGTAATGAAACAAGTATCTTCTAAAATTTTATACCTAGCAGGTCTTTCTCCTGCCAATAAGAGAAAAATCTCATTCCTAGAATTTTTCCAGATGTCAACTTCAAATACATTGTTAAAAACATTTTATTTACAGCTCGACTTTGAAACATCATCTACAAAACAAAACCCATCCTTCTGTACATTAAAAAAAGACTAATCAATTCAAAACAGTAAAAAGATACTTTGATTAAGAAGAAAATTTCCAGGAAAAGATTCATTTTTGGTTTGTTTCAGAAAAGAAAAAGAAATTGGTTTATTTTCCATCCATTAGAAAATTAACTTGTTAACCAATTGTCACTCTGAAATCTTGGGGATGCTTCTTCACTGGAGGTTTGTGCCTACTATGAGTTTCTAGCCTACTTATTGTCACGACAATTTGTATCAAAATCTTACAAGACCTTCAGTGGTATTTTCCTTTTTGACTTGTGACATTTAAAAATCACCCTTAAAGTTTAAAAAAAAAAAAAAAATAATAATAATAATCACGCACCCCCACCTTTTTTTTTTTTAAATAAACTATGAAAAATCCAAATATTAAAGTACTATCCATTTAATACTGAAATGATAAAGCAAGACTACATATTTACCTGTAGCAGCAAGGGCATGCCTCAGTCCTGCAGCAACAGCCACCACCTTCTCTTTGAGGGCCTAATCACATAAAAGAAAAATACTTGAATTGCCCTCTGTTTTTTGGTGGTTTTTTTTTTTCCTCCCCTCTCAAAGCAAAATATGCTAAACCAAGCACAAACTACAAAAACAGTTCTGACAATTCAAGGCTGCATGTCATAGCACATAGCAACATTTTGTATGATAAAGAAATAGAACTGCATAAAACATAGGAAAAAAAAACCCAGAAAATTCAAGCGCAGAAACTGGTTTACAACATTACTGCAATAAATTAAAAGCTATGGTCAAAATCACATGAATAAAAGAATCCTGACAAAAGAAACATGTTTATTCTTTAATTTCAACTTGGTGTTCCTTGAGAGTTACAGCAAAGACCCCTCAGTAAACGTTACAGCAGTAACAAGCTCCACCAGACTGTCCAGGTACAGGAATCTGTGACTACTGACAGCACAGCCAATCGTACCACCTGTCCTGATGGGTGCTAAGGACTGTCACACAACAGGACACTAAACCTATGCACACGTGCATGAGATGAGAAATTTCAGTTTGCACAGAGTATCTCATTTCTGGCTTTTTCCCTACCTCTGAATACTCTGAGAATTTACTACTCTCTTCACAGAAAACAGACTCCATTAACAGCAGTTGAAGAATATGACTTAAAGCGCACAAAGATCATGACACTTCTGTAAGTTGCTGGAAGCAATATAAAAGTACCGAGCTATAAAGCACAGTTTCTTTCGTATCTTTACCTCAATCTTTTGTGGAATCAAGCAGGGACCTGAAATTTGAGGAACTCCTAATTGTCCAAAAGAGTTAGACCCACAGGACAGAACTAGGCCAGTTCCTGCAAAATGAAATGTTAGAGCCTGTTCAGCTTGGAGCATAACAGTATATTTGTGGACGAGCAAAGCACTATAACGTTCCAGCAAAAGAACAGGCAAAATATCACAGCCAAATAGCTCAGAAAACCCTAATGTCTCCCCTTCCAAAGCTCCTGAGGTCACAGGCTTCAGGCCTTACAAGTCATATTCAGTAAAGGCCTGAATTTCACTGGGATACAAGGAACGCTGAATAGTTTAATCTGCAGTGTGTGTTTCTTGAAGCCTACAGGCACCTATGCGCTGCACAAGCACTAGCAACATGGAGCCTTCAGCGTCTTCTTGACGTGGTAGTAATTCTCCAGGCATATTTACCTACTAATATGATTGTAAAGTCCCAACCACAAGCAATTTCTGTCACGCAGAAGCCAGACAGGGCAGTGCACAAAGTGAAATGCAGCACATCCTCCGAGTGATTCAAGCCCAACTGTCCTTCTTTGTTACGGCCACATACAAAGAGTTCTCCAGCATCTGGGGGGGGAAGAAATAAAAATAAAAAAGTTCCAGTACACAACAAAATAGGGAAAAAAAATAGTATATGCCATGAGATCCTATGACAAATACAGACTACGATTATATATCATTGTAGACATTGCAGACAAGTGAAAAGAAAGCAAACAATTCTGATGATTCAGAAATACATCTCCATCCTCCTTTGAGCACAGCTAGGGAGAGCCAGATCATCATGGGATGCAGTCCCTGCTGTACAGCAGGCACCTGTCAGTGAGGTCTGTTCCATGAGGAAGTTTTTCATCCCATTCATACTACCTTCCACAGCCCCTCTTTTCCATAACTAACTATAATATACAGCAGAACCATTCAAAAAACAGACATAATTTTTTCCTCCTCATCTTAAAACTTCAGAGAACCGAATAACCTCCCACTGAACTCCCCTTTCCCTGCTCAGTAGAAAAAAAACAGCAGCTTTGTATGCAAGGCTATGGTGTGAACCACCTTAAGAAACAGTTCTCTCATAGCCATAAAATAATCACAGAGATAAACAAATGAATTTCCCCAAAATATTCAATTAACAGGCGGGAAAGAACCTCTTTTGCAACCAAGAACTGGTACTCGCTCAGAAACAGAAACCACAAATAGGTGGCAGCACAGAAAGAACAGAATCTCGGGCAGAAAAAAACCGCATTCAGTTCCAAGTGTTTTTACCAGTGACAACCGCTGAGTGGCCTCCTCCTCCCGTGATGCTTTTAAAGCCTTGATACTTGCAGCAAACGTCTTTCAGTGACTGAGGTACCAGCACATCCTCTCTGTGACCAAGACCAAGTTGTCCATAGCTGTTCGCACCCTTAAACACACACAGAAAAAAGTTTAAAAAAAAAAAAAAAAA
>VZSV01000113.1:2082025-2105991 GCA_013398735.1 Nothocercus julius | reverse complement strand
CAGCGCCGGGGGAGGCGGCGGAGGAGGATCCCAGCCCTTCGCATCCCGGCCCCGCCGCCTCCCTCAGGGGGATCGGGGCGGGGGGATGACACACTACCCTGGCTTCGGGTAAGCCCAGACCTCTGACTCCTCGCTGAGGTTAGACCGGGCAACGACTTCACGATGAGAGGATTTGTTATGACAGGACAAGGGAAGCAGAAACGTTACCCAGGAACAGGATCTCCTGGAGCTTCCAGGGATGGGGAGCTGTCTTTGTGCTGGGTAGGGAGGCTGTCCAAAAACATAGGGACCAGCAGGTATTTTGCTATGTTTTCTCTGAAAGGTCGGCTTTTAATTAACCTTGAAAGCTAGTTTTATCCTATTTAACATGTGTCTCAAATCTCTTCAATTTCTTTTTTCTCTTCTGCATCTGAAACACTGACACCTTGATACCTTCTAGTTGTTTAAGACTGTGGTATGAAGCAATTTTAAGGGATAATGGCCAAGCTTATAAGCAGGCCAACCTCTAAGCAAGTAAGAGGAAATTCTTGTCCCAATGTAAAGGGCTAAAAGAAATGGTCCTACTGATCCTAGTTCATAGGTTGTTCGAATAGCTGTGATCTGAGACAAGCCAAGGGTAATAAACTCACATTAGCAGGTGGACGCACCCCCAGACTACGAGGCCAAATTCCCACGGACATCTGTCCAAGGCGGGTTCCCCAAGACCTGCGAGGTGAGAAAGGTTGCAGGGAGCTGGGGGAGGTGGGAGGCAGGAGCAGCAGAGCTCTGCGAGCTCCTCACAGCCACCTCCCCTTCGCTCCCTCTATGGCCAAGCTCGTCGTGTCTCAGACACCACCCAAGAAATACTGGGCACCCTCTCTTCTCTGGGGCGCTCACACGGTGCGAGACGACACATCCATTTTGCTAGTAATAAAAGGAAGCCAGCTTGAGATCACAGAAGAGGACAAATACATCTGAAAATGCTATTTTTCTAGCTGATGGCAGAAAAGGGACACATCAGAAAACCGAGACACATTTTTTTTCCGGTCAGCTGAGGCGGTTTTGGCATTACTTGGTCTGAGAACACAATCCAACCCATACAACACAAATCACCTGCATCTCCCAGGTCCGTATCTGAGGCTGAGGAGCTCCCAGTTCCTTGGGAAAGACGGTGTGATTTCAGCTCATCCTCCGTGCTAGAGGACGCCGTACTCACACAGCCCTGTTTCCAAGAGGCCGTCTGCGGCGCTGAAAGCGAGTAGCTCTGCCCTTTAAACAGCACAGCAGCGAGAGGGCATGTGAACACGTCATGGCATAGCCAGAAAAGCCCTTTACTCCAGTCTGCTAATGGGATATATTTCATGACCAGGTGTTTCAATTTTCCCTTCATAAAGAAAATGCAATATTTATTCACTCGACGCAGCAGGCATATCACTTCCTTCTACCAGAATAGATCTCTCCAACCAGTAAGTTGACTCAAAGAGTAAACAACTCCTACTATCTCCACAAAGGCTCTTTAGCATGCAGGACCCTGATATTAATAATGAATCTGTAAACACTGGTACAGTGGGATAGTTGTGATAGAGTATGCCTAACCTGACAGCTTTCCCTAGTTCATCATACGCAGGAATAAGAACTAGTATGTCACTCTGCCTATAATTTTTGGAATTACATAATAGGTAGCTCTCTAAAAACTCTGAGAAGAATCTTAGATGATAAAACCAAATCTTCTTTAAATGCAAATAAAGATCCTTCCTTTGGAAAACCCCTGGGATTGGGCTAGGTTTCTAGCATTTCCTGATGGCAGACAGGCTGCAGCTCCCAAACTTCCCTTTCCATCAAGATGTTCTGCACTGATCCTTGATAAAAATTGAAAGAAAACAAACAAACAAAGATCTCTGACAGATTTTCTCAGGCTTCAGAAGACATTTGAGTTTCCATCACTCTACATTGTGATGGAAGACATAGTTTTCATACTCTTTGACTCAGATCTTCTCTTCCCTCCCTTTCAAACTGACCATGAGACTATCACAGGACATCATGGGAAACCCACTTCATCCTGGGTCTAAACATATGGATTATTCTGTTGTCCTTTGCCACACAGGTGTCCTTCTCTGCAGCCCAGACTTGCAGAGATGCTCGGTGCCAAGTCGCTCCCCAAGCACTGGTGGAAACCTACTCTGACACTGCTCTGCATCTGTAGCTGCCCAGACACCTTAGAACCCTTCTCCTAGAGAGAGAGCAGGAGAGGGGTGGTTGATGCCTACGACCATCTGAAGATACTCACACTGAGAAGGGCCAAGAGCAGCCAAGGGGACACACTGAGAAATGAACTCAGCAGGAGCACACAAACCTCAGGGCATGCAACAGAAGTGGAGGGGATATAAGCTTTGCGTCCAGTTCTGCCAGACCTTAAGGGCACTTCCTACCTCTACCTGATCAACAGACGGAATAGTTGCTGCCTCCCTCCCATCCTTGCCCTGTCATGCCTGATTTGAGTGAAAACTTTCTGGGACGCTGACCCTTCCTCCCCTCATACCCAACTCTGTGGAACCTGCTGCCAGCTTGGCCTCGAGGGCTAACACCACGCAAGCGGTACGACGGCGGCAAGAGCAACTTAGGCTAAAATGCAAGTAATTAATGAATTACATGAAAGGATAACCTGGATGCCCAGAATTTTCTGGAACTGATTAAACCTAGTTCACTGGCTTAATAAGATGCGCTGTTCACCACAACCAATGCCCCCTAGGCTGAAAGGGCAGAACCACAAAGCATGAACTGACTCAATCAGGGTCTCGATGACTACTGAAGCCTGCTCTGCTGCCCTCCACTCAGCGTTTCCAGCTCCTGCGAATCTACAGATGGCTCAGAGAGAGCTGTTTACAAGGTTTCACCTGAAAGCTGGATCTTTACGGTGCCTAGACAAGGAGGGCACTTAGTTGGTCAGCTGCTTTGCCTATCTCTGAAGCCAAAGGTATTTAGATCTTGCACCAAGTGACCTTTCCAGCTTTGCTCAGATGCCGAAGGGAAGTCGTGACTAAGATGTTGGTAGCATCATCTTAACGAGGTGGAAGTTTGCTTCCAGCTCCAGGCACTGCTATTGCTTAACCATTCTGGCTTCAAGTACTACTAACAACAACATCCTTCGCTACATGACAGGGCTTTTCTAAAAATCTGCACCAGGACCCTGTCCTGATCAGAACTGTCCTGCGATTTTGGGGTTTTCACAGCCAGCAAGCCACTTCCACCTCCTTCAGAAAGCTGGCAAAGTAGCGTCTCATTTAAGCGCAGCAGCTTAGTTACTGGGAAAAAAAGGAGGATGAGAAACAAGGATGGAGGAGGAAAAAGAAAGCACAGAGTGCCTCAAAATGCTTTGGTTTACTCACATTAGTAATGGTGTTGCGGGTCTTGCAGTGTCCCAGGAGTGTGCACCTTTTGTGGGCAGTCTGTCCTGTGCTGGTCCTATCTCAGAGAGGTCCTCCCAGAAAAAGCTGGTAGGAAGATGTCCACGACACATAAACACATTTTGCACTCAGAGACTTTGCCAGTGTTGCAAAAACCTGCAGCTAAGATGAATGTCTGTCTTCTCCCCTCAAATCAAAGGGGCTTCTGCCAAAGTGATGTGTTAAACCAGCATAATCTCAGAGACAAGAGCAGGAGTGAATATACTTTCTGAGCTAAGTTGGTTCCCTCAGATAAGCCATATATAAAATTATTGAATGGAAAAGAGCCACAGAGCATTAGTGATACTTATCCAGAATACACAGAAAGCAAAATATTCTATAAATAAGGTGATTTTTTAAAACTCTATAGAATATTTCTCATAGGTACCCTCTCCTACAGACAAAACCTTCTAGAGAGATAATCAGCACCTGAGGATCAAGTACAGGACTGACCTGCTCAAAACTGGGTCAAGCTGATCAGGCGCTTTGCAAGGCAGCGCTCGGCCATGTGTGGCTGCTGAGACCTGTCGCACTGACCCACACCAACTGCAAGAGCACTCACCGTGACAGCTATGAGAACTGCTTCTCAATTACATTATCCTCTCATAACTACTCTTGCTAAATGAATCCTCCTCTCCTCGGCAGTCTCACGCTCCAAGGAAAAGGTTGTTTCAGAATGAGAAATCCCGTGTCTTCTGGCATAGGACCCTGCACCAGTGAAGCCCCAGGAAGATCAAGGGCCTCCAGAAGAAGCCACCAGTCTGTTCCTGCAGCCAGTTCAGGGGTAACTCTTCTGTTCAGGGCCTGGAGTATCTTGGCAGCAGAGCTTGAATCAGATAGTGGGTGCTGATGCTGTTTGTAGATAAATGCACTGGAAATTTTTAGGCTGACAAGCTAACAAACTGTCACACCTCCAGATCTTCCCTTCCCTGGAGATCCACATGGAAGAGAGAGTCTCCTTTTTTTTGCTATCTGAAACAGAATCAACACAAATTTTCTGCCTTATGTCTCCTCTTCCCCCCACCTCCAGAAAATTGGCTTTCTACGGGAGACAAGTAAACTTGTAAGGATTCAATTAACCTATCACATCTTTTCCAAAACAATGCAATCACAGCCACCATCCCTGTGAAGAAGTCAGTTTTAAAAAATAATAATACAAACCAGAGCTAAGTGCTCCAAAACCAGGGGAGACACAGCATCTGAGGGTGATGTCCGCAGCAGATACCGTAAGAGCCAAAGAGAGGCAGGACAGGAACGATGGGCAGTGTTATTAATTGTCTGCTGAAAGATAAGATTAACTACCTGAGCGCTGCAAGAGTGAAGGAGAGAGAATCAGCTAGCCCTAAAGTCCTCTCAATCCCGTCAAGGTCCTCAGTGTCACTTGCTCCTTCTCCTGGTGTGGTAGGACAAATTGCTCTAATCTCCACGACAGCCATTTCACCGCGTTGCTCGCGGGACCTCCACCCGGCCGGCCCGCGCTAGGCACAGCCAGCCCCCTTTCCAGCCTCAGGCGCTTGCCCCACGCCAGAATGCAGCTCAAAGGTTTTTCAAAAAAGGTATCAAGTGTTAAATCCCAGAACAAAACAGGTTTAACACGATTTAATGCTAAGTCTGCCTTAACCATAATTACTTTCTTCAGAATTGACCATTGCAAATCCTTATCACAGCCCTCTGCCTCTCTGTTGATTAACTGCTGCAGACATTTTAGGCATTTAAGAATTGTATGGCATTTAACTGAACGCTACAGAAGTTGCAGGGAAGAGTGAAGATGAACATCACACAGATCCTTAAAACTACTGAAATGGTCTATTTTTTTGCCAGGAGCAGCACTAAACAGAGAGGGCTGTGCTGGGCATCTCCAGGCCACATCCTGAGGACGACCTCAAGGTCTGCTCGTCCTTCCTCCAGTGAAGCTGCAATCTCTCCCCTGATGTGGCAAAGAGCCTGCATGTGGAGAAAGTGGGACCTACTAAAGGTCAAAAACCACGTTTCCTTCCCCCTTACTTTTCCTAGGTATAACCCTGTACATACCCATATGGTCCATCACAGCTCCCATGTGAGCTACCTAATGGCCTGAGCCAGCTGTGACCTCAAAGCCATGCACAATGTTTACAAGACACTGAGCCCCTCTTAATCTTCTTACTCTCTTAAGCCCTGCAAGCTACAACACTAAGAATGATCTCTGAGACACATCTGAAAGTCTTGGGGCAATAATTTAGTTACTGGACAGGGATCTCTCTCCAGGAGGATTTAGCACTCAGCTCCACTGAGTTCCTAGGTTTTGATCTTCTGAGTATTACCGAAGGTTGCTAAACATTGAAAACATTTCATTCATAAGCATTCAATAAGCAACGAGAGAAAAGGGGGGATACTACCCAGCAAACAATTTCAGTTAGAGATTCATTGAAAACATTCACAATTTTTTTTTTTTTTTCCAATGACAAGTGCAAGAATCAGTCAGGCAAGTTACCTACTTGGAAAGAGTCAGCCAGCTACAGCATCAATAACCTTTCCAGAGATGCTGTGTAAATCCACTGAAGCACATAGAGCCACTCACTGTTTGGATATTTGCTTTGGGCTGTTTAAAGAAATAATATTAGCCTGTTCATTTCAGACAGGTAATAAATTTTCTTTTGATAAAAACTAAATAAAGTCACAAATGATACGAGTTAGGTGCTGCTCTGAGCAAACAGGGCACAGTTTTTCCTAACCACCTTTGCAAGCTTTTTGGGAAATGTTTCTTAAGATGCTATTGGAGCAAGAAAGAAGCCTTGCTCCAATTTGTTTTCACCGCTGAATGTTACCTAACTTAGGATTAGCTACATTTCAATCAAAACTGCTATCAGACTGGGAACCAAAATCCCAAAAGAGCTCTCTGCTCCAAACACCCTGGAATTAGTGGGTATGGAAGTGCTAATGACAATCCTCCATATTTTTTTTTTCCCCGAGTCTGCTCAGTGTTGACCTACTCACCTCCAGCTAAATGAAATTAGCCTTAGGCCACAGAAAGTTCCAGAAAGGGCCCGTAAAAACGCTTATGGAATTAGATGAAACCGATGTCTTTGCCAGCTGGTAAGGATGGCAAATAACCGGGCAGTGCCCAATGAGACTCTCCCTGGCCGTTCCTCCTGCCCATGCAGACTGACGAGCAAGAGACCCGTGGCAGGGTACGCGCAGCGAGGAGCTCCGGCCTCGGCGCCTCCTTGTCCTTACGCCTGTCCTTCCCTTGCGGGAAGCAGCCCTGCCTTCACCCGGAGCTGCGGGGTCGCTGTGGGCGGCTGCGGATGCCGCCCGGAGCACAGCGAGGGGACGGCTGGCACAGCCGCTCCCAAAGCCCAGCCCTGGGCACGGGGAAAGCGAGCCAAACTGATCTGCGCAAATGCACAACGCTAACTCGAATATGAAAGGAAAAACATCTCAAAAAAGAGACCAAAGTGCCTGAGTGTCATAGGCAACTCAGAGGTACCTGCTCTCAGCAGCCAGGACAGCCAGGGATTATCTCTGCTGAGCATTTCCCAATACTCGTGCATCCTTCACACATAAGGTATAGTTAGTAGAAGAACACCCCATTCACTGAAGAACCACCAAATTCCCCCTATTTTGACTATATTATCATTTCTACTTAAAAACCTCAGGATTTATCCAAGTTTTTCACATCACAGGCACAAAGCAAAATAATGAAATGCATAAATAAGGCCGCTGATGAGAAAAGCCACTGAGTGCCTGTTAACTTCAGCCTGTTGGCTTCATTAGTGCAACAGCAGCACGTTTTGTGTTGAAGGCAAGGGAGAAAGAGCTAATAAGTGGGAAAGCTTTGTGCTCCTTAATGGTATGAGTAAGCACAGCCCAGAAAGCAATGCCAGGCGCTTTGATCCACTCTGAAGGCAGGGAGGGCTCTGCAGGCCCTTCTGACACAACAGGCTTACTGTGAACGTAGGCCTCCGTTCAGCCTCTACTGTATTCACATTCATTTAGGAGGTTTATCTGACATTAGACTTGTTTAATGCAAAAAGCAGAAAGCCTGCATTCGATATATTTTGCACATCTTAAAAACAGGCTAAGAGAGACCAGGAACTGACTCTCAAGGCCTAAATAACCACCGAAGACTTTGGGTCTGCCTATTAACGCATTTTTTTTTCTGATTTGCTTTCTTTCCTTGCTATTAATAACCAGCTTTTCCAAAAAGAAGACATGGTAATATTTTATTTTCTAACCAGTCTTTCATGTTGCACTGGTGCATCAGAGCAAAATAAGCTTGAAGAACTGTACTCAGCGTGGGAGACCTCAGCCCTCTCTTTAAACACACTGGCAATAGCAAAATGTGCAACCTTACAGCTGCAAAATACATCATTACTGCGCAGATTAACAAGACTGTTCATCTTGCTGTGTTCTCACGACAGCCTTGGTGAGATAGCTTTTTTTCTGAGTGCCTTTTATCTGATTAGATTTTAGCTCCCATTACGGCTGGGACAATTTTGCAATGGGGCAAAATTAATTAGTTCACATCAAAGAAAAGCTCCTTGAGAAGTAACACTAATGAGCTTCATCTGCCCGATTAGAGGGCTTTGCTTTTAGTAACACTTGGAGCAAAATTCTGTTTCCGAGAAATATTATATTATAAGAATATTCAAAGCTAACAGCATTAGCTGAACAACAACCAGGATAATGGCCAAAAGACTGGGGTGGTGTCTGTGAGCAGACACGCAACCGCAGGTATTGACAGGAGGACGCAAGCACAGACCCCAGCACCTTAGCCAAGGGGTAGCCAAGATGCACGTGCGCCAGCAGAGCATGGTGCAGCGCGGAGCAGCCCAACACTAACCCGCCTGCCACTGGAATTAAATAGAAGAGGCTGCAGAAGGACAGAGTCCTAATTTTTAGAAATGAAAGACGGAATAAAGGTGCATTTTAGGTCAGTCAAAATAGTTTCTGAATACTCAGTGAACTACCTGGGACAAAATATTTATTTTTAAGCTTGATTTTTATCATAGAAAGCCATAATCAATTTTCCTTCGAGTTTGATGGGAAAATGGGTGTAGAGAACAAGAATTAAATAGATTTGGTATTTCTTGATTTTATTAATTCTTTCTTTTTTTCTTTTTCTTTCCTCCACACTGCCCCGCTTCGCGCACTCTATTAGTAAAAGCAAATAGGAAAATACAGTCTAGAATGATGTTGCTGGTAGCAAGGTGCCAACCTACCTGAAAAAAACACTGGCTAAAAGTAATGATCAGAGATATGCTGATAAATTTGGCAAAGCACATCATAAATTACATCTGTATGGCCATTTTTAGTATAATTTGCCCATTCTTCCTGCAAGTGAAAAACATATAATTCAAGTGCGTCTAAGAAATGAAGAAAAATGTCTTTCCCAGGACTAAATTTTCCTTTCCAAATCTCCTCTGCACATATGCAGGGCTAGAAATGAAGACACCTCGGTAGCAGAGCCAAGGCATAATTTGCTGTTTGGAACCCCTCTTTTGAGAGGGGGAAGAAAATCCAAGTTTGGGCAAAAACATGCTTTTACACAACACTCTTTTTGTGGCCACACTCAGACTTCAGGATGTTTTGTAGCCACAAAATCCTGAGCTGAGCCAGCTATGGTCCTGCTAGATGTCCAGCTGCAGGGAGACCTTACAGGAAGAGTTTAGAGCCTGAGAACTGCTTTCAGCAGTACCACAGAAACCACTTTAATTGTGAGGCTCTCAAAAAACACACACTCAAATTCAACCAAAGAGTTGGACAGTACAACTAAATAGGCAGCAACTTCTGGGTGGGGGGAAAAACTTAACTTGGATCTGCAGCTGGGCACACAGGACAGCGGAACCGCATCGCAAGGCACAGCCGCAAACTGACTTAGGATGGTTCAATATGACGTCTTTGGAGCAGCCAGGAACCAAGTTTAAAAAACTATTAACCTCTTCTTTGTGTTTGGATACCACTTTTCATCCAAGTGATCTTGATGCGTCGCAAGCAACACTGAAACCATAACAGTTTTATCCTTTTGCCAACCTGTTACAAGAATTTAATTTCAATAAACATCATTTCAAATACCCCTGTGTCCTCTGATCCTAAGAGCATGCTGCACCTGTGCATAATATTTCTCCGTTAGCCTTCTGTGACAGGTCAACAAAAAAGACAATTCCTGTTATTTATAGGCTTTTGGTTATAGCTCAGAAGAAAAAGGGACCAAGGCATGTGTTGGAAGGGAAAAGCTTTGTTTAATTTGCTTAATTAAGCTGAAGTCTTTCAAGCCTAAATAAACTCTGGATTTGACAGAACTACTGGTTAATTAAATCACAAAAGCGGTTCCTTCCCCGGTAGGGGCAGCTACGTCACACTGCGCCCTGCACAACACGCGCTTCCGCAGAAAAACTCCCAGCTTGATGCCACGAATCCCAGAGAGCTCCGGCTCGCCCAGGCTGCCGCGGAGCTGGAAGGCGCCTCCGGACATGGGAGCTGGCAGCTACACAGCTGCACACTTACCCGGTCGTCGCTTTCGGTGACAGTGTCAACATTCCCACCGCAACTTGTATTTCATTAACCGCAATCTTGTGGTAAACACGTGCATGGAGCAGGGGACAGCAGGGACATACAGAAGGGCAACGGGTTCACACTGAGGTCTAACCAAAGCCCGTTGAAGCTGTCAGGGATGCACCAGAAAGTAGCCGGACTCAGTCATGCCTCCTGGCAAAATAAACAAGGAACCTCTTTTCACCCTCCTCACTAAAAGATGCACTTCTGCTCCCCTGGCTCCTCCCTGGAGAGCACTGCTGGCAAGGGAAGCGAGCCGCGCACACGCCAAAGGGCAGCCCCTGCCAGCGCTAGCCCAGCGCTGTGCCAGGTGCTGCCCTTAACCTACCTGCTCCGCAGGCAGCAGAGGCTGCACAAGCAGAAAGCTTGCAAGAAATTGCCTCTCCAGGCTGCTCTGGCTGCACATCTCTCAAACATCATAAACATCCCGCAGGAATTGACTTGTGCAATCCCACGCCAACATCTCCTACATCCATCTCCTTCCTCCCACCAAATCTCCACCAGAAGGAAGAAGAGGAAAAAGTTAAATCTTCCCTTAAGGTATATTTACCTTATACAGGCACTCAGTGGCTTTTCTCATCAGCGGCCTTTCCCACAAGCAGCTCTGTTGCTCAGTGCCAATATGTCCATGGTCCCTGAAAGACTATTTTTGGACCTACATAATTTCATAACTCATACCAATTCCCCACTGTTTCTCTTCTTGTCCCTCCTAAGCGTCTCATTTACAGAGCTCACAGAGCTGGAGTCCTTCCTTCATCTTCCACGTTTTTACCACTCGTTTTCCCCTTTCCCACTACTCCAGTCTCATTTACACAGTATTTCTCCTCCTTCTATTCAGCCATGCTAGTGGCCACATCTCACGTGTCAATACAGTCATTTAGCAATTTTGTTTATTCTCCACTAAATTTAAGTGCTGCTCATTCCTTTCTACGCTTTTACATCATAAAATCGAAATTCTGACTGATCAGGCTGGCCTGAACTCAGAAAGTCTTCTCACAGTCCTTGTGTCCAGGCTTCCTCTCTGCCTGATGCGGAAACACTTAGATGTTGAACATAAGTGTTTGTGCAACAGAGAGGATTTTCGACAGGGGAAAATATCTGTGACATCACTGGCTACTTATAATTTGCTACACTAAAGTATAGCACTGTGGCTATAATGTAGAGCAGGATAAAAGTGTGCATGTATCTTCCTGTGTGCTTCAATATCCTTCTATTGACAAAAGATAGGATGACTGCGCTATGACTGGAGGCCAGGAAATTATTTTTGTGATTTCATTAGAGTAATAGACAAAAGCGTTTCCTTTCTGTGGAAGGTTAACAGATGGCTTGTTAATGTTGCTACTTCTTTAAATAGGGCTGTCGCCAAAAACGATGCCCATGACAACAAAAATAATATTGATATAAGCTCATAACAAAATTAAAACAGAGCTTGCATAATCTAAAGCACAATGTTGCCATCACTGCAACGCGGAAGAGTGTCAAGTTGCGTTTGCTTTTCTGAGGTTTCCTTGGAAGTTGGATGGAGGGACATCCATTTCTGGAGAGCCAACAATATGGGAATTGCATTATTATGTGAATAAACCTGTAGTCAGTCAGTTACCGTGCCTACCTCCCTCTCTGACATGGATGTAAGATGGTGTTATATCCAGGCTGGGATTTGAATCCCAATTGTAACAGAATATATTTCTAACCCTGGGCTAATACATGTTCACATAAAATTGCTGAAGTGATTCAGAACTGCCGATTGGCAGCTGTAGTGGTGGGTTTTACAGCGCGAGCAAGACTTGGTTCTCACCAGACAAAGATGCAGGCGTCATGTGGGGCCCTTCCCCTGGAAACCAAGCCAGTTTAGCCAAGGGGACAGCACGGTGTCTTCTGTTCTGCTGGACTCACCTCAGATCAATGCAAAATACCAGTGTCATCCGCCCTTCAGGGCTCAGCTTTCAGCTCTCACCTCTGGCCAGCCACAAGGCACACAAATTGCCTTGGCTCTACCTCGGATCAGCTCTGCTCCCTGGCGCCTCTGCCAGCCTGCGAATGCAGGGAAATCGGGCAGAGCTGCCTCACGCCCTGGCATTCAGACTGCACCTCAGCTGGACTTGTCTCTTTTCCACGTGATCAAGATATCTACAAAGACAACCAGTTTTGAGAATAAAGATCGGAATCTACTTTGTACCTAAGCAGTATATGACTGCACGTTAGTTTTTCTATACAAATTAATACTCCAACATTTTTATTTATATTTTTTTTCCTTCAATATTACAGCTACCTTTCCCCCCCTTTTCTATTACTTTCTCAGGTATTCCTTCCACAATTCTTTTCTTTCTCCAGTATTACTGTCTTAATTCTATAAGCTCTTCATCACATCCTCCCTCCATCATCTTTTCAGGCAATTTGTTTACATAAACCTGTGTATAAAATTAAGCTCTCATTTTCCTGTTGTCTGTTACTAAGACCTTCAGCTAACTCTGAAAGTGAGAAAAACTGAGCGAGAAAGAGCACAACAAAGCAAGCAAGGGCGAGGCAGAAAGAGAGCACAAGAAAGAGCAAGAGTGAGAAAGCAAGAGTGGATGACAAAAAGAGCAGAAAACAGCAAGCAAGAGCAAGCAAAACAACATGAGAGAAATAAAAGGGGTTTTCCCCAGGGTTTCGTCACTTTACTTTGTTTCCTAACCACTCCAAAGGACATCTTTTGTCTTACAGCTTTTATATTTTTTTAATGCACAAAGCTGAAATCTGCTCTAGCGAAGACGTAAACCATATAAGCAGGAAGGGAAATAAAAGGAGGACTATTAACAGTTCTCCACATTGTAAAACCTCTGTGGGCGGCTGTTTGAAGTAGCCTGGTTTATTTTCCAACCTTGTGATGCCAGGTTTGCTCAGCACACGCCTCGTCAGCTGCGAGCGGCGGGCACACCGACAGGCACGAGTGACGCGCGCGCCGGCGCAGGAGGGAGCACCCGGCCGCTCACTGCTCGTGTTTGCCTTCACCCGAAGCATTTCAGAGAAATTGCATAATATCACAGCAGACTGGTCTGTGCCCCAGGTGCTGCAGGTTCCTCCTTTCTCACCGAGTTTGGCAGAGCATGTTGATTTTATCATCGTCTAGGAAAAAAAAAAAAAAAAAAAAGTAAACAAGGAGCATTATAAAAGGGGGGGTGGGGGGAGAAAAAGAGGACAGCAAAGAATATACCGAGGAAATAAAGAAATAAATAATTAGGAAGGTATCTTTCCTCCCAGTGTCACAAACCATGAAGATGATTGACTTGCAAATAAAGACTTAAATATTTTGTGGTTAGTGTGACTATATTCGTCATTATTTGTGACATGCCCTCTCAGAGAAAAAGGAATAACAACAGCAATTAAAAGAAATTATGAACTAAAATGTAATGCAGAAAATTAAGAAAGCACAAGCCACCTGAGCATGGAGAAACAGGGCAGAGAATCTCTCAGTACATTGTTTCGTGGTTTAGTTTACCTGAAGTTACAAGTCTGTGGTATAAATACTGCGCCAGCATTTCAATACCAACAGTAATCATCTCCCTCACATCAGCAGAGCACAGATTAAACATTCAGGTTATCATTGCTTGTTCCCTACATCCCAAGTTTCCTTGGTTTTCTGGGGCTTTGCCTCATCAGGAAAAAGCTTCTACGTACAGTGAAAATGCTGATTGTGCATAAACATGAATCAAAATAACGTTGTAATCCTATCTTTGAATGACAATTGTTATGTAAAGCTATTTGGCTCAGTTTCTACCTCTAGACAGAACTGCTGTTCCTATCCAATTAGAAATCAATTCCTATTCTATTTAATTTCTCTTGCTCTTCAGTTATTCCTATTCAGTTTCTACCATCTAGGTGTCACATGCCATAGTTCACCTCCAGCTCTGTCCAGGCAGGACGGAGTGTGTTTGCTGGTCCCATCTGCTGCTCTGCAGGTGGCTCATTCAGAGCCCTGCCAGAGCAGGGAGAAACCCTTCTCCTTCCTCCCCAGAGGAAGAGGTTCAGGAGGGAACTTGCTGCTACAGAGAGGCCTTCTGAAACAACCAGCCTGGACATGTCTGGTTTAGCAGGCAGCGGGATAAAGTGTGGGGACAAAACACCCTGCAGAGCTTAAACAGACACATGATGATCAAGAAAGCACGAGCTAAGGGAGATCCCTGCTGGCAAGACCACGCAATGCATGGGCACCGCTGCCCAGCACATCCCTCAATGATGGGCTACGGCCAAGGAAGTTCCTTCCACTTCCAAATGCCCCAAACGCTCCCCATTTCCCTCACATTGGATTCGGCACTAGCCTCTCGCTGTCCTGCTCATGCAGCCCAAGCTACACATGAAGAGCCATTAGCTGGGGCAAAAGGGGAATACAGCCTCCTCTCTTCCATGTTCATGAAGGATGAAAATTCCTGACATGTTTGAAATACTGGCTGCTGAAACAAGGCTGACCAACCTCTTTGTAAAAAGGGAGAAGATGGGGCTGAGCTCTTTCCTCATTGATTGAGATTTTTTTTTTTCTGCTGCATGATAAGTACTAGGTTCATCTAACTCAAGGCTATAATAATTTCAGAGAAATGCTGCATCTCACCCATTCCTTGGGATTTGTAAAACCATATTTAACAATTAACCAATATGGATAGCTGCATCTTGACAATGAGAAGAATGCAAGTAAAAAAATTTTTGCACGTTACATGAAATAAGCACTGGAAGCCACCAAATTGTAAGAAGTGCAACCCAGAAACAATTCTTAACTTTGACAGACTACTATAAAAGATATTTACGGTGCACCCTGAAACAAGCTAAATTCAGAGAAATGTAACAAGCAAATGACAGAGACATTAACTTCCAAACCATAAAAAAAGGACTAAGGAAAGAAAGCAAGAGACACTTAAAAATAACACCCAATAAAAGACAACACATTTTACAGGACACTGACGTTAAGAGGAGGTTCAATTTTACTCTTATAAACGGCTTAGTCAATAGTCAATTCCAGTGGCTGAAAACATAAAATTTAATTGACATTTAAAATGAAGAAAAGCATACTTTTTTTTAAAAAAAGAAACTTTATTACAAATCCATAGATTTAAGAAAATATCCCAAAACTGCCAAAGTAGTATGAAAATGCTGTCAACCTATTCACAGATACCAGTTTTCTCCAATAAACATAGCATACAAAAATTCATAGAAACCATTGCAATTCTTTTTGATGATACAAATCATATTTCTAATACCAAATCCCCTGTCAACAACTAGGAGGCCGCTGGCAGCCCAAGCGAAGGATTAATTTGAAAGGTAGAAGTTCGGATGCAAAGGCTATATACACATACTGCATCTTACCACATGTATATGTAACTCGGGGCAAACAAAACATGGCCCAGTACAGTATTTACGGCCTATAAAATCCTGGATAGCAGGGGAATGTCTATGTTATTCAATTATCCTCTGTGCTCTGGCTCCCATTTTCCTTTACATTGCAAACATAGTAAAGACCAACAGTCTTCTTAACTAATACATAGAAATAGTTGGAGCTGCTGTATGGGTAAAGCATCTCTTTAGACACAGAAAAGAATGTTACATCACCTCTCTCCATGTAGTGGAGCTAAAAATGTGCTGTAGCTAGAATGCAGTTCAAAGGTAACATAATTGACAGGGATTGAGAAGACCATACACTCAAATCACTGTCTAAGAGTGAGCCAACACCTTAAGCTCCCCTTAAAAGACCCTGAAAAGCCCAAGCTAACATGGTATTTCTAATGTCACTCGCAGAGAACTTTTAGAACACAAAAAAGAAGAAAGAATTCTCAGATAGATGATAAGATTCCTAAACTGAAGCACAGAATGCTTAGACAAAGCAGAAAGCTGGCAAGTAAGCCAGGGATTAAATCTGAGCCTGCTCTGCAACTCTAACTCTGGATGACTAGGTGCAAGGGGCGGAAGGTGAATAACTGACCATCCATAACAATATTCTCATACCAATTTCAACTGCACAGGCCCTGGATTCTATGACTCAGAGCTGCAGTGCAGAAGAGGCTTTAAAACAAGCGTAAAGACTTTAAAGGAGCAGGATGAAATTTTTGTTACAGTATTTGCTCAAAGTAGGGATAGGACCTAAAAGAAAACTAGTCTCTACTCTGTGTTTTTAATTGGGCAATTGAAGACGAACGATGACATCAGAGGACATCTGAGATTTCCTACTGATCAATCCTCTCTCTGCCAACAGCAATTTGAAAAGGCCAGACTGTAAAACACTTATATACTCAGTGCATTTCATCCATTTCACTATTCCAACATAAGCTGAAGAGCACAGGATCAAAAGTCAATCAAAGAGCGCTACTCTGCAGAAGAGTAGCTAGAAATTAACAGTCATCACCACAGCAAACAGGATGGAAGAGACAAAACTAAACTTAGAATAATAGTCTTTTCCATGCAGACCAGACTAATCCAAAATTAATCTGGGCTACCTAGAACAAACCTTAAAAGTCATCTACTGGTAAGAATACTGCCTTACTCTACTGCACTTACTGAAAATCTGACTTCTAAAACACTGTAAAGAAACAGTCAAAAATCTTCATTCCAAAGATGGAAAATATTTCATGTACGTTCTCAGGTGTGGACCTTCAGGCTCGGGAAACATTTTTCTAGATTATCAGCAAGTCTCTGATCAGCTTCACGCAATACTTCAAGGAAGCTCTCCACCTGGAAAAGAATTGCAAATACAGAAAACACACTTCCATGGAACACAGTTCTTACACTGAACTTAGCCTAAAGACTTTTGCACTCCTGCATTTTTCCCACCAAGAGCAGGCAGGAATGGCCTTGTACAGAACAGCAGAAAATGCTCCAATGTAGATACTACCCTCCTAAATGTTATAATTTCAGTAGACCTAAGGTCAGAAAGACATGATTTATTGCCTTTCCAAGGCAATTATTTATTGTTTAAAAATGCACACAAGATTCCTCTGAAATATGATTATAACTAGTCTGCAGGGAACAGTCAGCTAGCATGAGTTTGCAAACCTTCCTTCATTTCAGCACAGTTTGGCCCCTGTATCAGCCACTGGTTCAGGCAAAGTTCTGGCTGAAGTAAACCAGGAAGGGAGAAGATAAGTCTGCCTAATACTGCATATTACCTATTTACAAGCCATTTAGTCATGTGCTTGTTATCTGCTTATGAAAGGCCATATCACCAGAGCAGTATTCTTTTTCAGCTACATTAAAGACTTGGTCATATACTCACCGATGTGAAATACAGAGGCAAGAGGTTCTGAAATGCACAGGAACATGTCTGTTCATTTAAATGTCCCTGGTTTAATCCTTCTAATATATTTTCCTGGAAAAATAAAAGATGAGAAATGCAACTATCGTGACGTGAACAGTTGCCAAAAAGACACATTCTCCATTGTGCACACAGTATGTACTTGGCTCTCACAAACAGGTAGAACCACCGTGAACATAACTCAACAGTTCTATGACAATACCAGACAAAACTAGTACGAAAAGGTGTTAAAACAATTCCCTAATCTTAACACTTCCATAATAAATTAGTCCAGTTAAGAAAGTAATAATAGAATAGCGGGGTTGGCATTCTTTCCTGAAGCAAATTGATTTCCATTCAAGAGAACTTGCCAACATACACCTAGAGAACTTGCCATAGAGGAACTCAGCCCTGAGGGCACACACCTCAGAACATCCCCCTCTTCTAATACACATGGCACTACAGGTCTGCCCATCAACTCTCTGCTCAATTTCTCACAAGGAATACATGGAACTTGCACAAGAAGGGAAAAAGACGACAGCAAAAAAAAACCTCTTAAGAGTAACCTTTTTTTCTTACCCACCCTGAAGAAAACCCTCCTATAATTTATTTTTACCTTGGTCAGCTCTTGAAGGATATTAGAAAGTAATTCACAGCAGATATCCTTCAAAATTTTCAAATGGAAATCTTCCTCATGTAGTTCTGCCCTCTCAGTTTCATCTTGTTTGGATTTCTTTGTGTCATCCCTGGATCTCTTCCCACAGTCTTCCATGTTTTGTAAGATACGAATCAAGCTCCCAATCAGAGGCATATCTAATAAACAGTAATAAAAAAAAATACGTTTAACACATAGCAAAGTTTTATACGAAGGATGTAGATATGCATATACTGACGCTGTTGTGTTTATATTAGCCAAAGACTGCTTTAAAAAGGCAAGTGAAAGCATAAAAACACCAGCACCACCACCTTTCAATTCTAAAGACTGCCCACAAGATCAAAGAAGTGATTAAGATGAGTTTGCCATATTTCCTTCTCTTAGGATAACCCCTATCAAGACCTCATCTTACCAAAGACAAATGATGTAATTTTTATGCAAACTGCACTCTGAGCAGAGGGGACTGAACGCAGTCTGCAGATTCTATTATCTTAACTCTTCGTGCCTGGGCTTGGAATCAGCTGTGATTTTTAGGGTCATCACTAATGAATCTTATAGCATTCAAGCATCTACCTGATTGTGTTCTAACTGACAGCTAGTAAACAGTAATACATTAACCACCTTTCATGGTGGTTAAAATAGCTTAAAAAAAAAAAAGAAAAAAAAAAAACACTTGCTTTTCGTCATCTTGATGTATTCTTGTTCCGTCTGTGAAGCAAACATGGCAGACAATACAGACAAAATAGAGGCCAATATAGTTTTCTGCTCCTGAACAATGATCGCAGGATCATCTGGCTGGCAGAGTTCATGGCAAACTAGGTCATAAAGAAGACTCCAAGTCTCTTTTCCTCCATCAGGAGCCTGCACTTGAGAAGGAATAAATAAACAAATAAAACGCACACACACAAACCCAACAAATTTAATCTAGGCATCTTTTTTTACCCCCTCATTAAAGCATGATTTTTGACTATGCTTTATATCCTATGATCTAAAACTTATTGCCATTCTTGATCCCACATGCAGCCAGTCAAGTGTCTTACCGATAGCCTGAATGCCCTCATCCACTGTGGTTAGGAGCTGCAAGATATGCATATAGACATCAAGTCCTTCTGGATTATCAGAGCTACACAGAACAAAAACCAAAGTCAAATTAAAGACTTAATTCCCAAGAAGTGCATATTTCCAATTTGTCTCAGATCCTAATGAGACCATCCTAAGGAGTGTTCTTGATTTACCAGCTAATTAGCTAGTTTCAAATGATAAGTAGAGGCCCGTGTACTCTACCAATCTGGCAAACTACAATAGCTCCCACTGAAAACAGATTTTCAAGACATGGTCATTAATAAGGTTTTGAAGGGTCTCCCCAGCCACAAAACTGAAAGACAGAGCTCACATACCGGACTTGCTTGGCTGCTTCAAGTATACAAGGCACAATCTTAAAATCTGGAAGTTCTTCAGGAGAATCATCTACAGATGGTCCCATAGACTGACAAGAACCATTTTTAATCCAGTTTAACATTAGTTCTTCATCTAGATCAAAGAGTTTGTCCACCACTTCACCCACTTTTACCAGCAGATCAACTGCATAAGAAAGAATATAACAAATTCAAGAGCAGGAAAAAAAACAAACAAACAAAAACCAAACACAGAGCAAAAAATGTGCTCACAAAATGCTAACACACAAAACTACTTAGAGCTAATACAATGCTGATTTCGTGATCTACTGATGATTACCAGGCTTGATTTCGTTTTGTGGCAAAAACAGGATCATGAATTTGATAACCCGGGATTGTTAGAAAGCTCACTGACACCTTCTCTTTTCTCATGGCATTTATAAAGTAGGAACTTTGTTCTGAAAAGAGACTTTGAGCTTGAGGCTCCTCAAAAGTCATAACTTCAGCTTCTGAAATCATAACCTCAACTGTTTGTCCCTGCATATGAACAGTTTTCTGCTAACCGTTCACCTATCGATCAGCAAAGAGGTAAACAGAGCTGTGATTTCAATTGGTCTGAGTGTGGTTTCTGTGTATTACGTATTTTTAAGAACAGTAGAGCTGCTGAATTCTTCATATTCCGAAAGCTTACCAGGAACTTCTTTATAAACGATTATTGCTGTTACAATTTCACCTTTCAAAATAAATGCTGTTCTAAATGTTTCCAGTGTTGTTGTTTAATCAGAATTTTGCTAGATTAGTGCTATCAAGAAAAAGAGACTTAAGCATCACTGACTGCATATCAAACCCTAAGTAATACCCTGCTGTCCAAGTAACAGAACCATTCTAACACTCAGCATGGCTAAACTACAGTAGTAGCATTTATAATAGTAGTATATTGTAAGGGCATATCTCTTAAAAAGGACTATGTCCTTTCCCACATGTACCAAATTCAAATTTCTACATTAAACTTTGTTTTAATCTCCCACAAAGTCTTTTTTTTTTTTAATTCATCTATGTAATTTTTGTTGCTATTGAGTTTATTTACATCAATAAATCCTGCAAAAGGAGCCCAAATTCATTGTAGTTTCCTTTAAATTTACCAGGTTTGTTTGATTATAGAGAAATTCTGCACTGAAAATGCTTGCCTTTAAACTGCATACTTAAGTGACTACTATTTTTTTTTTTTTTTTTCTCCTGCAAACATCCCCTAATCTGCAGCTTACTATGGCAACCTACCATTCGTGGAGCTTGACATGATAAAGCAGACGCAGTCATAGACAGAAGGGCTTTCTCGGATTCTCTCAACCCAAATGTTGGCCACCTCGGGTTGGGACAGGCAAGTTAACAGTAACCTAGACAAGAATTGTCCATTTAACAGTTTAGAAACCAACAGCTTGCTTTTAACTGTGCCACTCTAAATCCAAAATAATTCCAGTGATGTAACAGAAACACAGCTCAAGACAAATCACTTCCAGAAAAACATGGAAATGACAAAGGCATATGATGGGAAAAATATTAATCAGTCTACCTGTCAGTTTTCTTCATAGAACTATATTAATTAGTGATACATTAATTACTAAGAAGCATTACCTGCTTGTTTCCAGAAGAGTTGGAGAATCTGAATCACACAAACGTTGCAATAACACTTGGCTGTAAGTAGAAAAATCAAGACAGAATTTTAATAAAAAACAACTTTGTGAAAAAAAAGACTGCAAAAGGCGAATTTTATAGTTGTAGCCATATTTTAAGATTAAAGACCTCCAGTTTTTCAACACTGCCAGACTTAAAAATTACTGATTCAAGACCTTGATTGGCATCAAAAAAGTTATGGTCTGTATCCCTTCTTTCATCTAGACTGAACACTTTTCGATCACTTATGATTAGCCAAAAAGGCCTGAATGAAAATAAGACAAGGAAAGCAAAACTGGATCCTCTTATAAAATATTTTACATGACTGTGAAAGTGAAGCAAACAAGTACATTTAACTTATCTTCCTTGCATTTAACAGCACAGAAGAAATCATCATATTCATTTTCTCAAGTCAAATTATTAGTTAAAAAAAATCTAGTAATCAAAACTTATCTACTTGGTCCAAAATCCATTACTAAGAGCAGTGCTCACATATGCGTGTATAAAGCATATACACACTTACCCAAGATTCTCATCTTTGCTAATGGACATGCATATGTCTTGGAAACAAGCCATATTTCCCAGTATTCCCACACAGATTTCCTGAAGAGTTAAAACATGGTGTTATTAAACTATCACAACGTACTTCACAATTTTGTTTCTGATGCCATTGCACAAAGTAAACAGTGTTCAAAAATGCCTTCCAGTTTGATTTCTGAGACCATACAAGCCATCAACTTCAAGACAGAGACGCAGATCTTATAAAGGATGTTGTCAGGCTGGCTGAAAACATGGGTGATGCTATTCAGATATTTACCATAGTTAAGGTATTCCATACAAGAGAACATACCTTAAAACCAACTTGCATTGTGAGTATCTGTGCCTCTCTCTTTCTCTCTATATATGTATATTCCCACATACATACATATAAGCACATGCATACGCTGTTTTAAAGCTAACTTGGCAACTCTATCAAAGCAGTACAGAGTCTAAAGAAAAAAACAAACAAACAAAAAAACCATAAATGCAACACTCAGAAATACTCATTTCCTCCTAACAAAAAGAGTGTTTCAATATGAACTCCCAGCAAAACTCATCCTCCAATTGTAGATTTTCAAAAACGAATGTGGTACATCCTATTAGGATTCAACCCTAGAGAATCATTAAAAAAAAAAAAAAAAAAAAAATCACACTTCTGCAAAGGGACCGAGGGTTCTGGAAAACCTGCAAGTGAGCTAGCACAGAGTGTCCTGAGAATCTCTCAGTTTCAGCAATGTTGGCAATCAGCCTTGACCCATCGAGGACATCATCTTTATGCATGTTTTGCTATTTCTGCTAAAATTCACTGTACATTCCAGCTGCCCCTATTTTGAAAAATTAAGCTACTACAGTTACTACTAAGAGTAACAGACAAATTGCACTGGTTTCCAGATTTCTGTTGTACTTCCGTATGCCAAAGTCCTGAACTTGCAAAACAGATGCATCTCTAATTCATCTACTCCTAAAGTAAATCTTCTGGTAACGTCAAAGGAAGCAGAAGTTATACCAATATCAAGCACCTTTGAGAACTCTATCTTAAATTTCTAACCACTAGTGAACTGTGACAAACAAGTTGCAAAACAATTATACCAAAACTGAGGGAGAAAAAAAAAAAAAAAAAAGCTTTAAATACTCCTGTCTAACAGTTTTTAATACTAAGATTATTTTCACAGTTCTGATTTAACAAATTCAAAACCTTTTCTATTCAGTAACCATGAAGCAAACAATAAGAAAAATAAAGAAGTCCAATCACTTTTTTTTTTTTTTTTTAAATAGCAAGCGTTATTATGAAGTTTGGAACACTTAATCCTTTATCAACAGTGGCATACATCACCTTCTGCATTACTGAAATATTTACTGATTAGACCACATTAGAGATACTGTGCAAAAACAAAACATAACAAAAAACAGTTTAACTATAGGATGAGAAGAGAAATCTTTTGTCAATACGTGTGTAGAGCTATTTTCTTTTGCTAATCATATAAGTCAGTTTTATGACAGCCTGTACTTACAGTAAGGCGAGGACATTTTGACTTGGCAAAAACTCCCATGAATATATCAGGGGCATTGAACTCTTGCAGAAACAAAGCAACGTCCTGTGGAAGAATCAAATGGAGAAGTAAGTTGCCTTTTATAATTTCTGAACACAGGTCAAACCTTTTCCTCACAGAACCAGGACTGGATCAAAATAGATGTCAAACTGGTTACAAAACATGGAGTATTCACGCACATTAATGGCAATAACGTGCTCAGGCACCACCCTTGCTGATCAGGGAGGAAAGTTCAGCAAGCCCCTATGACTAAAGGTGCTGGTGGTTGTGAGCTCAACCACCTCCAGTTTCTCAGGCTTTCTACTCACCAAGGGTCAGACACAGAATTCAGGAAATACCCCTTTCTTAACTTAATCCAGGCACATAAAATGAAACAGGGAGGGATCACCACCAGCACTCACTCAGAGCATTCAAAGGAGGAACATCGCAGAAAACTCATTTCACCCACACCTTTCACACCACAAAATTAGTTCTCTATTTAGGACTAAAGGACCTATCTTCCACAATTACTTTTAAAAAAATTTAAACAAAGAACAGTATCTCTCCTATTTGAGAGAATAATCTTGAAAAAAAACTTTGCTCTTTAATATTTGAAAGTGCCCAGAAAAAAAAACCAAAGGATTATAATAAACTGTCATTAGGGATCTACAAGTAAAGTCTAAGAGTAGTTTATCCCTCAGAAACAACTACATTTACCAGCATGCTGAGTGCTAATAGCTAGAACGAAGAATTCTGTTTTAGAGACAAAAACGGTATCACTCTAGAGCCAAGCTCTGGGAGGTAAATGCTCCGCACCTGGGGCACTTTCAGCTCATGGAGGTAACGCTCCGCACCTGGGGCACTTTCAGCTCATGGAGGTAACGCTCCACACCTGGGGCACCTTCAGCTCGTGGACGTAACGCTCCACACCTGGGGCACCTTCAGCTCGCGGAGGTAACGCTCCACACC